>BQKN01066072.1:1176766-1201538 GCA_022839385.1 Asparagus kiusianus
CAGAAATAGTAATACCAGGTTCAACAGAGGAACTAGGTCCTCTCAATATCACTGTAGTTCTATTGTGGCAGATAGACTCCCGGAGTGAAAATTTTTTACCCGTCTATCAACAGCAATAGATTATTACTCAGTGGGTCTATCTGCAACAATAGAACAGGTCTATCTGCAACGATAGAGCTACAGGGGCAGTAAGTTCAATTTGGGGAAAGCACATGTGGTCTATCCGCAACTAACCTATCAAAAATGGATACAATTTAGGTTCCAATATGAGAAAACCCCTAAAACCTTTAGAATCCTGATATACTGAGGTACTCTGCAAGTACTTCTAATCCAACATCATTTCAGTAAATCACTCGCCATTTAGCTTTGAAGGTTGGATTGTGAAATACTGATTACTGCAATAAGATGAACTTTAGTTCTATCAATGGTTACGCTCTTCTAATAGCAAAGATTTCCTGCCTCAAAATCACATATTGAACCAATTCCACAAGTCCAAATTTGGCTGTTTCAACTCAGAAAAACAACGAGTGTTATCCAAGATCCAAACTTTAGATCAATTAACCAAGAATAAATTAAGCAAAGTACCGTGAAAGGAGCGAAGAATTCCAGCGGACTCCATTAATCCAAAAGCAACTGCAGGGAGCAAAGAGAGGTCAAAGAAACGAAGCACAGGGATCTGATGGAATTTACATGGAATTTACAGGGTGGGTTTGGTTTGGTCGAAGCTGCTCTTTGCTTTTTAGATCTTTGAAATCTCCGCCCCTCGTCATAAATTTCTCCACGGCCCTCTCTGTTCTTTCTGTCGGTAGATCCGAACCCGACCCGATCCGGCCTGAAACTATTAGAATGGTTGTAAGGCCCAGTGCCCAATTCTCAGGGGCTCAGGGTCGACAGAAAGCTCAGGCTTATAAATGGCACGGCAGTATGATATTGCGATACTCTATTAATGCATATTGTTGTTAATATCTTCTAATAATGATATCTTAGCCTTTGATTTATCAATCAAAAGCTAAGATCTCATCCTTTTCCTTCCCTACTTTTGCTCATGAGGAGATCTTGGCCTTTGATTGATAAATCAAATGTCAAGATCTCATTAGGAGATATTAGGAGCCTCCTCATTAGGGGTGTGCACAGTTCGGTTCGGGTCGGTTTTTATCAAAATTTGAACAACCGAACCGAACCGCCTACAATTCAAAACCGAACCGAACCGTTGTAAATCGGTTCGGTGCGGTTCGGTTCGGTTTGTTCGGTTCTAACTTCATCAAGCATAACAATCAAAGGCAAAAATACTGCACAAGTAAAAAAAATCAAAATATACTGCACAAGTAAAAAAAATCAAAATACCTAAAGAAATCTCAAGCGACCGCCGCCACATGGATTTGCAAATGGCGTTGTTAAACCCAGCATCATGAAGACGACCAGTTAAATATCTAAGCACACAATTCCATCGGCATTCTTTCAAACAATCACAGATCAGACCAAAAGATTCCATTTTTTAATTACTTCCTCTGTATCTCTTTTGATCCACGCCTCCGTCGAACTCCGACGAGATAAAGCTTCCTAAATTGATCGATAATCCCTAGTTAATCTCACAATACACCAACCCTAATTTTACCAGCAAAGGCAAAAAAACAAAAAACAAAAAAAGAGGAGAAATTTACTTGGAGAAGCTGATGCTGTGATTCCCAAAAAGCTTTTGTCTCCTCAATATCGATCTCTTCTTCATCGCTGCTCAACGCGACCAAGACTAGAGTTGGAGACTTGGAAGCCCGCGACCGAGGTTGACAGGCGGAGGAGGTGGGTTGGCGGCGGCTACAAGCTGAGGAGACTTGGAGTTGAAGTTATGTTTTGGCATCTTAATTCTTCTTCTTGCAGATCTGCAGCGCGTACGTGATGATTGCCTCCGAAAAATCAGAGAAACGTTTGAGAAGGGTTGGATCGGCGGCGGTCGACGGCTGCAGGCTCAGGTTGGAGAACAGGAGAAGAGTTGGAGCGGCATCGGCTGCAGGCTGAGGTTGGAGAACAGGAGAAGGCCGAGGTTGGAGAACAGGAGAAGAGCTGGAGCGGCAGCGGCTGCAGGCTGAGGTTGGAGAACATGAGAAGAGTTGGAGCGGTGGCGGTTACAGGCTGAGGTTGGAGAAGAATTGGAGAGTTAGGGTTACGTTGGAGAGGATTTGGGATTTTATAGTAAATGAAGAACGGGTCGGGTAGGTATGGGTTACGGGTTAAAATTAGGGTAAGAGATAAGCGGTCGGTTCGGGCGGTTCGGGTTGAAAATTTTTCAACCCGACCCGAACCGACTTAGAACTAAAACCGAACCGAACCGCTAATTTTCGGTCGGTTCGGTCGGTTTTTTCGGTTTGGACCGAACCGTGCACTCCCCTACTCCTCATTAGTAGAGAGGATCCCAATTCGACAGTATGGCCTTAACTTGTATAATGACAGATACACCCTTGAGTAAATTCAACAAACTCTTTGTGACTTTCGGGGGTCTATTTGCCCAAACACGGAAGAGACATCCCCTTTTAGGATAAAAGGTCAAATAATTTACCCTGGGAGTACCGGACGCTATCGAACTTGTGGAGTAATAAGTATAGAAGAGTTAAGTGAGGGGTTAAGGAGACTTAACCCCTTCTTAACCCGCCAAACACAGAAAGTCTACACAATGGTTAAAGTGAGTTAACCCTTCATAACTTGCCAAACATAAAAGTATAGAAGGGTTAAGCTAACCCCTCTAGAGGGATTAAAATGAGTTAACCCCTCAAAATGAGGGGTTTACTAATACTCCTATATTGAAGGATTAAGAGTTAACCTTTCTAATTATAAAGAAAATAGTCAAACTCATTATTATTCTCAAGCACTAAAACTGATTACAATGGCTAAAATAAAACTTATTTAACGGGTTAATAATTTAGCCCTTCTGATTATCGAATGACTATTAGTATTAGGTTTGGATCGAGGATTTCGATGCATACTGGTTGTTTATTCAACGGGGGCAAGAATCTCGATCTATAACCAATCTGATTAATATCAAATTAGTCTAACTAATGGAAACAATGTTGCGCATCGGTAGAAGCGTACTCGCGAACCAAACACCCACACGAGTCGGCGAACAAGAGAAAAGAACAACCAACGAGTGCAATTCACAAAAGAATGGCACAAACCAATCACAAACACAGATATTTACGTGGTTCGGCAAATTGCCTACGTCCACTGGGAGAGGATGATGAGTTTTTACTATATGGAGGAGAAAAAACAATGGGTTACAACTCTCAAACACTCAAAATAACCTTCACCAAAAGATCTCAACTCACCTCTCAGAAATCTCCCTCTCAAAGTGCTAAAAACACCATCTTTTTCTCTCTAATAATAATCTTTTCTAAAACGTTCTACATATATAGAAACCCTTAAAATCAAAACAGACTAGGAATCCAACAATTATAAAACCAAAACCAAAACAGACTATGAATCCCAATAACCCTAAAACCAAAATTGACTAGGAATCCAACAATTCTAAAACCAAAACCAAAACAGACTAGGAATCATGTTTGGTTCAATATCCTGCTATACAACAATTCTCCACCTCAGCGAAGTGTTCCCAAAACTGAGCCGACACCAACAAGAGCACCAATGTGTTGTCTCTCCAAATTTGACTGCACCAATGTGGTTGCCTACTGTTTGCATCAGGAATAAGTTTTGTTGTAGAATTTATTATAATTTTTTATTGATTACAATGAATACAAAAGAGCAAGTTTCGTGCTTTGTAAAACTACTTTTTACAACAACAAAAAAATTAATTTACAATGCTCCTTAGAAACACACGCCGTGATCGTTTTGGATCGCTGCTTGCATGTGATCTTTGTCTGTGCCGGGGGTGCGTTAGCCCGTGAACCATCAAATCACAGATTCAGATTGAATCGTGAAGGCTATTTGAGAAATATTGCTTCGTTTAGAAGTAAGAAAAAGGAAGTGAATATCTTATCGATGTAAGATAAACACTCTTCTTAAGGTCAAGTCAATGCTTAGATCTTAAGGAATCACAAAAACTCCGAAAAAGGCTTGCACATGATGAAGACTCTCTCTTTCTTGCTTGGAATTCACCAAATTGCTTAAGTCTCTTTGCTTAATCTGCTCAAAAATGCTTCGTCCTCGTTAGTAATGATCCTATGGGGGTATTTATAGCTCTTAGGAACTAAAGTCAGAAGTTGAAAAGAAGCTACGTCGGGGAACTCCTATTTCCGAGACAGTTGTAACTGTCTCAGAAGCGTGGTTGGCTTTCAATTTCCGAGATAGTTACAACTGTCTCAGAAGCATGCTTCATTTTTTCTTTTGTAACTGCTTTAAACACGTTTTAATGCCATTATTTCGATAGTTATTAACATAATTTTCGATTGTAACGTCTTCCCCATGTTCCCACATAATCTCTGATAGTTATGGAGCCACATGTCATGCATGAATCTTAAGAAAACTGTCATCTGTATCACCTTAGCCTCCGAGACAGTTGTAAGTGTCTCGGAAGCTATAGTCTTCCTCATAGCTTCCGAGACAGTTATAATTGTCTCGAAAACAGTGGGTTCCCTTCATGCTTCCGAGACAATTGTATGTGTCTCGGAAGCTATAAGCTTCCTCGTAGTTTCCGAGATAGTTGTAACTGTCTCGGAAACTGTGAGTTCCTCTTATGCTTCTGAGACATGTTTTGCGTCTTGAAACTTGCATGATGTGCTTCTTGTGCATTCTTTAGTTGATCTCTAGCTTTGGATGATCCTCTGCAACTTAGATGATGATGTTTATCACCTCCTTTCTATCTTGGGTTACGAATGATAATCTATAGGCAATTTTTATCACCTACACCTACGTACACCTTCTCCCATGGGATCAAGCCATCAGTAGTTCATTCAAATGGCCTTGAAAGGCCTCAACAAGTGCAAATCCGCAATAAGCTTCTACCCGTATACCGATTTCTTCAATCTACACACCAATTTCTCCTTTCCGATAGCTCAAAATCACAATGGTTGAGTCATATAATTTTTTTCATCAAGATCACTATGAAGAAAAGCTATTTTCATATCCAACTGATCTAATTCCAAACTATACAGTGCCACCAAAGCTAGCAAGTTTCGAATCGAAGAGTGCTTCACGACCGGAGAAAAGACTTCATTGTAGTTAATGCCTTCTTCTTGTGCATAACCATTTGCTACTAAGCTAGCTTTGAACCTCACTGAAGTGCCCTGAATGCCCTCCTTCTTGGTATACACACATTTACAACCAATTGCCTTCCGCCCCTTTGGAAGCTCGACAAGCTCTTATGTGTCGTTCTTCTAAAGAGACTCCTGTTAGACCCTAGAGGGGGGGTGATTAGGGTCTTATGCTAATCTAATCTAATTATATGCCAATAAAAACTAATTAATAAGTTATCCTAGCAAGTATAAAATACAACAAGATATGTCAGCTAGGATAAGCAATATGAGCAATGAGATATATCCTATATGATAAAAATATATGCAAGGATATATAAACTAACACAATGGTGATATAATCAAACTACAAAAGTGATAGTGCAAAATAAACAATGCAAACACACAATATGATCACGGAGTTCGGACCTTCCGTTCTACGTCTCCGCTCCCCACTCCCGGGGAGAAATCCACTATCACAACCGGGTTTTCTACGTTTACCCGAATAACGTTTACACCTCACACTCGGTTTTCTAGCTAACCGAAAATTTTACAATCATCACTCTTGTAATCCCACTCTACACCCTCTCAAGTGTTGAACTAGATGTGTCTCCCTCAAGTGCTCGGTTACAACCTCTCCCTAGGTTCGTCAACCGACGTCACTCCTCTTGGGACGATCCCCGACTCTCGCCACACACTTCTCTCGGTGTACAAGTGTATTACAAAAGTGATTCTCACAATAAGCACAATTACAATAAATGATTTGTTCTCTAATATGGATGAGAACACAATGAAAGCTCACACTCAATTGTTACAACTCTCACCAACCCAAATATACTATGTATGAAAATACAATAAGCTCAATGTGGGTGTGTGTAAACAATGAGTAAAATCAAATCTAACTCAAATAGCAAACTAGCAATAATAAGAATATGAAAATCAATAATAATATTGCTAGAGAAAAGAGTTAGAAAACTTCTCCATAAACACAAAGAGAGGATGAGAAGATATTGAAGATGAACTCCTCAACAGATGATGCAAGCTCCTCTTTGTAAAAGCAAACACTAAAAACAAGCTAAACAAACTATAAACCCTTTGTTAAAAACTCTTTTAAACTTGCTTAAAACTTCTTAGATGAGATGTGAAGGATGAGAGCAAGGGGGGTTTTATAGCCTCCCAAAACCTCAGCCAAAAACCCAAAACAAAAGACCAAAAAACCTCACACAAATGGCTGTAGAAATAGTCGTTGGGATTGAAAAGACAGAGCGGCGGTCGACCGTGGAAAACTCGCGGCCGACCGCGAGCTACTCCAAAACTCACAAAATTTCCAGAAACTTTGGCGGTCGACCGTCACGATCGACCGCCAGAAAAAAAACTCAAAAACTACACTCTGAACTGGGTACGGTTAACCGTCACGGTCGACCACACTGTAGCACGGTCGACCGTGGCGGTCGACCACACTGTAGCAACGTGCACAAACAATTTTCAGGTTTTGACAGATTCTGGAAATTTGCGTATCTGATTTTATAAAATCAATTAAAAAATAGTAAATCAATTCCAAAAATCATAAAATTTTGAGAAAAGGTTCTAAACATGTAGATGAACATGTTAAGGAAAGAATTTCTGAAAAATCGTTTCTCATTTGAGAGGAATAAATGTTTGAATACAGATATACAGTTTCTGAAAATCTGCTGACATACACGATTTTGTAAAATCAATTGGGCACAGTAAATCAACTCTAAAAATGGTAAAATTTTAAAGGAAGTTTCTAAACATGTAGATAAACATTTCAAAGATAGAATTTCTTAAATATCACTTCCCATTTATGAAAACTCATCTGTTTTGTAAAAACAGGCACGAACATGCACGAACGAAAAACATGATTTTGTAAATTCAATTAAATATAACAAATCAATTTCAAACTTGATAAAACTTTGGGAAATGTTTGCAAATGTGATTTTGAACATGTTACAAAAATAATTTTCTAATTTCTATTTTCCAATTGTGGAATCTTATTATTTTGCAAAATCACATAAGTATGGACTTGTAAAAGCTTGATCTTGACAAAATGAGTTTAAACAAAGTTTTGAAAACTTTTCAATAGATTTATAAACTTGATAAAAGATATAAAATAATATCGTTAAGTCTATAATCCAATACGACGATAAACCAAACCAAACGTGTGTGTGTGATATTGAGCTTGAAGTATTTAACACACATAATATAAAACCTAAAGTAGATTACCCAACCCGATCTTGATCTTCAATAAGCATGACTTGGTACACTATGCGGATAAAGCTGAACTTGGATCTTGAACTTGAATTACATAAGCTTCACTCCACAATTCCGCCAACCTCCGTTTGATATCATCGTTGAAGCGCTATTCCATCCATCCTCCAACTCGTTGTTTGCCTAGAATAAATACGAAAACACAAATACTAGATAAATAACATTAGAAGTAAATTATTTGTTAAACATCATCAAAAAAAGAAGGCCAACAACTCCATCTCCTCTCACATAGCCTCCTACCACAAAAAAACCTCTGAACTCTACTCAGCCTCTCTGAATATAGTAGGAACCATCTCGTCGACACTCTCCACTGAAAGTTCATATGCAACGACTGTGTATATATACCTCGCTAGCAATTGTATGTATCTCCTGGGTCTCCGAACCACAATCGAATCCTAAACCTGAACCGTCGGTCCCTAATCCTGCTCTGTTGTACCTGTATCCTCCAAATCATCGTTGTACTCACCTGGTGTCACTTCAGTTGTCACTCTAATAGATACAGTCTCATCTGGACTTTATAGAGCTGTATCAATCTCCATCACTTGCGATATCTCCTCTGTTGGGGTGCTCTCTACCTGATGAGAGCTGGGAAGCTTCAAGATTGAAGCCTCATCGAAAGTGATGTCTCTACTTAACAAAATCTTCTTCTCAACTGGATCCCAAAGCTTGTATCCTTTAGCACCACGATTGAACCCCACAATTATGGCCTTCTTAGCTTGCGGTTCCAACTTTTTAGTCTTCACATAATAAAATGTAGGGCATCTAAAAATCTTGAGCTGATCATAATCATGTGCTGACTATCCCGACTAGATCTTCATAGGAGTTTTCCCCTCAATCGCAGATGAAGACAGCCTATTAATGAGGTGGCTAGTATATGAAAGTACCTCAGCCCAAAGATCTTCTCCAAGCCACTCTATAATAACAAACATCGGATCTTCTCCAGCAAAGACCAATTTAACTTTTCTATCATCCTATTCTGCTGTGATGTATGACTAACTGTGAAGTGCCTCTCTATACCCTCGTCTCGACATAGCTGCTGAAAGGGGTCTAAAGTATACTCGCCATCGTTGTCGGATCTCAACGTCTTGATCTTTCTCCATGTCTTCAATTCTAATATTCTATTCCACTCTACAAATATCTCTAGGATTTTACTCTTCCTCGCCATGGTGTACACCCAACAACGTCTAGAATAGTCATCTAAAACTTGACAAACTAATGTCGACCACCAAGTATATCGTCTTGGTGGAACCCCAATCATTCGCGTGCACATAGTCCAAGATGTCTATCATCCTATGAATGGCTATCCCGAACTTTACTTTAGTCTTATTGCTAAGAACACAGTACTCACAAAATTCAATCTTCCCACTCTTGGATCCCTTCAGTAACCCCTGTTTACACAGCACCTGCAATGACTTTTCACCTGTGTGCCCCAATTTATAGTGCCAAAGTCTGCTCGTGTCCATCTCTGAAACTACTAAAACTACCTGGCTAATCTCGGTGCTTCCCTTCATATAATATAGATTCCTACTACAGACTCCCTTCATCACTATCAAAGATCCCTTAGTAACTTTTGCTACAACATTCTCAAAAGTCACATTGAATCCCTTTGCCTCCAAAGCTCCAATGAAAATAAGATTCTTTTTTAGGTGAGAAACAAATATCACTTCATTCAACTCACAAAAAACTCCGTCGTGCATCCAAATTCTGATGGTACATATCCCACAAATGCCATAGGACTGATCATTTCTCATGACCACCACACCTTCATTGAGCTTCTCGAAAGATGCAAACCAATCTCGTCCGGGAGTCACATGATAAGTGGCACCAAAATCCAGTATTCAATCTGATGCACCAGCATAGTTAACCTTTAGAGTAATCAATAGAGAAAAGCATGACATCAGAATCATTATCACTATTAGTAACATTCACCTCACTGGCCTTCAGGCCCTTCTTCTTGCTATTCTCCTTCTCTCTAAACTTTGGGCAATCTCTCTTTCAATGCCCTTGTTCTTTACAAAAAACACGTTGGTTCTTCGCAATTGGTAGTGACCTCTTGACTTTGACCTGCTTCGATTATCACCACTCGGATAGAGACTCATTCTTCTTGTCGACAAGGCCTCTCCTGAAGTACTAGCTCATTACATCTCTTTGTCCTTCCTCCTCAGATCGTAATTCGTTAACGCATTAGTCACTTCACTATAGATAATGGAAGATCTACCGTTTAACAAAGTGAGCACGAATATATCATACTCCTCGTCGGGTAAGGGGCCTAATAAAATAATCACCTTGTACTATCTGATATCTTCTCATCCACATTCGCCAAGTCGGATAATAACTTTGTGTAGTTATTCACATGGTCTGCAAATGAGGTACCCTTGGACATTTGGAATCTAAACAATCTTCGTAGCAAGTGTGTAATGACCAAAAATTTTTGGTACTAGTTTAAATAAATTTTCTGGTATTTTTAAAATATAAGTTATTATTTTTAAAAGAGTGTTTATATTTTCTTGATTTTCTAGAATTTTCTATAATTTAAAAATCCGGTTTTATATAGTTTTGTTAATTATAAATTTAATTGTCACGGTAAAAACTTTTTCAAATTAATATTTAAAATTTTACTCTTATTATTATTATTATTATTATTATTAATTATTTATTTTGATTTTCCCCTCAATTTCTCCCTGATTTTCTCCCTATTCCCCTCCTCAATTCCCGTAATCCCCTCCTCAACTCCCTCATCATTTTTCTCTTGGTATTTCTCCCTAAATCCCTCCCTAATTTCCTCACTCACGCTCTCATGTCTCCTCACACTCTCTCCAATTACCCTCTCTCTCCTCTATTATTTATCTCTCTCTCTCTCTCTCCCCCCCTCCCTCTCCCTCCCCCTCCCCCTCTCCCTCTCTCAAAATCAACCTCCTCCCACAGCCCCCTTACACCTGTGCCGCCCTCAACCCAACCTCCTCATCAACCCGCACCCTCCCTAATTCTCCAACGAGCAGCACCGCCCCTCGGTCCTGACCCACACGCCATCACGGCCACCACCGTCCAAGCTCCACCCCCTCTCTCCAGTTCCGACCTGAGCCCCGACCATGTTGTCGCCCATTCCAGCCGCCGCCAAGCCTGACAACTCCTCCGCTCCACACCCCGACAACCGACAGTCTGAGCTTGTTGTCGCCCCCTTCTTCCTTCCCCTGTCGTCTTCCCTGACTCAGCCACCATCCGCCACCCTTTGCCTCTCTCCCCTTTCCGCCTGAGCTCCGTTGCCTTCACAAGCTCCAGCAGCCCCCAACTCCAATCAGCACCACCACGTCCAGCCTCCTCTCGGCCAACCTCCGCCTCTCTGTCCTCCGACCGTCACTCCGACAGCGCCCCTACCTCCCCCTACTCACCCAAACAGCCCCTTGAATCTGTCGTTGCCGCCTTACAGCTCCGATAGACCCCTCTACCTCAGCCCAGATCCAACCCCGATGACAGCCGTCATATCCCCTCCTCCACGTTCAGATCCGCCGTCAACAGCTCTACCCGCTTCAGACCTGTCACGCCATATCCATAGTGGCGTCGCTACCTCATCCGTAGGCCCTTAGCCTCGTAGGTAAGATCTCTCTTGCTCAAATCTGAATTTTAGATCCATTATAAATTATATGCATATATTTGACTATATTGTGATTACTTGTAGCATGTATATTGTGATAATTGCATGAGTTTGTTGATGAATAATAATAAAATAATAAATAGTATTTTTAAAATAATTATAAATAATTTAAAGGAATTTATTTTGGAAAATAAATTATTTTATATTTAATGTTATGAGAAATAATTTAAAATAAATTATTTTGGAAAAAGATTATTTTTCGAATTACGTAGACATTATTTATGATTTATGATTCTTAGATTTAATTATCTGATATGTCATGATTTATTGCTCATGATTAGTTGCATTTCTTGTTGTGATTGAGAACCGTTAGTAGTTCATGATCTTAGTGACATTGCGTGTCATGTACCAGATCTAGAGACATGTGTTGTGTTAACTTAGGAAAACAAGAATAGTTGGATAAGAAAGTCTTTGTTCATGTGATCGGATGTGGCTGTTGATGTATCTTCCAGGCTCGCACCAGTGAGTTTGTGTAGCACTGAGGTTGGTTTGTTGGGTCAAAGTGAAGTTTGTGTAGTCACTTTGGTCCGTGAGTTTGATATTCACCCGAGTTTAGCTTGAGTTAGGACCAGGCTAAAAACGGATTGTGTGTAGTCCTCTGACCGAGTTTGTGTAGCGGTATTGGATGCACGTAGGGGATATGCGTGTAATCAGTTATCCGATAATATGAACATTGACTCTATGTGAGATGTGGATCAGTGACATGTTATAGGATGATTAGTTACAAACCCTTGTTACCCAGTTGATTTTTAGATTCTTATGATTATTATGATTTAGTGGTGGATTGCATTTCAATTTGTTAAATTTCCAATTACACGTTCTATTTTCATTTCTATTGTTGCATTGGTTATTGTATTGGTTATTCGACCGTTTTATTTTTCTTTTGTGGGATCTTACTGTGTGCCATGCACGCTGACGTACACCTGTTTTCTCTGGTGTACGTCAGATTTAGAGGACGGACAAATCCAGTATGGAGATGCCTCATAGTCGGAGTGTATTCTAGATGGAGCAGAAGAGCAAGCTGGAGCCTAGTTTTTTCCTTCTGTAGTTGCCGAGGGATATTAGAGTTCTTATGTAGTATTTTCTCTTTTAGTCTTCGAGGGATTTAGTTATTTCACGGTACTTTTATACTGTTGGACTATGTAGTTTTATATTTTGTTGGACTGTTTTGTAATAAGGGCATGTTTGACCCAAACCTTGTGTCTCGGATGTTATTCCATTTGTGATATTAATTTTTATTCTGAGTTGTTTATTATATTCTTACTAATTGTGATTGGGGACCTGTGACTTCGTATTTTATATTGCTTGATGCTTAGCGTATTAGGTTGAGAAGAAATATTTTTATTTATTCCCCTCAATCTAATATGTCGCGGACTTGTTCACGTTTCGATTCCCTGGTATTTTGGGAAGCGGTGCGTGACAAAGTGCAACCGGCTCTCAACGCTCTTCGTAAGATATTTGTTGTTGAGAATCTCACACATCTTCATCGCAGATATCACACCGATCACATCATATTTTAACTCTTGTTCCAACCAAGATCTTATTACCCCACAAGCGTTTCGATTCATCTCGTCCTATATCGTCTCATCATACTTTGGTGGCCTCTCATGGACCATGCTAGTCTCCTCTAAGTTAATATTCCAACTATTATCTAATAATTTTTTGATTTTGTCTCAATCAAGCTATGGGATTGGATCAAGATCAGTCACCCTCTAATTGTAGTGTGTTTGGTTAGGAATAGTTGGAACTCAATGTTATTCTTACTTCCGTCAAATTTCTTTTTTGTTTGGTTAAATGTTATTACAACGGCAAAAGAACATTAAAAAAGCAAAACTTGCCCAAGATAGTAATGCTGCCGTAGCGTTTAGATCCTAGATTGTTTCAATTGTAGGAGTTTGAACAACATCATGTTGCAAATATATTTGTTTTTCCAGCTACTTCTAACCAAATACATCTGTGTGCTAAATTTTCTAATATGTTTGTGATATTTTTAATTCTTTTGGGGATCTCTCTGGGAGTTATCTCAACAATGTTGCTTTTGCAGGGTGATGGTGACAGTGCTCTGAGCACAGTTCTCAGAAGAAAGCTAAAACTCAGACAGAATTAGACAAATATTATTCTCGTCCACATGTTAATTTTTTTCTTGATAATTTTCTATTGATCAGTAGATGAGTGGCAAACCTTTTGATTTGATCTAGACTTCATCCAATTGTAGAGCACCTACTTGAATGAAAACTGTAGCGAATGCTTTGGAATGTAAGAGCACATGGTGGCTGTATGCAACTAAAAAAATCTCCTTAGCTTCAACATTTTTGGTGCTTCAAATGCGGCCTGTACCTGTTATTTGAATTCTTTGTGCTGAAACCTGAAACATGTTATCAGCTCACATAATGTTTGATAGATAAGTGATGCAAATATCTGACTACTTGTAATCATATCAACAGAGGAAGAAAAAAAAAGAGAAGCACAATGAGAGGTCTTGGTTTCTATCCTTCTGAGTGCTCGCTAGCTTTTTCTTTGTTTTTGACTTTTATAAGAGATTTGCATCTAAACAAACTGATGTAACAAGGAAGTACAATGTTCTCTCATCTTTTGTTGTACCTTGGTGAGGCTAGAATTTATCCAAATTAACTGGCCATTGTTTTGCGTAATTGACTTGTGGGTTTTGTCGATTTGTCTTGCGCGTATCTTTCTCATTGTTTTTTGAAAAATATATTGCTCTAACTGTATATATATTGTTCTAATTGATTGGTCGTTAAGAAAGCTGTCTGAACTTTGCATGTTCCAATTGATCTTATCACATTTTGAGTTAGAATATTTATCCTTCCACCTTTTTCCACTAGTACCATAAAGAACATGATCATATTATAGACAAGAGCTGGTGGCCTACTGCCTAGTGGTCATTGCTAATGATTTGCTAATTGCTCTTGTTTCTTCAATGAGTAAAAGTTCGAAGTTTGTTTGTGAGGCTGGTCTCTCCCAACAAATAAAACGAGGGTATATCCCTGAAGTACAAAGGACAGTACCATGTATTTCATCTTCTTGTGTCATATGATCTTATGCTATTTGATACGTGACAGAATGAATAAGGCTAAATTTCACAAGAGCCCCCAAAACTTTGGATCATTTCCCATGAAAACTATAAACCCATTAACTTTTCCCACGAAACCCCCCAACTTTAATAGTCTCTCTTGAACCATAGCTAACGATCCAATTGCTAGTTATAGTTGTAGAGATCCATGCAATTAACAGGAAAATTCAGAAGTTCCTAATATCAGGTACAAGTTTCAGCAGAGAATGCACGAGCTTTGAAATTTGTAAACAAGAGGAGGAGGAGGGGGGGTGTGTGTTGTGCGCGGCGGAAGCTTCTTGTGCAACACGAACAATAACTCGAGATAAACCATAACCAATAAGTAAAACACAATCACAATAAGAACAAACGATTTACGTGGTTCAGCAAGTTGCCTACGTCCACGGGGCAAGGAGGGGGAAGTTCTTACTATTAGAAATCAGAGAATACAAGTAGAGTTACAAATCTCACCGATCAAACCCTAAAACAAAGCTCTAGATCTCTTACAACTCTCTCACAATTGGATGCAATAATCATCTCTCAAAGACTGCTCAAAATCGTCCTTGCTCTACCCTAATTAATCCAGTTTAGGGTTATATATCAACTCGAAAACGAACCGGGTCAAAAAACCAAAAGCCCAGCCCAATACAGTTTACGGTCGACCGCGCCGGTCGATCGCGCAGGTTTCGCGGTCGACCGCGGCAGTCGACCGAACCATAAACCCGAGACTTAAATCGATTACAGTCATCCGCAGTCGACCGTGGTGGTTGACCGCCATCAGCTACGAATTCTACTGGCCTTCGTGCACGTTCGCGGTCGACCGCGATGGTCGACCACCAGTCTGCTTGGCTGATTCTTTGCTGTTTCCTGTATTTCTTCAATTCTCCACCTCGGCGAATGTTTCCACCAAAACTGAGCCGACACCAAATCATCCAAACTAGTAAAAAATCCCTCAACAAGTCTGTTTGCGGGAAAAATCGTTGCTTTCTTCTTCATTGATTCCATTGCACTCTCAATAACAGTTTTTCGGTTACAAAGATCCGGTCTTTTTATAAGATCTGGTTACAATGAAGATCAAATAAAAGAAATAAAAATTACAACTTTTTCTCTTGTTTGTCGAACAAATCACGAGCTCCTGTTTTGCGGTCGCTCGCTTGCGTGGGTTCTTCGCCTGCGCCGGGGTTTATCCGTTGACCACCACGAGATCTAGATCCGGTCGGATCTACGCAGTACGACGGGTATTATTTCACTAAGAAAATAATAGCCAGGGGGGATTATTTCACCAAGGAAACAATCGCCCAAATCTCGGGATCAAAGACCAAGCTTTGATCCGGAGTACGCCTGCGTAGATCTGAGATCCGATCCTCTCGAACTCTTGCCTTATTTGGCGTTGACAATCGCCGAGCACCAGATCTGGAAGAGCGAGTCCTCGAAGTCCCAAAGCTTGGATCTTTTTTAGATCTGAGTCTTGAATCCAGCAGGGCTTCGCCTCTCCAAAATTTCCAACCTCTGAAAATAAACATAGCCCCTCCTATTTATAGGCAACCAGATCTGTGCCTTGGCACAGATCTGGGCCGGCCACCAAGCCACCTCAAGGTGGCTCGGCTTGGGCCGAGCCACCTTGAGGTGGCTCGGTTTCGGCCGAGCCCCTCTAGGTGTTGGGTTTCTGTTGTTTTCCGTCGTTGTATCCGTTTTTCGGTTTTGTGGTTGATTTGTCTGGACTCGATTCGTTGACCTGATTTGGCAGTAAATCCGGTTTCTGATTTGGCAGTAAATCCGCTTCTGAGTTTGAGTCTGAAACTAATCTTGATTCGATCGTGATTCATCCGAGTCTGCTCTTGGTTGGATGACTCGTTGATTCATCAACCCGTTAGCTTGATTCCGCACGCGAGTGGATTTATTCCGTTGTTTGCGTGCGGTTCGTTAGCCTCGTAGCCTCGTAGCTCCGTTTCGTCGCGTACCACTTGGCTTCGGTATTGCAGACTAACGATCGTGTTTGCGTGCGTCGTCCGATGGTTGGTTCGACGTCGTCGAGCTGTGTTAAGGGACCTATAGGCAGTTTTATACGCCTACAGATACCACCTCTAAAGTATTTCAGCCTCGTTCTTTTATAGAAGAGTCTGGAATACTTTGGATATGATTGTCCCATCCTTCAATTGGTTATGACGGGATATCTGGAATGGCTTCTATTCTTGATTCCTTCAGTCCTCCAGGCTATTCGGTGCTTTGTCGAATGTCTGTAAGGGTTCCGGTGCTGCATTTATTGTCTGACCGTCTGTCAGAATTTTGAACTTGAAGTCGATTCTCGATTTCCTGACTTCTTAGCTCGAGTTTGCTGACCATCGATTGTCGGTGTTGAATCTTCATTTGCAACACATTGTCCGGCGTTTGAGCTTCATTGCGACGCGTTGTCCGGCGTCTAAACTTCATTGCGACACGTTGTCCGGTGTCCGACACAGTTTATACTCGTACATCTGCTGGAGTATACACAGTTTAAGCTCTTAAGGAATTGGAGCGTGGCAGATATTCGAGTCACGAGACCAATCTATCGAATTGATACGTCAATGACTTGTATTCATAGAATTTTTGGCAAATTCTCAGCCATCAACGGGTTTGATAAGCTTTTACCGACTACCGTTTGAGTCGGGCTAGCATGCGGATTATTTAAGTCCGTTCCACATGTGACGTTAAGCTAAAAGAGTTAACCCTTTTAGTGCTACGATATTGAATACGTAGACTTCGTCTTTCTCCTGTGAAAAGACTAAACAGCAACGTGTATTAGACGTTGACTTAGGATTTTTGGCAAATCCTCAGCCTTCAACGGATTTGACATGCTCTTACTGACTACCGTTTGAATCGGGCTTACATGCGGATTGTTTTAGTCCGTTCCGCATGTGACGTTGTGCTAAAGGAATGAACTCCCTTAGACTTTGTGCTATGATGTTGAATACATAGACTTTACCATTTGTTACAGGAATAGGTTACCCGGCGACGCGTGTTAGGCGTTGACTTTAGGATTTTTGGCTAACCCTAGCCTCAACGGATTTGATTAGCCTTTACCGACTACCGTTTGAGTTGGACTAGCATGCGGATTGTCTGAATCCGTTCCGCATGTAACGTTGTGCTAAGAGAGTGAATCCTCTAAGACTTTGTGCTACGACTTCGAATACGTAGACTTCGCCATTGTTATGGGAATAGGCTACCCAGCAACATGTATTAGACGTTGACTTATTCCTACTTAGGCTTCAGGATAAGATACCCCAGAATCGAACTCTGGTGTCTTTTTCTGTGGAAAAAGACTAAACCGGCGGCGCGTGTTAGGCGTCGGCATATCCTTTCTTAGGATTCAGGATGAAATTCCCCATGCGTGTAAGGCATGGATTTTGGTGTTATTAATAACAACCTGTCACAATGTTGAATATGTGGGCGAGTGTTCTTTTTAACGGTTAAGAACTAACCGGCGGCGCGTGTTAGGCGCAGACTTATCCTTACTTAGGTTTCAGGATAAAATACCCTAGAATCGAACTCTGGTGTCTTCTTCTACGGAGAAAGACTAAACCGGCAGCGCGTGTTAGGCGCAGACTTATCCCTGCTTAGGATTCGGGATAAACTTCCTAGGATGGATCCTAAATTCTTATAAAAGGATTGGTGTGAGAAGGAAGAATTTTATATTCTATTCCCCGAACAAGGAAGGAAGAATTTTATATTCTATTCCTTGATTCTGGAAAGGAAGAATTTTATATTCTATTTCCAGTGCAAGAAAGAAACTAGAAGTGGGATCTCCACTCCGAGACTCCGGAAGATCTAAATAAGCTTACCTTTTATAGGATCGATTATCTAGATGAGTTTTTCGTTTATCGAAATGAAATTTCAACTTTGGTTATAACCATGAAGAGGTTTAACCAAAGAGAAAAGAGGGGAGCCCTTTCGTTTATCGAAAGGAGGCTCTGAATTGAAAGTGGACCTCTTGTTCATGGAAAGAATCAAGAGGGGAATTTGTTGGTGGCTTAAACCAGAAAGACAGTTTTGGTGAACTCACTATCAATTGAAATTGATCGGTGAGGGATTTTGGTGGTGAAAATGATTTTGGGTTATCCTCTAGAATATTAAGTGTAATATTCTTCGAGGAACTTCCCGATAAATGGGTTATCCTGAATGTACTAGGGATAGTATTTTTTTAGGAACTTCCTATTTATTGGCATTAATTGCCTGACGCCTTCTAGAGAAATGAGGCGATATGCGCCGTTTGAGTAGACCGTGTCTATCACAAACGGTCCTTCCCATTTGGGTTCAAACTTACCCTTCTTCTTGGAGTTGAGGATTATCGGTCGGCGAGCAACGAGGACCAGATCTCCTTCCTTGAAGCTTCTTTGTCGGACTCTTTTATTAAAAGCCCTAGATATTCTGGCTTTTCCGGCACCGGCTTGACCCGAGTGAGGAATGCTTCTGAATCGGCCAAGGCTTCTCGTAATGCCTCCCTGGTCTCTTTAGACAACCGCATCAACTCATACAGCGTTACTCACGCTGGAATATTGGCTAATTGAGCCATGATATCGAAAACACGCGGAGTTTTTGAGCTCTCCGGTTTATCTCTTCCAATTGGATGATTGAAACGAGACTGCTTCGGATTCTGCACCTCTTGGGGTCTCTTTTCTTTCTGCTTATCCACCGGCTGTCGTCGAGCCTCCTCAACAGGTTTAGGAACTGCAATCACCCCCAGCTCTGTGAGAGTTTTGGCTGGTCCCCGTTTAGTCACTCCCTGCTCAGCTAACTGATCACTAGGTGACGGATAGTTAAAGTGGTACTGGTTTCCGCTTCTGGTAGCAAAGACTTCTTGTTCTTCTTCGGAGAGTGGGAAGGTAGGAGCTTCATCACCATCCTCTTCGAAGATTGTGGAAGTGGCGTTGCAGGCCTTGCCTTTACCCTTTCTTTTCGAGGAAGCCGCCCACTGCTCATCTTCAATAAGATCCGGATGAACCCAGAGGATTTCGCCATTCGGGGCTATGTGTGGCACAAGTCCCTTTTGGCGCTGTCCATATGGGTCATCATTCACCGTCTTCATTCCCACTTTGGTGACGCGTTTCGGCTCGAACCATGTTGTGGGCACCGATCCAAAGCTGATTGACACTGCGTTTGCTCCTACATTCTTGGCAGGCTTCGGGGTTATGACGCCCACATCAATTAACGCCTGGATCTTGTCCTTGAGGTGGTAGCATGACCTCGTAGGGTGATGGACCGCTCTATGGTACGCGCAGTACTTCGGATCCGTCACTTTACTGGCCCCTTCTTGATCTACGATCGCCGACAGCTGGATTTTGTTGTTCTCCAACAAGTACTTGAAGATGCCGGGAACTTCATCATCCTTGAAGGAGTAAACTTTGGGAAACCTTGGCTCCGAAGATTTCTGCTTCTGAGGCCGTTGTTGCCGCTGCTGCTGTTGCTGAGGTTGCAATTGAAAAGTCTGGTTAGCATCAACTGCATTGGCATGTGTCTTACCTTTCCCCCTTGGGTTGAAATTCTACGCTGGAGCATTCGCCGCTTGTTGGCCTCTCTCCGCCTTCTTTCTTCTGAGGAATCGCTCAGCTTGCTCCCCTCGGACCTTCAGATCCTTCCACGTTTTGGACGGTGCTGTCCCCATTGCTTCCAACACGTCCAACGAAAGATTGTTGTGGCAGGTCTGGAGAATGAACTCTTCATTGATCGGGTCCCGGCAATTCAACGCCTTGTTCTGGAACCTTTTGACGAAGGTGTCGACTAACTCCCCGTCTTTCTGTTTCTCGTCCAGCAACGATCCGATAGATATCTCGGTGTCATCGTCGAAGAAGTTGGTGAGGAACTTAGTCTCTATATCGTCCCAACTGTTCACGCTACCTGGTTTGAGGCGGCGATACCAATCGAAGGCGGCTCCGCGAAGAGTGCCAACGAATGACCGCACCATCAGAGGCTCATTGCCGGAGATTACCCCCAGGTGTGATTTGAAGTAAATCACATGCTAAGTGGGTGAACCCTTTCCATCAAACGGCGTGAAGTTGATTAGGTTGAACTTTGCCGGATATGAGATTGATTCCCATTCTCTTGGGTATGGACAAGGAATGCCCGTTTTTTTCACCTCTTGAGCAAAAATCAATGTATTGATCTTGTTCTCGAGGTTTTTGATCTTCAAACTTTCACCTGTGTTTTCGTTGGCATGATTCTGAGGTGGAAGTGTGGCATTGTGACTAGCATCCTCATTACCACCCCCTGCATTGACGGGAGGATTATTGGCGTTGCGAGCTTCATCCGTATCTGTGTGCTCATCTTCCTGAACGACCTGGTTACGGCGGCTTGGTTTGCCTTGCTGGTTCGTCAGTGCCTGGATTTGTTGCTCATGCATTTCTCTCATATTCTGCATGGCCATCTGTATTTCGAACCTGAAGCTCTCCTGTTGTTTGGCCATAGCTTCTTCGAGCATCTTGGCCACTTGTTCCGCGCTTATCATAAATGACTCGCGGGGTTTTCCTTCACTGGACACTGTGTTATCTGATGCAATTGCAGAGTGAGCATCCGATTCTTCGTCTTCCAAAGGTAGTCTTGTCTGAACCCTACCATAGGTTGCTCATATGATGGCTCCGGACTGCAGACGAGTTACACGCCGAGGTATTTTCGGAAT
Source organism: Asparagus kiusianus (assembly GCA_022839385.1). Classification (NCBI taxonomy): domain Eukaryota; kingdom Viridiplantae; phylum Streptophyta; class Magnoliopsida; order Asparagales; family Asparagaceae; genus Asparagus; species Asparagus kiusianus. The sequence goes on from BQKN01066072.1 coordinate 1,197,601, forward strand.
CGGCTCGGGATTACCCTGTGTTGATGTCCTTTTGCTGGTCATGTTAGCGGTGACCCTCGGAAATTCTCCATCTTCAACCGCCGTTCTTCTTCGTCGGAAACGCCTAGGCCTTGGTTTTGGCGTTTCGATACTGAGTCTTTTGAAAACCGAAACTCTTTCGGGGACTGTATTGGTGCATCTGCACTCATACAATACTGCCCGAATGAGTTTGGAACAGGGGCACTGAGCTTCTGATTTTCGAGGACTCATTTTTCTGGTTTTACTCGTACCCCTAACACGATAGTACAACTCATCAATTTCGGAGTAACCTATCGTGTGTTGGCACGATTTCTCAGGTATAACGCTGTCATCATCAGATGACAATGCTTCCTTCTGGGGATGAACTGCCTTCTTCGGGCTTTCGAGAGTCACGTGCCTCGAAACATGCCTTTGTGGGCGTGAATCCTTAGCGGGCTCCTGGACTTCAATGCGCAGCGTAGTACGCTTAGTTGCCCTGATTTCCTTGTCATGTTGAGGGTTGCGGCGACCCCCAGCATGTTGATTCGTTCGGGGCTTTCTTAGTGGGCCCAAACATTCTTGGATTGGAGCTTTGCTTTGCTTCTCGGGAAGTGGACCGAGGCGGTCCAAGACTGACTTCCTTCTTTGGGATGGTCCCGCGGGATCTCCCGGAGCAGTTGTGGAAATCATCGGCGATTTGGGTTGGTTCGCCGGAGGTTGAACTTTCCCAGGCTGCAGTTGTTGTTCCTTAGTCTGAAGCGCCGCTTCAGACTTCGGCCTCCAAACTTTACGGGTTGATGGCTGCTTCCTGGCCACTTCCTTCTGCAGCTTTCTACGGGCTTCTTCGACTTGAGCCCGTACCTGCGTTGATAGTGCGCGGCGCTTGCGAATGCGCTCTTCCAGCGTTGAACGGTTCCGTTTGACACGGACCCATTCCATTGTGGGTGACTTGGAAGAGCCGCCGTTCATCTGTTGTTAAGGCTGTTTGCCTCTCTTGTTCTTTAGATCCGCATTGTAACGGATCCCGTCAACTGACTCCATGGCCTTTGCGAATTGTTTCGCAAGGCGTTGACGTTGCCTTTGGCGGGCTCTCTTCGAGAGAGTCACCACGCCCTCTGCAGCAGAAGGGTTGGCCAGAGCAGATCCGACCTGGTTGGGAATTGGAGGAATCTCACCCGATGCGACTTTGGCATCCAGCGGGGCGAGATCTTCGTTGGTGTTTTCAACATCTTCGTACCAACGAGCTTTTCTCCTGGCGGAGAACTTCTTGGACTTGCGGGGGGAGGTTGATCCGGACGAGGACGACAGGTACTCCTCGAACTTCTGTTGGTCGAACTCGTATTCGACCTCCTCCACGACCGGGATCGAGATCCGTGGCTGCGACGCTCCGATCTCGGCAGCGAGATCGGCGGCTCCCACTGTGGTCGCCAGATTGTTCGCGGGAAAAATCGTTGCTTTCTTCTTCATTGATTCCATTGCACTCTCAATAATAGTTTTTCGGTTACAAAGATCCGGTCTTTTTATAAGATCCGGTTACAATGAAGATCAAATAAAAGAAATAAAAATTACAACTTTTTCTCTTGTTTGTCGAACAAATCACGAGCTCCTGTTTTGCGGTCGCTCGCTTGCATGGGTTCTTCGCCTGCGCCGGGGTTTATCCGTTGACCACCACGAGATCTAGATCCGGTCGGATCTACACAGTACGATGGGTATTATTTCACTAAGGAAATAATAGCCAGGAGGGATTATTTCACCAAGGAAACAATCGCCCAAATCTCGGGATCAAAGACCAAGCTTTGATCCGGAGTACGCCTGCGTAGATCTGAGATCCGGTCCTCTCGAACTCTTGCCTTATTTGGCGTTGACGATCGCCGAGCACCAGATCTGGAAGAGCGAGTCCTCAAAGTCCCAAAGCTTGGATCTTTTTTAGATCTGAGTCTTGAATCCAGCAGGGCTTCGCCTCTCCAAAATTTCCAACCTCTGAAAATGAACATAGCCCCTCCTATTTATAGGCAACCAGATCTGTGCCTTGGCACAGATCTGGGCCGGCCACCGAGCCACCTCAAGGTGGCTCGGCCCAAGGCTCGGCTTGGGCCGAGCCACCTTGAGGTGGCTTGGTTTCGGCCGAGCCCCTCTAGGTGTTAGGTTTCCGTTGTTTTCCGTCGTTGTATCTGTTTTTTTGGTTTTGTGGTTGATTTGTCTGGACTCGATTCGTTGACCTGATTTGGCAGTAAATCCGGTTTCTGATTTGGCAGTAAATCTGCTTCTGAGTTCGAGTCCGAAACTGATCTTGATTCGATCGTGATTCGTCCGAGTCTGCTCTTGGTTGGATGACTCGTTGATTCCTCAACCCGTTAGCTTGATTCCGCACGCGAGTGGATTTATTCCGTTGTTTGCGTGCAGTTCGTTAGCCTCGTAGCCTCGTAGCTCCGTTTCGTCGCGTACCACTTGGCTTCGGTATTGTAGACTAATGATCGTGTTTGCGTGCGTCGCCCGATGGTTGGTTCGATGTCGTCGAGCTGTGTTAAGGGACCTATAGGCAGTTTTATACGCCTACAAAGTCAGAGAACCAAACTAGAGCTGAAACGCGATCTCCCCCCATCTGAATCAACAGATCAAAACCGGCTGCATCTGAAAAACTGCCTACGTATCCTCTTGCCCAAGGAATCAAGCCGAACGTAGTTTACCCAAATAGCCTCCAAAGGCCTCAGCACTGAAGGATGTTCAAAAGCTTCAAACAATGACCAAATTTCACTCCCGAAACAACTTTGGTCAACATTTCTGTAGGGTTGTCATTCGTGTGGACCTTCTTCAATATGACGTCTCCATCATCCAAAATGTCACATACAAAGTGGAATCTGCCGTTAATGTGCTTCGTACGCGCATGATAAACCTAGTTCTTTGCCAAATAGATAGCCGACATTCTATCACAATATATCTGAATGGTCTCCTGAGCGATCCCCATGTCCTCCAATAATCCACACAACCATAAAGCCTCCTTAATAGCTTCAGTTACTGCCATATACTCTGCCTCCATAGTAGAGAGAGCCACTGTGGACTGAAGCGTGCATCGCCAACATACAGGTACACCTGCCAATGTAAAAGCATAACCTGAAGTAGACCGGTGTTTGTCAAGATCTCCATCATAATCTGAATCCACATATCCAATACAATCCTGCCCATTCTTCTCATCCTTCTGGAATACTAAATCAACATCCACGAAGCCTCGAACATATCGTAGAATCCACTTCACGGCCTCCCAATGACCCTTCCCGAGGTCGTGCATGTATCTCGATACCATGCTCACGGCCTGTGACAAATCTGGCCTCGTACACACCATAGCATACATCAAGCTACCTACTGCACTAGCATATGGGACATTCGACATATAATCTCTATCCTCAACTGAAACATGTGACATCAACGCTAAAATCTTGAAGTGGGGAGCCAATGGTGTGCTAACTGCTTTTGCATTGCCGTCAAAGCTGAATTTCTTCAACATCTTCTGCAAGTAGCTCTTCTGTGTAAGTTTCAAACTCCCTTTCACCCTATCTCTGTTCGCGGGAAAATTCGTGTCTTTCTTCATTGATTCCATTGTACACTTTCGTAATAGTTTATCGATTACAGAAATCTGGTCTTTTTATAAGATCCGGTTACAATGAAAAATCAAAATACGAAAAAGAAAGATTACAATTTGTTTCTTTGTTTGTCGAACGAATCGCGAGCTCCTGTTTTGCGGTCACTCGCTTTGTGTGGGTTCTTTGCCTGCGCCGGGGTTGTTTGCCGTGGACCACCGCGTGATCTCGATCCGGGCAGATCTACGCAGTATAACGGGTATTATTCCACCAAGGGAGATAATAGCCGGGAGGGATTGTTTCACCAAGGAAACAACCACTCAATCTCGGGATCTAAGAACCAAGCTTAGATCCGGAGTATAGCAA
>BQKN01066072.1:1201548-1283732 GCA_022839385.1 Asparagus kiusianus
GCGAGTGGATGCATTCCAATGCTTGGGTGCGATTTGTTGGCTTCGTCGCCTCGTTAACCTGCTCCGTTGCGTATGGCTTGGCTTCGGCGTTGGCGAGCTAACGGTCTTGTTTGGATACGTCGCCCGATGGTCCGTTTGTCGAATTGACGTCATCGAGCTGTGCTAAGGGACCCGTAGGCAATTTTATACGCCTACAATCTCTCTCGATCTCCATACCTAATATCTTCTTTGCCTCTCCAAGATCCTTCATCTCAAACTTGGATGACAGCTTATCTTTCAACTTTTGAATAGCCGAAGAATTCATGGAAGAAATAAGCATATCGTCAACATATAAAAGCAAATATATATATGCTCACCATCATGTAGCTTGTGCATATAAACACATGGGTCATATGGGCTCCTTGTGTACCCTCAGCCAATCATAAAACCGTAGAATCTCTTATACCATCGTCTTGGTGACTGCTTCAAACCATAAAGAGATTTCTTCAGCTTACAAACTAAATCTTCCTTTTCTACAGCTTTGAATCCCAAGGTTGTGTCATGTAGATCTCCTCATCTAAATCATCGTGTAGAAAGGTTGTCTTCACATCCATCTGGACCAAATCCAAATTCAACTGTGCCACCAACGCTAATAAAATCCGTATCGATGAATGCTTCACAACGGGTGAAAATACCTCGTTATAATCAATGCCCTCAAGCTGTGCATATCCTTTAGCAACCAATCTGGCTTTGAACCGAATGTCCCCAATAGAAGATCCATCCTTCTTCGTATATACCCACTTGCAACCAATAGCTTTCTTACCTTTAGGTAGATGTGCAAGTGTCCAAGTGTCGTTCTTCTAAAGAGACCGCATCTCGTCCTTCATAGCTTCCCTCCAGTTGATCGAATCGGGGCTAGACTCTACCTCCCTGAATGTGGCTGGAACTATATCATCAATGACCTCCACTGATAATGCATATTACGAATCTCTCTCCTCGGTCTATCTGCTGCAATGGACCCCTGAACATGACCCTGTTCCTGAGTCACATAATCCACTGTATCCTCTATCTGTCCGGCTGTCATCTCATCTTCTCTTAGTGTCACCTCTGTAGGAGCCTCAATAGATACAATGCTCTTTGGAGTGAGTGGAGTCATATCATCCTCCACTTGCTGTAATATCTCTCCTGTCTGGTCTCCTTCCACCTGCTGAGGGGCTCGAGGTCTCATCATGTATGCCTCGTTAAATGTGACATCTCTGCTAATAGCTATCTTCTTGTCCTGTGGATCCTATAACTTAAAGCCTTTGACTCCATCTCTAAATCCCACAAAGACTGCTTTCCTCGCTCTCAGATTTAATTTACCATTACTGACATGATAATAAGCTGGACACCCGAATATCCGAAGCGAGTCATATTCACTAGCCACCGAACCAAACCAACGCTCCAATGGAGTCTTCCCGTCTATCGCAGTGCACGGTAACTTGTTCACGAGATGGCTCGCATAAACTAATACCTCGGCCCAAAAGGATCTAGGCAATTCACTCTGTGTCATCATACACCGCACCTTCTCCAGCAATGTACGGTTCAATCTCTCAGCCACCCCATTCTGTTGCGGTGTCTCTCGAACTGTGAATTGCCTTCTAATACCGTGATCCCGGTAAAACTGCAGAAACGGATCACTCTTGTACTCTCCACTATTATCTAAACGTAGAATCTTCACCTTTCTACATGTCTGCAGCTCCACTTTCTTCTTTCACTCCACAAAAATATCCAGGACCTGATGTTTATGCTTCATAGGGTATACCCAATTCCTCGTTGAATAGTCATCAATGAAAGTGACAAAATAGTTAGCCCCACCAAGAGATGTATTCTTGAAAGGACCCCAAACATCTGTGTGAATGTAATCCAATGTACCTCGGGTATTGTGAACAGCGGTGCCAAACTTCACTCTAGTCTTCTTTCCAAGTACACAGTGCTCACACAGGTCCATCTTGCGGGTCTTAGCACCTTTCAATAGCCCCTGTTTTGCTAATGACTGTAGGGACTTATCACCTGTGTGTCCAAGTCTCATGTGCCATAAGGTGGTAGTATCCTCCTCTGTAGTGATAGAAGCTGTTAGACCCCCTGTAACTGTCTTGCCCTTCAAGTAGTATATGTTGTTTTCCCTAACACCTCGCATCACCACCATAGAACCCTTTGTGACCTTCACTGTAGCATCCTCTGAGATCACTCGATATCCAGCTGCCTCCAAAGTCCCAAGAGAAATGATGTTCTTCGTTCTATGGTACGAACCTCACTTCCTTCAACTCTCTCACTACACCATCATGCATCCTAATCTGGACTGAACTAATACCACCAATAGGACATACGTGGTCATTTCCCATAAGTACGACATCCCCTCTTTCTAGCTCCTCAAAACTAGAGAATCACTCCCTCTTAGGGCAGATGTGATATGTAGCTCCCGAATCCATCATCCACTCCATGAAATCCGCATAGCAAACCGATGGTAATGCAGGGTATGAATAGCCTGAAGAATTTAAATCTGAATGCTCACCAATAGCTTTTGCAACATTCACTTTTGAAGCTTGTGCAGCTTTCCCCTTATTCTTCCTGGCTTTTTCTTTTCACTTTGGATAGTCAATCTTCCAATGTCCTTCTTCTTTACAATACCGACATTGATTTCTACCAACACTCTTATAGGCACTCCTATTCCTTGACTTTGAGCGGTTGAACTGGCGACGGGTTGGATCTCGGCCTCGAACTGTTAGTGCATCTCCCGATGCCTTCTCGGAGGGTTCACCATCATTCTTCCTTAACTCATAGTTCATCAAAGCTGCTGTCACCTCTTTGTAGCTGACTGTAGTTCTTCCATTGATCATAGTGAGAACGAACGTACCACAATCATCTTCGACCAATGAACACAGAATAGCATCACCTTGTCTTCATCCTCAACTATAATGTCCACATTGGCCATATCTGAAAGTAGCTTAGTGAAGTTGTTGACATGCTCCCTGATGAAAACTCCCATCTTCATCTTGAACTAGTAAAATCTCTTCTTCAAGTGAAGCCGATTCTTAATGCTCTTCATAAGATATTTCTCATTGAGTGTTTCCCACATCTTCTTCGCCGACATCTCGTTCATAACATCATAAATAAGATCCGGCGTCAAGCATGACCTAATAACACCACAAGCTCTACTGTTCATCTTCCTCCAAACCTTATCCTCCATATCTGTGGGTTTCTCTTTTAACTCAAGAGTCTCCTCCAAATTCTGTGCATCCAAAGCATCCATCACCTGATACCTTCACAATCCGAAATTGATCTTGCCGTCAAACTTCGGAACATCAATCTTCGTGTTATTGATACTCAGACTTTGTATCGCCTTTGTAAGAGACGAACCTGATGTGTTTGCTTCTCCCATGTTGTCAATTTAGCTTTGATACCAATTGTTGTGTGTGGCGGAAGCTTCTTGTGCAACACGAACAATAACTCGAGATAAACCACAACTAATAAGCAAAACACAACCACAGCAAGAACAAACTGTTGGCCTTCTTATTTTGATAATGTTTAACAAATAATTTACTTCTAATATTATTTGTCTAGTGTTTGTGTTTTTGTATTTATTCTAGGCAAACAACGAGTTGGATGATGGATGGAATAGAGCCTTAACGATCATATTCAATAGATGTTGGCAGAATAGTGGAGTGAAGCCTATGCATTCAAGTCAAGATCCAAGTTTAAGCTTCTTCCACAATATTTACCAAGAAGAGCTTCATTGAAGATCACAAGCATTGGTAAATTAGTTTAGGTGTTATATTATGTGTGTTCAATACTTCAAGCTCAATTTCATACACACACACACACACATTTATTTTGATTTATCGTTGTTTTGGATTATAGACTTATTAACATGATGATACACCTTTTATCAAGTCTATAAACCTATTGGAAAATGTTTTGAAATTTTTTTTGAATGAATTTTTCAAAATCAAGTTTTAACAAGTTTTGTCCGTGCATGTTTAAAGTTCATGTTCATGCATATTTTTACAAAACAGATGAGTTTTCATAATTGGGAAATACGATTTGAAAAATTTCTTTATTTACATGTTTATCTTCATATATACAAATATTTTCCCAAGTTTTACTAATTTTGGAGTTGTTTTGCTATTTTAATTGAATTTACAAAACCGAGTTTTCAGCTATTCTTTTAGAAACTATTTATCTGTGTTCAAACATTTATTTCTATCAACTGAGAAGTGATTTTTCCTAAATTATTCCTCTAACATGTTAATCTACATGTCTAGAACCATTTCTCAAAATTTCATAATTTTTGGAGTTGATTTACTATTTTTAATTGATTTTACAAAATCAGATACGCAAATTTCCAGAATCTATCAAAACCTGAAATTGTTTGTGCACGTTGCTACAGTGTGGTCGACCGCCACGGTCGACCGTGCTACAGTGCTGTTGACCGTGGCGGTGGACCGTACACAGTCCAGAGAGTAGTTTTTGAGTTTTTCTTCTCGCGGTCAACCGCGATGGTCGACCGTCAAAGTTATCGTTGCACAATAACGGCAACTTGCTGATTTTTGTCTTTTAGTGGTTTTTTTGGGTTTTTGGGTTGTTTTCTTCTACCCTATATATATCCCATTGTATTTATCATTTCATATACAATGAGAGTGTTTTAAACAAGTTTTAGAATGTTTTAACAAGGGTTTAAGTTTTGTTTAAAGTTTGTTTAAAAAGCTTTTAAGCAATTGAGAGTTTGATTTTGTGAAATCAATTTCACAAGAGCTAGAAGAGATAATCACTTGGTGTTTGAGCTTCAATCCATCTCTCTCTCTCTCTTGTCATCTAGAGAAGTTTTCCTAAACTCAATTCTAGCTTTTATTTATAATTATTTGTTGAGTATCATTTCTATTAAGCTAGTATTTACATTTGAATTTAGTTGATTTTAGTTTACTCATTGTTTACACACACCCACTTGAGCTTATTGTATTTTCATACATAGTATATTTAGGTTGGTGAGAGTTGTAATAATTGAGTGTGAGCTTTCATTGTGTTCTCATCTATTATAAAGAACAAATTTATTGTTTGTTACATTGTGAGATTGTAAAGTTTTCGGTGAGCTAGAAAACCGAGTGTGAGGAGTGAACGTTAATCGGTGAGCGTTGAAAACCGACATTGTGAGTGTGAGTGTTATGTTGATCGGTGAGCATTGAAAACCGACATTGTGAGGTGTAAACGTTATTCGGGTGAACGTAAAAAACCCAGTTGTGATAGTGGATTTCTCCCCGGGAGCGGGGAGCGGAGACGTAGGACGGAAGGTCCGAACTCCATGATCATTTGAGTGTGTTTGAGTTTGTCATTGGCGCATTTGCTTATGCATTTATCTTATATCGCCATTGCCTATTACTCTTGTATATTTTGCCCTATCACTTTTATAGTTTGATTATATCACTATTGTGTTAGTTTATATATCCTTGCATATATTTTTATCATATAAGATATATCTCATTGTTCATTTTACTTATCCTAACTCACATATCATGTTGTATTTCATACTTGCTAGAATAACTTGTTAATAAGTTTTAATTAGTATAAAATCAGATTAGATTAGCATAAGATCCTAATCACCCTCTCTCTAGGGTCTAACACAAATGATTTACGTGGTTCGGCAAGTTGCCTACGTCCACGGGGCAAGGAAGGGGGGGGGGGGGTTCTTACTATTAGAAATCAGAGAATACAAGTAGAGTTACAAATCTCACCGATCAAACCCTAAAACAAAGCTCTAGATCTCTTACAACTCTGTTGATCTATTAGTAATAGATAGGGTGTTATTTGTAAGTTGTGTTGTAAGGGCCTATATAAGCCCATCTTATGGAGTAATAATATTAGGGTTTTTAATTCAATTTGGTATCAAAGCAAAACCCTAGCCGCCAGCCCCCCCTCCCTCTATCCAGCAGCTACCTACGTCCGCCGTCAGCCCCTCCCCCCTCCCCGTTCCAAGATCAGCCCCCCTGTTCCGATCTCCCGTCCTCAACCAGGCCCCCCTTTTTTCCGAGACCAGCCCCCCTTGTTCCGAGATCAGCTCCCCCTGTTCCGAGTAGTCCTCCCCCCTGTTCCTGTTCCGAGACCAGCCCCCCCTTTGTTCCGAGATCAGCCCCCCTCCCCTTTGTTCCGAGACCAGCCCCCCCTCTCTGTTCCGAGATCAGCCCCCTCACGATCAGCCCCTGTCCACAAACCCCCCCTCCCCCTTCTCTGGTTTTGCTGCCGTGACCCCCCCTTTTGGCCGAATCCCCCCTCTCCTTGCTGTGCTATGCCGGACCTAGAGTTTGGCATGGGTTCCCTCGACTCAGTCCTCGAACTGATGACTATATATCTCACGGCGATGAGATAGATCACTATTTTTTGATTCTTGTTTCCTCTGAGAAACGAGAATTTGTCTGAGATCTTACTCTTGTTGTGCGCCAGAGGTGCTGCCAAAATTTTTACTGCACACAACAAGGATCGAAAGAGAAGGTGACCAGGTGTTGGGTCTGAAGCTTGATCAATGGAGGAGATTATCAAGAAGTTGAACCCCGCGGAGGTGTCAACTTTGATGAAGCTGATGAAGTTGTCGGCTGGTGAGAGCGCGACAAAACCATCCAAGAAGTTGGAACTTCCTACCATAGATCTGAAGCTTGATGGACCGGGTACTTACCTGAGCTGGTCACGGCGAGTGAGATACACCCTTGCAGGGAGGAACCTGGAGGGTTATCTGACAGGAGAGGTGACAGAGCCAGATGAGGAATCGGAGGGAAGAGATGAGTGGAAGGCCACTCATATGTTGGTATACATCTGGCTCCTCAACTCGTTGGTCCAGTCGATCGCCGCCACAGTGGATGGTATTGAGAAGGTGAAGGACGTCTGGGAAAAGTTGAGGAGGACCTATGATGGAGTGAGGAATAACCTGAGGGTGTTCCAGATTAAGGGTGAGATTGACGCCACAGTCTAGGGAGATAGGACTGTACATGGGTATGCCACAGAGCTGGAGCGGCTGTGGCTAGATTATGATCACTTCTCACCTCGGACGAGCTGCAAGGACCCGGCATGTAAAGAACGGGAGGCCTTTCTACAGGAGAGGACTATGGTGTTTCTCAAAGGATTGACATCAGAGTTCGCTCAGCGAATCGCCCTGCTGCTAGCTCAGCCAAAGATTCCCACGCTTGAGGAGGCTATCTCTGCTATGATCCAGGAGGAGACTCGCATTCGGCTGCAGGCGGGGACAAGTGGACTTCCTGTGGTGAAGTCAGTACTGGCAGCCTCTAGGAACACTAGATCTAGGGGAGAGACTCGACAGTGCTACAACTACGATGCAGTGGGTCATCTAAGGCATGCTTGCACCAAGCCACCCAAGGAAGGAGATTCGGGTGGACATGGACAGTTCGGAGGTCGTGGTCATGGCCGTGGGGGTCGACGAGTAGGAAGAGGAGCAGGTAACCGGGCGAATCTGATGGTAGCAGAGGAAGAAGAAGCTGAGGTGGTCTTTACTGAGGAGGATCGTGCTCTCCTGGTGATACTCAGGAGGAAGCAGCAAGTAGCAGGGGATGAGACTGAGGAGGCATCCACTTTATTCTTCGCCAGAGACAACACTGCTACCTATGCTCATCCGATCAAAGGTACTGATGACATACATGCTCTTGCTTCTATGTCTCCCGACAGATCATCAGCATGGATAGTCGACTCCGGTGCGTCTCGCCATGTGACAGGTAATGCTAGTGAGTTCTCATCATATACTCACTTAGCATCGCCTGATAGTATTCAAACAGCTGATGGTACATTTCAGCCAGTGGTTGGTAAGAATACAGTCGATTGTACTGGTTCTGTAACTTTGTCCAATGTTTTGCACGCTCCTTCCTTTCCAATCGATCTTTTGTCCATTAGTTCTATCATCCTCCAACTAAAATGCATTGTTTCTTTTGATATTCCCAAGGTGATTTTTTAGGAGAAGGGGACAGGGCGAAGACTTGGGACTGGCACATGGCGTAGTGCACTGTGGTATCTGGATCGTGCAGGGCTGGATTCAGCATTGGTGTCAGTCATAGAGGAAGCAGGAGTAGGATCTAAAATGAGTGCTGAAAATGAGTTAATACTTCATCACCAGCGTTTGGGACATTCATCCTTTAGTGTTTTAGGTAGATTGTATCCTTCTTTATTTGAGAAAGCAAATAAATAGAAACTTGTGTGTGATGCATGTGAGTTTGGAAAGCTTACTATAAGCTCTTATGTTAGTTCTGGTCATAGAAGTTCTCATGCATTTGACTTGATACATTCAGATGTTTGGGGGCATTGTTCCACAAGTTCTATGAATGGATACAAATATTTTGTTACATTTATTGATTGCTTCCTTTGTGTTACTTGGTTATACCTGATGAAGAATAAGAGTGATGTGTTTGGGTGCTTCCAAAACTTTCATAGGACTGTTCAGACTCAATACGGAGCAGTGGTGAAAGTATTAAGGTCAGATAATAGGATAGAGTATACCAACAGAGCGTTTGAAGAATATTTGTCAGCTTAGGGAATACATCACCAGACAATCTGTCCATACACACCAGCTCAGAATGGGGTAGCGGAAAGGAAGAACATACACCTTTTAGAGGTTGCTAGAAGTATGATGATCTCTATGAATGTCCCAGAAACATTGTGGGGGCAAACAGTATTGACCGCAGCAGCGCTAGAATGCCCTCGAGAGTGCTGGATTGGAAGTCTCCGTGTGAGATATTGAAGGGAGATAATGGTGGGATTCTTCCACTTAAAGTGTTTGGTTGTGTATGCTTTGTGAAGGACAACAGGCCATCTGTCGGGAAGCTTGCCCTAGAACTGTGAAGTGTATCTTTGTGGGATATTCTGCTACTTAGAAGGGATATATTTGCTGGAGCCCGGTGGAGAAAAGGTTGTTTGTGAGCATGGATGTGCACTTTCGAGAACTCGAGCCATATTACGCCTAGAAGGTAACTTCATCCGTTGGTAACTCGCCCAATACTAGAAGTATGAGGCGAGAGGAGGAGAATGGTGAGAGATCGGTAAATAATGTGGAGAAATCCATTTCCGTATCGATTCCTTGGGAGGGAGAATTGGTTGAGGAGGAGCAGGAGAATGACGAAGAAAAGGAAAATGAGACAAGAGGTGTTAGGCCCACTGTTTAGGGAGAGCTACTAACCTATAGTAGGAAGGGCAAGTAAATTACAGGAACAGTACCTACAATGCCACTAGTGCTGCCAAGTTTCTTGCCAACGCCTGCCCCGACTCCTGAGACACCTACACCACCACCAGTTTTATCCCAAGATGATAACATTCCTCTCCCTACTCCTCTCACACCAATATCAGTACGGAGAACTACTCGTAGTAATACGGGAAATCCTCCCGATAGATATGGATGGGATCTTACCCAGTTTGTATTATATTCTAACATTCATCCTGCACATGGAACATTCATTGCATCATTGGACTCTGTTACTGTACCTAACAATTGACAGGTTGCTAAGAAGAATCCAAAATAGAAAACGGCTATGCACGAAGAGCTAGGGGCTCTTGAGAAGAACCGCACTTGGGAGTTAGTAAAACTATCAAAAGGAAAGAGAGCAGTTGGATGCAAGTGGGTCTTCACTGTGAAGCAGAATCCAGATGGACGGGTTGAGCGTTATAAGTCTCGTCTTGTGGCAAAAGGGTATAGTCAGACATATGGAATTGATTATGATGAGACTTTTGCACCGGTGGCGAAAATGAGCACTGTTCGGACCTTGATCTCTCTGGCAGTAAATGGTGGATGGAAGCTACACCAACTAAATGTGAAGAATGCATTCCTTTATGGAGATCTGATGGAAGAGGTATACATGGAAATACCACCAGGATTCGACACAGATCAGACAGTGGACAAAGTTTGCAAATTGAAGAAGTCTCTCTATGGCCTGAAGCAATCTCCCCGTGCTTGGTTCAACAGATTCGGGCGGGCTATGATAGGTATGGGATACCAGCAGATTAACGCTGATCATACCGTGTTCTTTCGACAGAGTGAAGGTCACATCACCATGCTTGCAGTATATGTGGATGATATGATTATTACAGGGGATGATGAGAAGGAGATTGCCCAACTCAAAGTGAGACTGGGTAAGGAATTCGAGGTGAAAGATCTAGGTTTGCTTCGATACTTTTTTGGAATAGAGATAGCTCGAGGAGCGGAGGGGATCGTCCTATCCCAGAGAAAGTATGCACTGCATCTTCTCAAAGAGACAGGGATGTTAGGATGCAAACCTACAACTACACCGATTGACCAGAGGTTCAAGCTGGGTGCTGAAGCTGGAGAACCAGTTGATCGTGATAGATACCAAAGGCTGGTGGGCAGGTTGATCTATCTGAGTCACACACGTCCTGATATTTCTTTTGCAGTGAGCGTGGTGAGTCGCTACATGCACGATCCAAGGAAGGGTCATACGGACGCAGTATACCAGATTCTGAGGTATTTAAAGAGTGCCCCTGGAAAAGGGCTGATATTCAAAAAAAAATGAACATATGAGTATTGAGGGTTACTGTGACTCGGATTGGACTAGCTGTGCTGATGACAGGAGGTCAACCTCAGGATACTGTGTCTTCATAGGAGGCAACTTGGTCTCGTGGAAGAGCAAGAAACAGTCAGTGGTGGCAAGATCAACATCTGAAGCAGAGTATAGAGCCATGGCCTTGGGAGTTGCAGAGTTGTTATGGTTGAAGAGTATGCTGGTGGAACTGAAGCTAGATCAAGGAGCCAAGATGAAGCTGTGGTGTGATAAAAAGTCAGCCATCAGTATCGCCAACAACCCAGTGCAGCATGATAGAACCAAACACATCGAGATCGATAGGTTCTTCATCAAAGAGAAGTTGGACAGTGGACTACTGGAGTTAAGTCATATTCCAACTAAGGATCAGGCAGCAGATTGTCTGACTAAGGGACTTAGCTCAGTAGATATGATTAGAGGATGTGACAAGATGGGCTTAGAGGATATCTTCCGCTCATCTTGAGGAGGAGTGTTGACATATTAGTAATAGATAGGGTGTTATTTGTAAGTTGTGTTGTAAGGGCTTATATAAACCCATCTTATGGAGTAATAATATTAGGGTTTTTAATTCAATTAACTCTCTCACAACTGGATGCAATAATCCTCTCTCAAAGACTGCTCAAAATCGTCCTTGCTCTACCCTAATTAATCGGGTTTAGGGTTATATATCAACTCAAAAACGAACCGGGTCAAAAAACCAAAAGCCCAGGCCAATACAGTTTGCGGTCGACCGCGGCGTACAAGTTTCAGCAGAGAATGCACGAGCTTTGAAATTTGTAAACAAGAGGGGGGGGGGGGGGGGGAATCAGGAGTGACCTTGCTTGTGATTGAGGAGAAAGAAATTCAGGGGATTTTGTGGAAGAAATTAGGGGCCGGGTTCCATGGGGAAAACAAAGATCAGGGAAACAGCCCAAAGTTTTTCAGGGTTCTGTAAAATTTACTCCCACTCAATGATCCTTTCAGGCTTTCAAATGTATGTGTCTCTAGTAATTCTCAGCTAACCGATGAAGAATAGGGTAGGAAACAACCACCACCTTGACATTTTTCCCAGGTTTATCTTGCTAAACACAAAAGAGAAATATAACCAATCTTGCTTTCAGCTTGGAAGAGATTGTAGTATGTTTATTCTTTGGTTACTAATGAAGTTAACAAGACAAAATCCACACGTAGTTGGCATAATGTTAAAAGTGGTATTTATGTTAAATATAAATGCATGATTTCAGTAATTCGATGCAGTGTACCTACTGTACACTTGGATATAGCTGAGTAACTTTGTTTTCAAATGTTGCATCAAACCATTCTGCAACTTCGAATGCCCATAGCTGTCCAAACATGTAAGATGCAATCACATGAGGTAGCAAAAAGATACGTAATCAGAAACTAAGGTGGCTGAACTGTAATGTAATGAAATCATGCACAGTCCTAAAATGGCCAAATTTTACAAAGTTTACATCCCATTGGAAACACATTGAAGTCTAAATCACATGCACCCAAGTGAATACAAAAGTCAAAGTGAAATCTCATGAGTGTTAACTATTACTCCACGAAAGTAATGTTTCTTTTGCTTAGCCAATGTTCTAACTCCTTGCTCTCCAACATTTATCAAAAAGAATTTTTTAGGAATGTTTCTTTTGCTTAGCCGTACAAAATTTAGGAATGTTATAATATTGATATTAACGGTATATGTCAAAAAACACTTGTGAATTACTTAATTTCTCTTTTCAAGGGAAGTTTCTTGAATATGTGAAACTCGGTTGAGAAAGTACTTAACAAAGAGTGAGTTCTACTGAATGGGGAGTTCGTGTCTGTGTGCATATGTGTGTGTGCGGGTAATGTGCAAGTGTAAGTATTCACACACGTGTGGTGCTGTTATCATAGCAACCTAAACTCCTGCTCACGAATTCAAGGTATTCCCATCTCTAGTTTAGAGAGCAAAGTTATAACCCTAAATCCTAAAGCAGCATTTCCAAGTTTTGGTACATACGATGGGATATTTGATATGATATGAGAGAAACCTAGGTTTGAATCTCACTAGCTAGCCTGAAATTAAAGCCTGTTTTAAATAAAATTATAACCATTACCATAACTTTAGAGTGTTGGTTAAGTGGAAGGAAACTTTACCGGGCACATTGAACAATGTGATTGCTTTTGCCATGTGCAACGCACGCATCAAAGTATTCCGGGGGCAAAAGGTTGTCTCCACCATCCTCTTGAGGGTGCATAGAAACTGCACTCTCCCACTTATCCAAGCCCTCTCTACCTTTACTCAAAGGAAGGCTTGCTCCTTCGGGTTAGCATTTTTCCGTGCCTCCATCATCACCTAGCTAGGACTCTATTCCTCCATTCCTAAACCATTGCACAATTTGTCTAAGCACTTGAACAATCCTCCATCATCACTGTAGCCACTCTAGCTCCATTTATAAAACAAGGCAATATGAACACAAAAAGGATTGATTCTAGCAATTTTCACGACTCTCATAGTGCTCTCTTGATGTAAGCTATGTCGTACATGGTACCACTGACCCACAAGTGACAATGGCAGGCATCATTATTTGATTATAGGTGCTTTACCCAGTCAGTGGATTCAAAGGTAGAAGCTACAAAGATTATTTGGACAAGCATGCAAAGGCTCTCATCACTTTCACACAACTTTATGAAGCTCCACGTCATTTTCATGAGGCATATGGACATAGTTTTCTTAGACAAAAAGAATGGGATGCGGCAACCATAAGATCTTCCCATTACGCAATAAAGTTCAAAGATAATGGAGACAATAAAGGTTGTCATATTCTCAAAACTTTACTTTGATATCTTTGAATGCATGGAATCAGAGGCTTTGCATCCTCTAATTCAATACTATTGGGAATTTAACGCTGAAACCCCTAATGCAACAGAAACACAGTATAGAAAAAGTACACCAAGTTTTAACGAGGTTCGGCAACTGCCTACGTCCTCGGGAGCCACACAGATAATTTCCTTATTAATCAAATAAGAAATTACAAATCAAGAGCAAATCCCTAAACTGGGATTTCTCAAATAAAACACTGTAGCTACAGTGTTAATAATTAAAGGGTACGAACCCTTTCAATTCTCACTTGAGAATAAATGAAGAACCCCACAATATAAAACCCCCTCTTTAATTCCCTCTCTCTCTTCTTAAATCCACTTCTTAATCTCCCCTCAAAAATCAATTTGAGAGCTGGAGATGAATGAAATCACAGCTGTGATTTAATTTGGGAAACGCGACTGCTTTTTGGGGCTTCGCCGCCAGAGAAAGAAAAGAGGAGGGGGGGAAATCTTCGGTAGCTCAAAACCCTAGCTGATGGGGTTTTTATAGGCGGCTGAGGAGGGCTGGCGACAGCCTGTCGCCAGCTGCCCGTGGACGCCAAAATCGAAGCCGAACGCAGAGGTCGCCACCGCTGCTGACGCAGAGTTCGAATCGCCCAAAATAACGCAGAGTTCGAAGGTCTGCGTTCGCCCGAAGTTGCGTCTGATCTCCTCAACTCGCCTGCGTCATCTCCGCCATTCTCGAGCTCGTCGGAGCTCCTCGTCGCCGGCGGAGGTTTGTTTCCACCCCCAATTTCTAACAATCTCCCACTTGGAGACCAAACCGACGTCAACAGGCTATCCCATCAAGCTCCTTCCCTGTGTGACTCCGCCCTCATCATCTATGCATGAAGGCCAACTGAAGTTGCGCACAACTCCAGTTTCTGAACTGTCACCGTCTTTGTTAACATGTCTGCTGGATTCTTACTTCCTGGAATCTTTTCCAGTCTTAACACGTCATCTTCCAACAGGGATCTGATGAAGTGGTACCGAAGCGCAATATGCTTCGTTCTAGAATAAAATGCTGAATTCTTTGCTAAGTGTATCACACTCTGGCTATCACTGTGCAAAATATTCTTCTCCTGTTTGAATCCCAGCTCTGTCAACAAACCCTGAAGCCATATTATCTCTTTACTGGATTCAGTCACTGCAACATACTCAGCTTCTGTAGTGGATAGGGTAACGATCTTCTGTACCTGTGACATCCAACTAACAGCTGTAGTTCCGATGGTGAATACATAGCCGGTGGTGCTTCTTCGGTGATCGACTTCACCTCCAAAGTCTGCATCTACGTACACTTGCACTTCTACTTCTCCCTTACCAAAGTGCAAACACTTCTGTGTAGTGCCTCGTAGATATCTGAGAATCCACTTGACCGCTTCCCAATGAGCTTTTTCTGGATTCGACATAAACCGGCTGACCACTCCCACTGTATGGCCAATGTCTGGTCTCGTACAGACCATTGCGTACATCAAGCTTCCGATAGCTGAGGCGTAAGGAACCTGAGCCATACTCTCTTTCTCTTCTTCTGACTGAGGAGACTGATCCTTTGATAGACGAAAATGGCTAGCCAAGGGTGTGCTCACAGGCTTGGCGTTGCCCATGTTGAATCTCTGCAAAACACGGTTGATGTACTCCGTCTGAGATAATTGCAAGAGACCTCTCTTCTTATCTCTCGTGATTTGCATTCCAAGGATCTTCTTCGTTGGACCCAAGTCCTTCATGTCAAACTCCTTTGACAACTGCTTCTTCAAACTCTTGATATCCTCCATATCTGCTCCTGCAACCAACATATCATCAACATACAGCAGTAGGATGATATAGCTGGACTGATATCTTTTGAAGTAGCAACAGTGGTCGGCGTTGCACTTCTGGAAACCTTCCTTGTGCATGAAGCCGTCAAACTTCTTGTACCACTGCCTTGGGGCTTGTTTCAGGCCATACAAGCTCTTCTTGAGTCTGCATACCAGGTTTTTCTTCTTTTCTTCTGAGAAACCTTCTGGCTGGTGCATGTATATCTCCTCTTCTAGATCTCCGTGAAGGAACGCCGTCTTCACGTCTAACTGCTCGAGATGAAGATCTTCAATTGCTACAATACTCATCACTGTCCTGATAGTATTCAGCTTTACCACGGGAGCGAAAATATCGGTGTAGTCAATTCCTTCCTTCTGCTGGAATCCCTTGAGAACTAGCCGGGCTTTAAATCTCCTGGAACCATCCTGCTCCTCTTTCACCCGGTACACCCATTTGTTGTGGAGTGCCTTCTTACCCGTGGGCAACTCAGCTAGTTCCCACGTCTGGTTTGATATGAGAGACTTCATCTCATCTTTCATGGCAAGCTCCCACTTGCTCGCATCTCCACACTGACAAGCTTCATCAAAGCTTTCAGGCTCCCCACCATCTGTCAACAACAGATAGTTCATATATCTCCTGTTGGGTACAGGAGGACGAGAAGATCTTCTTAATATCGGAGCTGGTGCGTCGTGCTCCTGCGCACCATCTTGTCCAACAGGCTCTTCTGGCTGAGGACCCTCTGCATTTGGTTCTTCCGAGAGGTTGCTCGGGACATCATCTGCATCTACAAATATTGACTCGCTCTCTGAGTCATTTTTCTTGTGCATGTCCTTGTACATCACCTTCTCGTTGAATATCACATCTCTGCTCCTGATCACCTTCTTGTTTTCGTTGTCCCAAATGCGGTAGCCGAACTCATCTTCACCATAGCCGATGAAAGTGCATTTCTTTGACTTGGGATCAAGCTTATTCCTGTCTTGATCACTAATATGCACGTAAGCTACACAACCGGAAACTTTAAGATGTGAGAGTTTTACCTCCTTTCCGCACCATACCTCCTCTGGTATTCTGTGCTCCAATGGAACCGATGGACCTCGGTTGATCAAGTAAGCTGCTGTGTTGACCGCTTCTGCCCAGAACTGCTTCGGTAGGCCTGACTGTACTCGAATGCTTCTGGCTCTCTCTGTCAATGTTCGGTTCATCCGCTCAGCTACACCATTTTGCTGAGGCGTGCCGGGCACGGTTCTCTCCATTCTGATCCCGTGCTCATAGCAGAACTTCTTGAATCCGGTGTCTTCATATTCACCGCCATTGTCGGTCCTGAGCTTCTTTATCCTCAGACCGGTCTCATTCTCAACCATAGCTTTCCATCTCCTGAAAGCTTCAAATACTTCTGACTTATGTTTCAGAAAGTAGACCCACACTTTCCGAGAGTGATCATCGATAAAAGTCACGAAGTAGTGTTTTCCACCAATAGACGCGGTAGTTGTAGGTCCCCACACATCTGAGTGAACGAGCTCTAGCTTCTCTTTCCTAGGGGTTTTGCCACTCGTCTGAAAGCTGACTCTCTTCTGCTTTCCAAGTATGCATTCTTCACACATATCCATCTCCACTGACTGCAGTCCTGGGAGTTTTCCCTTTGTGTGCATGATTTTCATCCCCTTCTCACTCATATGACCGAGTCTCTGGTGCCACAACTTTGAAGTCTCATTGCCTGTTGCAACTGAGATCAAACAACGTGCACCTGCTGTCATATATAGGGTACCAGTCTTCCTGCCTCGGGCAATTGTCATTGCGCCCTTTGAGATCTTCCAATCATCTCCATGGAAGGTCGTGGTATATCCTTCGCCAGCCAACTGGCCTACGGATATTAAATTCTTTCTCAGGTCGGGAATATGCCTGACATCCTTCAGCTCCCATACTGACCCGTTCAACTTAATTTTCACCACGCCTTTGCCCACAATAGCACATGGTTGATCATCACCAAGATATACGTATCCAAGATTTCCGGGAACATACTTCTCGAAGAATTCTTTCTGAGAAGTAGCATGGAACGACGCTCCTGAATCTAACACCCAAGATTCCTCCTTGCTCTCCAAAGAGCATATCAATGCGTCGTCTCCTCCTGAAGTGGAGGTGACATTCACCTCTGCCTTCGCTTCCTTCTGTGCGCTCTTGCACTGATTCTTATAATGCCCGGTCTTTCCACAATTCCAACACTCGATAGCCTTCGAGCTGTTGCTTGGATTCCTTGATTTGGACCTCCTGTCCTTTGATCTACCTCTGTAGTTTGATTTTCCTCGTCCGTTTCCTCTGGTTGAATTTCTACCTCTTGACTCTGTATGCAATACTGAAGAGGTTGTAGCTTCACCAGTCTTTCTCCGTCGGATCTCCTCGCTGAGAACCAAATCACGAACGTCGCTGAACTTCAACTTTTTCTTTCCTGACGAGCTACTCACAGCTGTGACTGTAGTGTTCCAACTCTCTGGTAGGGAAGACAAAAGTATCAACGCACGAACTTCATCATCAAACTCAATCTCAACTGAACTCAATTGGGTTGTAACCGTATTAAGTTCATTGAGGTGTTGTGCTACTGACGCGCCTTCCGCCATTTTCAGATTGAATAACCGCCGCGTCAAATGAACTTTGTTGGCGGCTGATGGCTTCTCATACATGTTTGAGAGTGCTGCCATAAGACCTGTCGTGGTCTTCTCCTTCGCTATGTTGAACGCAACATTGCGAGTCAACGTCAATCTGATAACTCCGAGAGCTTGTCTATCCAGAAGGTTCCACTCTTCTTCCTTCATAGAATCCGGCTTCTTCCCCGATAGTGGTTGATACAGATTTTTCTGATACAGATAATCCTCTATCTGCATTTTCCAGAATCCGAAATCTGTTCCATCAAATTTCTCAACTCTGATTTTTTCTTTATCTGCGGCCATGGCTCCCACTTGAATCTGACTTCCTCTAGATCGTTTCACGCTCTGATACCAGTTGTTGGGAATTTAACGCTGAAACCCCTAATGCAACAGAAACGCAGTATAGAAAAAGTACACCAAGTTTTAACGAGGTTCGGCAACTGCCTACGTCCTCGGGAGCCACACAGATAATTTCCTTATTAATCAAATAAGAAATTACAAATCAAGAGCAAATCCCTAAACTGGGATTTCTCAAATAAAACACTGTAGCTACAGTGTTAATAATTAAAGGGTACGAACCCTTTCAATTCTCACTTGAGAATAAATGAAGAACCCCACAATATAAAACCCCCTCTTTAATTCCCTCTTTCTCTTCTTAAATCCACTTCTTAATCTCCCCTCAAAAATCAATTTGAGAGCTGGAGATGAATGAAATCACAGCTGTGATTTAATTTGGGAAACGCGACTGCGTTTTGGGGCTTCGCCGCCAGAGAAAGAAAAGAGGAGGGGGGGGAAATCTTCGGCAGCTCAAAACCCTAGCTGATGGGGTTTTTATAGGCGGCTGAGGAGGGCTGGCGACAGCCTGTCGCCAGCTGCCCGTGGACGTCAAAATCGAAGCCGAACGCAGAGGTCGCCACCGCTGCTGACGCAGAGTTCGAATCGCCCAAAATAACGCAGAGTTCGAAGGTCTGCGTTCGCCCGAAGTTGCGTCTGATCTCCTCAACTCGCCTGCGTCATCTCCGCCATTCTCGAGCTCGTCGGAGCTCCTCGTCGCCGGCGGAGGTTTGTTTCCACCCCCAATTTCTAACAAATACTAGCCTACTGAAAATCAGACCTTTCAGTCAATCTCTTGTTAGTATTAGAGCATGACTTATTAATGTAGAAGAATGTATTCAAAGTGATAATTAATATGCAATCTTATCTTTGAAGTACCTTTCTTTCTTCTTGAATTGATTTTTTTTTTCTTACTGGATTTGGATGCTAAAGCATGCAAATAGACCGTGCATATGGTACAAATTACTTTTTATTATGCATGTTAGTGCTGTGAGGTCAAATAGACTAGGAGCTTTTTTTGTAATCAACGACCGTCTTTTGGCACTCATTTAGTATGATTAAATTTTTAGTCTACTAAACCATTCACCTAGCATTCTCTTTTAGAAAAGAGTTCATAAAAGTTTTGTTGTACTTAAACTAAGTATGATGTTGTTAACTAATGAATTATTACTTTATTATTAGGTATCCTTTCATACTTTTGAAATTATCATTACTTTTCTTAACTAACTATACAGAATGCATCAAACTTTCCTCCTTCCTTTTGCATTCAACCTTTCCCCGCGCTAGCTTATCTCCCACTTACTTCAGCATATTGTGTCAGACGACGAGCATGTTTGCTTTTCACCAATTGGCCATCTAGGATTTTCAGAAGAGCATTTCTCACACTTCCCATTTTTAGTAGCAGTTTCTAAGGTAAAAAAAATATATAAAAGACAAAAGCATTGTAAAGCCTAGAAGAACCATTGGTGGCAAAGAAATATATGTTTTTTTAAAACTTACAAACGTGCGGGAAAAAAAATCAGTTCCGATGAGTATGGTAATGCCGAAAGAATTGTTGATAGTTCGATTAGATCTCTGCTGTTTTTTTTCCATTGTAGTCAATGCATGATTGGATCTCTGCAGGCTGCCCCTCGTACACTAGAGCCAATTGGGACCCTTAAGTCCAATGCCTCTGTTTAAAGTGATCTAGGAAACACCAAAACATAGAAAATCAGTTTTTGATCGGGTCGTAATTAGTTACATAGCTTAAGTCTAAATACTCTGACTATACTAGATACAAACAAGAAAACATTCGTTGCCAAGTCACTTAAAAAGTATTCTTAGGTCTTGTTTATACAAACGAATGACTGATTAAGATGTATTTATTTTTTACGTGATTTTGTACTTAAGCAACAAAAAAATATCGAATCCTTGTCAATTTTGTACCAAGAAATTTTTTTATCACAACAGATATGCCATGGGGCGAGACTACATAAAACTCCTTTAAGTCTTTTACTGATCCTCGTTCCCTATGTTTAACTTTATATCGGCACAAATGGAGCATCTGGATTTTTCTATTTCGTAAGCTGCAGAATCGTTCAATGCATGCCCCTAAGCGCCCTTAACATCTTCAAAGAATTGAGCATAGAATAAACTTGTGACCTCCTAAAACTCAATAACTCCACCACTAAAAAAGTTAGCCACAACATCTCAAGGGATGGCTTTGATGATGCAAGCTATAATCGGTTCTTTTAGTTGATGCGTCTACAGCACTAGTAAGTGGCAGTACACTAGGACTACAACATGAGCTCAGAATGTCTGCCACCATGAAATTATCTCTGTTTGGGCTCATAAGCGAAGAGATAAACAGTGCCATGACATGACCAAATTTGATGGTATATCTTCGTCATGTTTGGAAGTACACCTATCAAAGATAAATAAGAAGATTAGGTCCTTAGTGACAGGAATTTATCATGACTAAGCAATTTATGAGGCAAATCATTTTGGAATGTTCTTTAGGCACTCAAGTGCGATACTGAGCTGAGTGTTTATCGAACGAGATCAAGGATACTACAATCCTATTAAATATTTGAGAATTACATCTGACGTACGTCACGTACATGATAATACCTATCATGAACAGGTAACTACATGAAAAACATAGATATTGAACTCCATTGTTCAATTACAGAACTATGACTGTGCCAGTACAAGAGATCAATTTGGTCAGTTTTCTGTTTAACACATAAGTTTTTTCTTCACATGTAAGAAAAACTGTATATCACAAGGTATATACTGATGTAAATGTGACTAGACATCCACGGTTAAAGGGGAAAAAAAAAGGGAAACCCTCAAGACTCATGGTTAACAAATTGAAGCAATTACTGTTAACTAAAACGACCAGGGAACATAGGGAAATTGATGCTTATTGTTCAACGAAGATTTTCTTCAGTTTGAGTAATCAATTCATTAAGTTAACTTTTAGGAATAAAAGATGTTAAAATTAGATTTAGTCAAGTGGAAGTTAATTTATAAACAAAAAATTACATTTCCCTTGTCTTTTGTGCATTCTAGAGCAATATTCCCCCCTTATTTTAAACTCTTTCAGCCCTTGTGAATTCTATTTCAGTAATAATGCTTTGTATTAAGTAATTTTAAATTTCACATGGTATAAAGTTAGAAACAAATTCGCTTGTCCACATTGATATGAAAAAACCCAGATGATCCATAAAATTAATCCCTGTGTTTTAGTTTACCATTTTGAGTAGAGCAAACTCAATCTTATACCTTCCTCTATATAGTGACAAAAACTTCTTACCGCAGTTTAGCTTCATTTAACTATGTTGATAAGGAAACTATTATCAGAAAGCGTGGGACTGTAGAGCCATCTGGATAAGTGGTGTAACTCTGTTTTAAGAGATGAACCGAGGAGAAAAATCGTATATTAGCTGAAACATGGGAAGAAAAACCAATGTGCATGTTTCGGCCTTTTTGTGAAAAATATGATGATGGAATTTCCAAAGCAAGGGAACATGCATGATATCAAATCAAAAAAGACAACAGGCGTTTTAGTACGCGCCGACAAAAAAGCGAGGAAGATATGCTCCTAAACCCATCCATGCTCACACTATATAAGCACCCTGGAGGCTCCAAGACTCAACATCTCTTGCTTTTCGCCTTCCACTGTCTCCTCTTTTATCTTTTAGCGATCGACTTGCGTTGTTTTGAGCTATGGATGGGAAGAGGTTGGAGTACAAAGGGGAGGAAGCACTCAAAGAGCTGGAGAGGGTGACTGCAAATGCTGGGGAAATCCAAGAAAGCATGCTGGAGGAGATCCTTGAAAAGAACGGGAAAAGTGAGTACCTAAGCAAGTACATGGAGGGGTCTACCGGTGTTTCTGAATATAAGGCAAGGGTCCCCGTGGTCACTTATGCTGCGATCCGACCATACATCCAGAGGATTGCCAATGGCGGAGAGGACTCTTCCATTATATCTGGTTACCCCATAAGAGAAATGTTGATCAGGTGCCAACACTGCAATCTTCTCACAACCTAATTGTTCAGAAGTGCAAAAATTCATAAATTTTTTTGTGTGTGTTTGTAGAGGTTAAACGAAAAATCTAATTTTGAGCCCGCGCGTGACACAAATACCAGGTTCATTTGAACAAAGGGGCTCACTTCTCTAAAACTAAGCATTCATTTTTGGAAATGTTATTAGTTATGATGCACAAAATTATTTTAAGGAGGGAGGGACTATTCCTTTAAAAAACCAATTCTGGACTCCACACCCCTCGGCCCTAACACATTGTCTCTTCCAGTATTAGTTTCAGTGATATCTTCTTGCCTGGCCAGTGGATGTTACATTATTTTTAGAAGTTGAACTGGTCATTTTGGCAAGTTCTAAAACACCAATAAATCCAATCCAAAAGAGTAGTAAGGCCAAAAGTAAGTGACGTCCTTACAATGCCCGCAAAAAGGATACTCTCATCATAATCTTGCCATTTTTTTTCTTTTAAATATGAAAATCCACAAGGATTAATTTTTGTTCTATGAACAGTTCAGGGACTTCAGGCGGGAAGCCAAAGTTGATGCCATCCATTGAGCAGGATCTTGACCGTCGGACATACCTCTATAACATGATAATGCCTATCATGAACCAGTAAGCTACTAAGTCCTCTTATGCTGATTAAACTCTATAATTTCCTATAAAAATAAATTTATATGGTATAATCACATGACTATTGGAAAGGGCTAAGCCATTAGAATACTCTGATGATCAAAGGAAAAGTATAGCATGGTTTCGCTAGAGTTCCCAACCTCTTAAAATTGAAGACCACAAAAAGACTAGCATTTAGGTCTTACAAGGGTATTAACTGTTGAGACAAACCCGAGGCCCAATAGAGCAGGGTCTCAGCCAAAAGTAGAGTGAAAGTAATAAAAAGAACACACAGATTTACGTAAAAAAACTCATAAATGAATTTGGGGTAAAAACCACGGGCAATATAGAAGAATCAACTATTAAGAAAAAATTTTAGAGTTACAATCTCTCTTTACAAGGAGAAACTCTCTCTATTTTTCTCTCTCACTCTTCTATATGTGAAGTTGTTTCTAGGATTGATTTTTCTTGAAGAGTTTTGGGCCAATTTACTGTGTCAACCTTTCGGTATCCGCTTTCCACTTTTGATGCATTTATTTTTGTGGGGCTCACTGTCTTATTGTTTGTCCACAATTGCTGTTGTTAGCAATTACGGCTGTCAATCTCTCACTTGAATATTTGATTGAGTATCAATCATATCTTCACACCATTCTTTCTATATTATTATCTTCATGTTGTTCACGTCTTCGACAGACCACAAGAGGATCGACGTTAAATAAATTTATCAGTATTGACTGCTTTTGTCAAAAAGTCTGCTAGGTTGTCTTTGGTGTGAATTTTCTGCATATCCACTGTTTCTTCGTCCAATTTCTCATGAACAAATGTGTTTTATTTTTGAATAAAAAAGCTGGATTTCTTGCTAAATGCAAAGAACTATGACTGTCACAAAATAGAGAAATCTTTTTTTGTTCATGCCCAAGTTCCACCAGCATCATCTTCAACCATATCACCTCTTTACTAGCTTATGTAGCTGCTACATATTCTGTTTCTGTTGTTGAAGTATTCATAACTAACTGTAGTTTTAAAATCTAGCTTACAACTCCGCGAGCAAGTACAAACACATAGTCTGTGGTGTATTTGTTATTATCACGATCACCTGCATAATCAGAATCAATATATTCATTAATAATAAAATCTGATCCCCCATAACATAATGTAACATTTGAGGTTCCCTTAATGCATCTTAGGACCATCTTTACAGTATTTCAATACTCATTTCCAGGATTTGCCATGTATCGACTAACAACTCACATTGTCGTGCAATGTCTGGCTTGTACAAATCATAGTGAACATTAAACTTTTCACTGCTAATGCATACAGTACTCGAGACATCTTCATCCTCTCTTCTTCACCGCTAGGACTCATAGTGGATGATAACTTAAAATTAACAGAAAGTGTGGTAGAAATTAACTTACAATCTTTCATGTTAAAGCGCCAAAAATTTTTCTTCAAATAGTTCTTCTATGAAAGCCAAATCTTTCTATTAATTCTATCTCTATAAATTCACATTCTTAGAATCTTGTTTACATATCCTAAGTCATTTATTTTAAATTTCCTAGCCAACTGTGCTTTTATTCATTGATACAATCTTTGTTAGGGCCTGTAACCAACATATCGTCAACATACAACAATAAGATAATAAATTTATTTTTATCAAACCTTTTGAAATATGTACAAGGGTCTAAATTAAGTCTATTGTATTCAAGGCTCATGATGAATGAATCAAATCTCTTGTACTAACACATCGGCACATGCTTTAGACCGTACAGAGATTTGTTCAATCTGCAAACCAAGTTCTATTTTCCTTTTACTTCGAAACTTTCTAGTTGGAGCATATAAATTTCTTCTTTAAGATCTCTATGAAGTAGTGTTGTTTTTACATCTAGCTGCTCTAGATGTAAGTCAAATATAGTGCTCATAGCTAGGACTATTCAGACTATTGTAAGTCGAACTACAGGAGAAAATATTTTATTAAAGTCAATACATTCTTTCTGAGCATATCATTGTATTACCAATCTAGCATAATATAGCTCTACTTGATCATCTCCATTTCACTTGATCTTGTAGACCTATTTATTTCCAATAGCCTTCCTTTCTTGTAGTAGTGACACAAGTACCCAAGTCTTATTCTTATGGAGAGCTTCAATTTCTTTCTGCATTACTATCATCCACAAAGATGCATCTGTGTTATTTATAACTTTATAAAAAGTTGATGGCTCTCCATCCTCTGTTAGAAGATAATATGTAACATTACTCTCCGTAATATACTCCAAGCGTCAAGTCGGTGGTCTTCTCTCACGAGTTGACATTCGAATTTATAGAGCCTCGGGCATGAATAGTTCTTGTACATCATACTCTGGTGTTGCTTTAGAAGAATTTGGATCATTTTCTACCTAAACAGCTACAGTCTCTGAGTCCTTCCTTGAATTGCTTTCTTTTTCTTCACTTTATAGTTGATTCTCTACAAAGATAACATCTCTGCTGATGATAATCTTATGGGCAATGGGATCCCACAAGCGATACCATTTTACTCCATCAGTATACCGTAAGAATATGCATTTTTTGAATTTTGAATCTAGCTTTGTAATTTCTTGGGCATTGTACATTACGTACACTGGACTTTTAAATATATGGATGTTGGAATAATCAGCTGAGTTGCCGGTCCACATCTCCATCAGTGTCTTTAACTGTATTGCCGTTGATGGAGATTGATTCACCACATAACAAACCGTTTTTACTGCTTTCACCCAAAAGACTTTATCCAGATTTACACCCGTCAACATTGCTCTTCTTCTTTCCAACAGAGTTCTGTTCATCCGCTTCGCTACTCTATTTTGTTGATGAGTATAAACAGTACTGAATTGTCTTTTAATGCATTCTTGATTGTAAAATATAAGAAATTCACTGTCTGTGTATTCTCCTCCATTATCTAACCTTAAGCACTTGATCTTCTTTTCAGATTTAAGCTCGACTCGTGCTTTGTAGGCTTTAAAAATTGAGAACATGTCTGCCTTCTTTTTGATAGGATACACCCAATATCTCATGGAGTAATCATCAATAAAGAACACAGAATATTTTGCTCCTCCCATGAAAGTAACTGGTGTTTGGCATACATCAGAATGAACTAGTTTCAGAATAGCATTGCTTCTAGAACTTGATGTGTTGAACTTTAGCCGATGCTGCTTACTTGTAACACAATGCTCACATAATGGAAGAGCCACCGAATTAAGTTTAGGAAGCAATTTCTGATCGGAGAGAATCTTCAAGCCTCGTTCTGACATATAGCCTAGTTTGCGATACTACATCATGGTTTGTTCTTCTCCATAGCTAGTTGATGTCACATAGGAATCGGCTTCCTGCAGGGTTTCTCCCTTGAGCATGTATAGATTTACAGCTATCTTTTCTCCTTTTATCACAACAAACGCCCCTCTAACAATCTTCATGATTTTATTTTCTAGATGGGTCTTGCATCCGAGCTCATCCAATTATCCTAAAGATAACATATTCTTCTTTAAGCCTTTCACATGTTGTACATCTTGAATGGTGCGTATTGTACCATCAAATATTTTAATTTTGATAGTGCCAATACCAAAAATCTCATCATTACCCATGAATACAGATCCTCCTGAAATAGGTTCATATTTGTGCAACCATTCTCTTCAGGAGGACATGTGCCAGGAGGCTGCTGAATCTAGAAACCAGACATCAACAAACATCTTTCTGTTTCATTAATAGCGGTTTCTCCATTGTATAAAATTTCACCATCATCTGACGTGCTGATAATGCATCCTCGAGATGTTGATGACTCTGAAAAATTTTTATCACCACTTTTCTTATTGTTCCAACACCCCGATTTCATGTGCCATCTTTTACTATAATTGTAGCATTTGATATTCTTCTTATTTCTTGATTTTGATCTACCATGGGTATAACTCCCGCTAGAGTCACATTCCGTTGATCTTCCTCTCGTCACCGATAAGGCCTCCGCTTATTACGAACTTGCCTGCATGTCCTTCTTGTTCTTGCGCCGATTTTCTTCCTCCAGAATAGCGGTTGCAACGTTGTCGAAAACTAGATTGTCCATGAGGACGTTGTTTATTAGGTTGATGATGAGCTGATCATACGAGTCAGGTAGACTCTGATGTATAAGTTCTACACGTTCATTCACACCAATTGTATGCCCCAACGTTGTGAGTTGGGAGAACAGTGTGTTTAGGGTGTTGATGTGGTCAGTCATTGATGTAGATTCCGTGATCCTCAGAGTATAAAGTCTCCTTTTTAAGAAGATTTTATCGTGCATGGATTTTGCCTTATATAGCTTTATTAGAGTATCACAGATCTCATTTGCTGTCTTATTCTCCTATATGCTTGATAGCATCCCATCTGCTAATGTCAGATGGAGATTTACAATAGCATTCTCGTCCATCTCGTTCTACTTCTTATCATATGTGATGTCATCTGGCCTTGCACCGATGGCCGCTAGACAATTATCTTTTCTCAAGAAAGCCTTTATCTTCAACTTCCACAGTGAGAAATTACTCTCGTTGAATTTCTCACTCTTGAACTTTGTCGCAATTGCTTCTATACTGAATAATAACTTCTTACGATTTCACGTAAACAATAACTATATTTATAAACAATAATCGTATCTGTGAATAGTATTGTGCTTATGAATAATATCGTATTTATGAACAATACCGTACTTGTGAATAGTACCATCATTTTCAAAGGGTAAATGATAATCTAACTTATTTTCTGATGTGAAGGATCCACCTTTGATAGCAGCCACAGAGCATATGATAAGTAGATACACGCATCCTAAGCCAGACTCCGATACCACTTGTTGGGATAAACATGGAGCCCAATAGAACAGGGTCTCAGTGAATAGTAGAGTGAAAATAATAAAAACACACAGGTTTACGTGAAAAACCATGGGCAATGATAGAAGAATCTATTATGAGAAAAAACTTTAAAGTTACAATCTCTCTTTACAAAGAGAAACTCTCTTTATTTTCTTCTCTCACTCTTCTATATGTGGAGTTGTTTCTGAGATGGATTTTTCCTGAAAAGTTTTGGGCCTATTTATAGCGGCCGGCAAAACACTATTCCTAATTTTATAATATTTTTTCTTTTACTGTGCCAACCTTTCGGTGTCCGCTTTCCACTTTCGGTGCATTTATTATTGTAGGGCCCCTATCTTTTTGTTTGTCCATAATTGTTGCTGTCAGCAATTTGTGGCTGACATTAATGTCATATGTTTAAAAGTTAGCAAAAGGTGCTAAGTATTATGATCTTAACAAACATATTATATTCCGTATTATTCCCATGATATCGGTTTAAATTCACTATCAAGTTTTTTTCTCTCCAGTTTTTCCTATTATATTCAATATTATTCTAATGAATTCAATTTCTACAAAAAGAAACTGTTTTGAAAGAAATTAAAAAAGATTATTAATATGACTTAACGCTTTCATGTATGTTCTGTGGTTTCATGAATCAAAGTTGGATCTCCATGGAACCAAACCTCACTTTCACTTGTAGACGCCTTCAGCAAACAAAGTTGTCTCTCATGATCTGTTCCCTTCCACTAAATATGATTCTAGACAGGGATAGGCGTATCGTTTTGCAAACGTGAACACACGATGACGGACGCCACGATTACAAAATTTAGACGTACACACAAACAGTATTTGGCACGTTAATTTTTTCTCAAAAACACTTGACAAATTAGTGTATCGCATAGATGAACACGTGTCATTTCCAAGTTTACCTCAGACATACCAATGTTCGGTTGCAGGAAGTGTCCAACGTATCATAGATTTTTTTATATATGTTTAATTAATATTCATGTTTAAATATTTTTTTGGTCTTTTCGCTTCATGTTCACTTAAATATATCATGTTTTTCATATAGTTTTAGGGACGAAGAGTGTTATATTAAAATTTTAGTTCAGAGCTACATATATACCACATGGTGGCTTGAACGAAGGGAGTTAGAACTCTGAGAAAATATTTCAACACAAATTAATGCTTCCTCTCTACAGGTACATTCAAGGCCTAGATCAAGGCAAGGCCATGAATCTCCTATTCATCAAATCCGAAATGCCCACGCCTTCCGGCCTCCCAGCCCGGCCTGTGCTTACCAGCTACTACAAGAGTCCTCATTTCCGCAACCGCTCTCCCGATCCCTTCAACGACCACACTAGCCCCGACGAGGCCATTCTCTGCCCCGATATCCACCAAAGCATGTACTGTCAGCTCCTAGCCGGCCTCCTCCACCGTCACAGCGTCCTGCGCATCAGCGCCGTCTTTGCCTCGGCATTGCTTCGCGCCATCAGCTTTCTCGAGCGCCACTGGCTCGAACTATGCCACGATATTCGTAGTGGTTGCCTCAGTTCGTCAATCACCGACGCTGCTTGTAGGGAAGCCATGTCGGCAATGCTTTCCTCTCCGAATCCCGCGCTCGCCGATGATATCAATGGCACATGCGGTGGATCATGGAAGGGCATACTTTGCCGGCTGTGGCCGAAGGCGCAGTGTATTGAAGCAGTCCTGACGGGATCCATGGCACAGTACATCCCTGCACTGGAGTACTATTCCGATGGGAGGATACCGCTGGTCTGCACAATGTATGCATCCTCGGAGTGCTACTTCGGGGTGAACTTGAGGCCTTTATGTGATCCAGCAGAAGTTTCGTACACGTTGTTGCCAAATATGGCCTACTTTGAGTTCATGCCGCTAGAAGATGGGTTGGGATCAGAGAATTTCGAAGAAGAAGAGACGAGGGATGTTGAGCTTGCAGCCTTGGTCGACGTCAAGCTCGGTTGCTATTACGAGCTCGTGGTCACCACCTTTGCCGGTAAGCTAGCTAGCTCTGCTCTTTAGATTTTTCGATAGATCGAGACTAACTCGTTATACGCAACTACAACTTGGTTAGGACTCTACAGATATCGCGTCGGGGATGTGCTTCAGGTGACTGGTTTCCACAACCAAGCCCCCCAGTTCAGGTTCATTTGCCGCAAGAATGTTGTTCTTAGCGTCGACAGCGATAAAACTAACGAGAAAGACCTCCAGAGGAGCATATCCGCGTCGAAGAAGCTTCTAGAAGCTTTCAACTTCTTACTGGTGGAGTACACCAGTTATGCTGACACCTTGACCGTTCCCGGGCACTACGTTTTGTTCTGGGAGATTGTGAGCACAGCTGATGACTGCAACAACTGCAGCAACAAGGAGGAGGAGGATCCATCACTTAAGACGGAGCTCCTTCAAGAATGTTGTGTCGCCATTGAGGAGTCGCTCGACTATAATTATCGGAGATGTCGATCGCATGATCGATCCGTGGGGCCACTGGAGATACGTGTAGTCAGGGTCGGGGCTTTTGAAGCTCTGATGGATTTCCTCATCAACCAAGGGGGCTCGATCAACCAGTATAAGACCCCGAGGTGCCTTGAATCTGACGGGGCAATCGAGCTGCTGAGCTCAATGGTTAAAGCTTCTTTCTTTAGCCCACGGGATCCAACGTGGAATCCTTAGTAGATTTTGGGATTATGAATGGCAATCTAAGTCCGTACGTGAAAATACGGTTTTACGAAATTATCGTCTTTTATTGAGTGGGAAGGAAGAATGTGGCTTGTTGCTCTATTTTCTTACCACCTTAGAAAAATGCAAAAGAATGGAGGAGAAAAATTGTCTCCTTTTATATGTTTTTATTACCTAATTCCCTGTTTGTTTGGGTAAGATCCATGGATTTCATTAGGCCATCTTAATCTTCCGCCATTTCAAATAAGAAGGGGCCTCAAAACTAACAACTGGACAACTGATTTTGATTTAATCCATTTATGAACTGAAATAATACGGAACAAAGAGAAGCAGAAAAATCATCATAACAAACTAAAAATAAACAGGCTCCTATGGAAAATAAACAAATGAGCCGATGATAATTATTGAAGGCATTCAGCAATTTATGTGGCTACTGACCTAATGTTGTATCTAATGTCTAT
This sequence comes from Asparagus kiusianus, assembly GCA_022839385.1. NCBI lineage: Eukaryota > Viridiplantae > Streptophyta > Magnoliopsida > Asparagales > Asparagaceae > Asparagus > Asparagus kiusianus. The sequence continues at coordinate 1,232,328 of BQKN01066072.1, forward strand.
ATCTCGATTTAATGTACAACTTCTCCAGCTAATTTTTGGTTGTACTTGTGAACATGGACGTGGAAGGGGGATTTGGATCCTCTCCACTACAAAAAAGTAGTGGAGAGACCACTACTTTTAATCTCAAGCGTTGATTATTTAGTAAGCGGTTATGATATAATCTAAATCTAACACTTACCATACCCCCGTGTATTGCACTCATTCCTAATTTGCACTAAAAGAAAAAATCATAACCATCAACTAGATAATCAATGGCTGTGATTATGTAGTGGTCCCTCCACTATTTTTTTGTAGTGGAGAGGATCAGAATCCGTGGAAGGGAGCCACACCCAGCAATGGGTGCATGAATAAGCTATGGCCCACCCGATGTACATGTGCATCATACATGTATAGCGGTTTGTTTTTTGTTTTTTCGTGGACGTGTGAACAGGCCCACCCGATAAACAAGCCTATAAAAAGGCGTTTATAGGGTTTCGGGAACTGCGCAAGGCAGTTTTGTTTATTTTTCTCTTTTGCGGCTGAGGCAGAGGGAAAAGTGCAGGAAAATTTTTGGTTGCGGCTGCGGGTGTTTTTTTTTTTTTTTTTGGCAAAGGAGCGCGAGAGGGTTAAAGTGCAGCCGTCCTTTGCAGTTCCTTTTAGGGTTTTGTGCAGCCTTTTGTAGAGAGATATTGTGAGGGATTTGAGAGTTTGTTTGAGGGTTTAGTTTGTGAGTGATTGTAAACCCTAGTTATAATCTTTTCTTCTAATAGTAGATCTCCCCCTCCTTGCCCCGTGGACGTAGGCAATTTGCCGAACCACGTAAAATTGATTGTACTGCTATTTGGGTGATTTGTAAAAGCTTTTTAGGTTCCCTCGACGCACAGTCCTAGAGCTGACGAGAGGAAGAGCTAATATCCCACTTTGATGGGATATTAGGCTTCAGATTCTTGTTCCCTTTGAGAAACAAGAATTCTTATTGCGATCTGACTCTCTTATTGTGCTGTCGAAGTGCTGCCGAAATTTTCGCTGCGCGCAACAAGTGGTATCAGAGACCAGATTTCAGATCTAGGGTTTTTTGATGGAGGAAGATTCTGTTGGAAGCTTGGTTCTTGGAGTTCTAGGCTTCGGTGGAGATAGCATTAGGAGTTGCCGTTGGAAATTTCGCTTTCCTCGTGTGGTTAGGAAATCTATTTGGAATCCAATCTAGGATTCAGTTGGGTGGTTCCTAATTTCTATCAAATTTGTTTTTTCTCTACAATTTGGAGTTAGTTTGCAATGAGAAAAGAAGGTGAAAGCAGCAAGTCAATGGCGAATACGGTTCAAGTTGGTTTTCAGAACACCAAAATTAGTGTGGTGAAGTATGACGGCAAAATCAACATTGGTTTGTGGATAAGCAACGTACAGGATGCACTCAATGCTCAGAATTTGGAAGAGACCATCATGGTCCACGAGAGGCCACCTAAATATGATGAGGTGGTGTGGGAGAAAATGAATAGGAACGTTTGTGGGGTGATCAGGTCCTGTTTAGAACAAGAGCTGAAATATGATGTGATTGGGGTGACGTCTGCAATGAAGACGTGGGAAATTCTCAACAACAAGTATCTCACAAAGAGTATTGAGAACAGGTTGTACTTGTTGCGAAGACTCTTCAGATTTCAGATGTCCAGAGGCACCTCGCTAGCGGCTAATGTGAACAACTACACTAAGTTGTTGTCGGACTTGGCGAATGTTAATGAGAAGATATCGGATGAGTACAAGGCGATTATTTTGTTAGGCTCCTTACCGGATGAGGAGTATGATATCTTCGTGCTCACTTTGTTGAACGGGAGATCTTCTATCAGTTATAGTGAAGTGACTAACACTTTGACAAACTACGATTTGAGGAGGAAGGACAAGGAGACTTTCCGTGCTAGCACTTCAGGCGAGGCCTTGTCGACGAGAGGTAGAAGCCCATATCCGAAAGGTGGTAATAGAGGAAGGTCAAAGTTAAGAAGCCGCCACCAATTAGCAAAGAACCAATGTGCATTCTGCAAGGAGCAGGGATATTGGAAGAGAGACTTCCCGAAGCTCAAGGAGAAGGAGAATAGCAAGAAAAAGGGTCCGAAGGCCAATGAGGTGAACGTTGCGAAAGGCGATGATTCCGATGATTCGTACTTTTCTCTACTGATTACTCCGGAGGTGAACCATGTGGATGCATCTGATTGGATGCTTGATTCCGGCGCTACTTATCATGTAACCCCTAGGCGAGACTGGTTTGCATCTTTTGAGAAAGTCGACGGGGTGTTGTTGTTATGGGAAATGATCAATCCTGTGGCGTGTGTGGGATAGGTACCGTGCGGGTTAGGATGCACGATGGAGTAGTCCGTGAGTTGAAGGAGGTGAGATTTGTTCCTCAACTGAAGAAAAATCTTATCTCAGTTGGAGCTTTGGAGGCGAAGGGATTCAAGGTGACTTTCGAAAACGCTGTAGCGAAAGTTACTAAGGGATCATTGGTGGTGATGAAGGGAGTCCGCAATTGGAATTTGTATTATCTGAAGGGAAGTACCGAGATTGGCCAGGTTGCTTCGGCTATTTTAGAAGCGGACATGAACAGACTTTGACACTATAGGTTGGGGCACACAGGTAAAAAGTCACTGCAGGCATTGTGCAAGCAGGGGCTATTGAAGGGAGCCAAGAGTGGGAAGATTGAGTTCTGTGAGCACTGTGTTCTTGGCAAGAAGACGAAGGTGAAGTTCGGGACTGCTATTCATCAGACGAGGGCCATCCTGGACTATGTGCACACAGACGTTTAGGGTCCCACCAAGACTGCATCACTTGGTGGTCGACATTGGTTCGTCACTTTTGTAGATGACTATTCTAGGCATTATTGGGTGTACACCATGACGAAGAAGAATGAAGTCCTAGATTTGTTTGTGGAGTGGAAGAAGAGATTGGAACTGCAGACTGGGAGAAATATCAAGACGTTACGATCCGACAACGGTGGTGAATATACTTCAGACCCCTTTCTGCAGCTATGTCGAGACGAGGGCATAGAGAGGCACTTCACGGTTAGTCATACACCGTAGCAAAATGGGGGGTGGCAGAGAGGTTGAATCGGTCTTTACTGGAGAAGATCCGATGCTTATTGTCGCAGAGTGGTTTGGAGAAGATCTTTTGGGCTGAGGCACTTACATATACGAGTCACCTCATTAATAGGCTGCCTTCATCTGCGATTGAGGGGAAGACCCCTATGGAGATATGGTCGGGAAAGCCAGCACATGACTATGACCAGCTCAAGGTATTTGGGTGCCCTGCATATTATCATGTTAGAACTGATAAATTGAAACCTCGAGCTAGGAAGGCCATATTTGTAGGATTCAAGCGTGGTGTCAAGGGATACAAGCTTTGGGATCCAGTTGATAAGAAGATTGTGCTGAGTAGGGACGTCACGTTTGATGAGGCTTCTATCTTGAAGCTTCCCAGCTCTCATCAGGTGGAGAGCGACCCGACGAAGGAGATATCGCAGATGGTGGAGATCGATACAGCTCTATATTATCCAGATGGTACAGTATCCATGCAGGTGCTGATTGAGGTGACGCTAGGTGAGCATGACGGTGACACGGAGGATACGGGTACTGATGTGCAGGATCAGGAACCAACGGCTCAGGTTCAAGATTCTATTGCGGTTCGGAGACAGAGGAGAAATATATAGATGCCAGCATGGTATACCGACACAGTTGCGTATGCACTTCCGGTGGAGAGTATCGATGAGTTGGTGCCTACTACATTCAGAGAGGCTGAGCAGAGTTCGGAGGCTGATTCGTGGCAGGTGGCTATGCAAGAGGAGATGGAATCTCTTTATAAGAACGATACATGGGAGCTTGTTAAGCTTCCAAAGGGGCGGAAGGCGATTGGTTGCTAGTGGGTATACACGAAGAAGGAGGGTATTAAGGGCACTCCATTGAGGTTCAAGGCTAGGTTGGTTGCGAAGGGCTATACACAGGAGGAAGGTATTAACTATAATGAGGTTTTCTCTCCGGTGGTGAAACATTCTTCGATTCGGATTTTGCTAGCTTTGGTGGCACAGTATGGTTTGGAGTTAGATCAATTGGATGTGAAGACGGTATTTTTTCATGGTGATCTTGATGAAGAAATATATATGACTCAGCCATTAGGATTCCGAGCTGCAGGGAAAGATAAGTTGGTTTGCAGGTTGAAGAAATCGTTATACGATTTGAAACAGTCTCATCAACAGTGGTATAGGCGATTCGATGGTTTTATGATTGGTCATTCGTACACTCGGAGCCAGTTTGATCCTTACATATATTTTTGCAAGTTGAAAGGAGGTGCGTACATTTATTTGTTACTCTATGTCGATGACATGTTGGTTGCCTCTATTTCCAGGTCGGCTATAGATGAATTAAAAGTTCAGCTTTCAAATGAGTTTGAGATGAAGGACTTGGGTGAGGCGAAGCGCATTCTAGGGATGGAGATCGACAGAGACAAGAAGAAGGGCAGAATTTGTTTGACACATGTGACTTATTTGAAGAAGGTTCTACAGCGATTCCATGTTAGTATGGATACGAAGCCAGTTGGTGTACCTTTGGGAGCCCATTTGAAGCTTTCAGCTGGTCTTTCACCGAAGTCAGTTGAAGATCGTGAGTTGATGTCGAAGACTCCATATTCGAGCGCAGTTGGGAGCTTGATGTACGCGATGGTATGTACGAGATCGGATTTATCACAGGCGGTGAGCATGGTTTCGAGATACATGCACGATCCAGGAGTAGGTCATTGGGACGCCGTGACATAGATTTTGAGGTACATTCGAGGTACGCTCAATGTTGGTTTGGTTTATGAGCGGGACACTACAGGTGGGCAACTATGCATTGGCTATGTTGATTCAGATTATGCCGGTGATTTGGATAAGCGCCGGTCTACTACGGGGTATGTGTTTACTTTAACCCGTGCGCCGGTATGTTGGAGAAGCACCTTACAGTCTACGGTGGCTTTGTCTACAATGGAGGCAGAGTATATGGCAGTTACGGAGGCTGTGAAGGAGGCTATTTGGCTTCGAGGACTTTTGGAGGAACTTGGTATATCGCAGAGGTCCGTCACTGTTCATTGTGATAGCATGAGTGCTATCTATTTGGCGAAGAATCAGGTTTTTTATGCGCGGACAAAGCACATCGATGTTCGATATCACTTCGTTCGGGATATTCTTGAAGATGGTGATGTGGAAATTGTGAAAGTCCACACGAAGGATAATCCGGCGGATATGCTCACTAAGGTGGTTCCGAGCAACAAGTTTGATCATTGTCAAAGCTTGTTGCATATTTGTGATTGTTGAGGCCGTTGGTGGTTATTTGGGTGAACTACGTTCGGCTTGATTCCTTGGGCAAGAGGATACGTAGGCAGTCTTTCAGATGCAGCCGGTTTTGGATTAGTTGATTTTGATGGAGGTGAGATTGTTTGGACTCTCGTTCGGGTTCTCGACTTGTTGTGGATTGAGTGCGTACTAGACACAACAAGTAGGATATTTGGTTGCTTTGGTGTCGGCTCAGTTTGGGAAAACTTCACCGAGGTGAAGAATTGTGAACATGGACGTGGAAGGGAGCCACGCCCACCAATGGGTGCATGAATAAGCTATGGCCCACCCGATGTACATGTGCATCATACATGTATAGCGGTTTGTTTTTTGTTTTTTCGTGGACGTGTGAACAGGCTCACCCGATAAACAAGCCTATAAAAACGCGTTTATAGGGTTTCGGGAACTGCGCAAGGCAGTTTTGTTTATTTTTCTCATTTGCGGCTGAGGTAGAGGGAAAAGTGTAGGAAAATTTTTGGTTGCGGCTGCGGGTGTTTTTTTTTGGCAGAGGAGCGCGAGAGGGTTAAAGTGCAGCCGTCCTTTGCAGTTCCTTCTAGGGTTTTGTGCAGCCTTTTGTAGAGAGATATTGTGAGGGATTTGAGAGTTTGTTTGAGGGTTTAGTTTGTGAGTGATTGTAAACCCTAGTTGTAATCTCTCCCTCTAATAGTAGATCTCCCCCTCCTTGCCCCGTGGACGTAGGCAATTTGCCGAACCATGTAAAATTGATTGTACTGCTATTTGGGTGATTTGTAATAGCTTTTTAGGTTCCCTCGACGCGCAGTCCTAGAGCTAACGAGAGGAAGAGCTAATATCCCACTTTGATGGGATATTAGGCTTCAGATTCTTGTTCCCTTTGAGAAACAAGAATTCTTATTGCGTTTTGACTCTCTTGTTGTGCTGTCGAAGTGCTGCCGAAATTTCCGCTGCGCGCAACAGCACTTTCCATTGTTGAAGAAAGGAGAGCTAATTTGTTGATTTTGCTACTCAATTTATGCTAATTTTTCATTTGCAAAAGTTCCCATCAATTACTTAGATAGCCACCCTTTGGCATTGAGCTTGATTGGATGAGATTAACTTAGATGAAGGTTTGTTTTACATATGCCACCCTATATCTCTGCGTTTTTGCTTGATCTACCATTTTCTTGCCTTTTTAAATTACAAGTTGGGGTGTGTTTGGCGAAACTCTCAAAAGTGGGTCAGGTCTGATCCTATCCTGATTTTGAGGTAAACTTGTTCTTTTTTGAACTAAGAAATGGGTGCTTAAAAAAACAAGTTTTAACCTTTTTTTTTTGTGGCCTAAAAGAAATAGGGCTAGAGTTGATTCAGTTTTTGTCAAGTAAAAAAGCAAACCCAGAACAAGGCTAGGTTCAGTTCGGAAATTGATGAGCTAAATGCAAAGTTAAAGAGATAGCCAAGATTGATGAGGTGGCAACATCTTTTTTTTCTTTTTAGTGCTTTTGCTTGTCTTTTTTAGAAGTGCTTAGTGATTTTTTGTCATACTTAATGAAATTGCTTTTGCTTTTAGAGTAATGCTTTTAGAAGGAACCTCAGAATATTTTTAAAAGTAACTTCTACTTTGTTTTAGTTCATTTGCCGTATATGCCTTTTCTCTATTGACAATGATCTTTAAGCACGGTTTTAACAATCACATTAGCTATTTTTCGAAGCTACTTTTAATATATGACGATCAATTAAACGACTATTTTCATTAGTTTATATAAGTTAATTCTATAAGCAACTTATTATAAGCCCCAACAATAAACAGACTGGTATTAAGTATCAAACAATCTAATATGGCCTGAATGTTAGTGACAGAAAAGATAATAGAATGTACTCAAAGGAGCATTGCAGTACACATTGATCACTTTTAGCATTGAATCACGAGCTAAGTTTTTAAAAATCGTAACATATCCTAATTTTTAATGGCTAAAAAGTTAATTGCATTTGTACAAAGGATGGTCATTGCAATAAGATTTCTAACCATGGTCAAGCAACGACAAGAGAAAGAAATCACTCACAATCATTCATTGCGAGAAAGATGTGGAGGATCAAACTCCGGGTTTTCCTAGATTGCTTAGAGAAATCAACTTAAATATAGGAGAAGTGACATTAGGAAATCACCAACAGCGATCATATTCTTGTCTGTGTTCATAAGTTTTGCTTGAAATAGATCGTTATGGTTTAAGTTTTCTAGCCTGTAGATTCGTTCGTATGTATCGGAGTGGTCTAACTTGAGAAAATGTTTCACATATTAACATTAACATCCAATTAGGAGAATGCACATTGTCTTGTTACAAATCTTACTATGTAGATCATCACACTTTATATTGTTATTAATGACGTGTTTGGTTCCTGGAAAGAGTGAAAAGGTAATTTCAATGTATAAAACACCCGCTTAGGAAATGGGTTTCCCTAAAGTTGCTTTCCTATTATTTCATTTGGCTCCAAAAACATTTAAGGAAATCAATTCGAAAATTCCCAAAAATGTCACAAATTTCAGTTTTGATCTTTTTTGCTCGGAACTAGAACGCTTACTTTTTAGCAATAAAAAGAGAGAGCGCGTGAGTGATTGTGCAAACTTTTTCTCAACATCTTTTCTCTTTATATTTCTCAAAAATTAGGATTCATATTATTTAGTTTTACAATCAAACCTTCGAATCTCGAAAAAAGAAACAAAAAAAAAAACACTTTTCATATGTAATTTAAGGGCGAAACAACAAAAAATGTTTTCTAGGATACACTTGAAAAACCCGATAATGTGTTAAAGATTTGAAATTAGTTTCCTTTATTAGTTGAAAAGTAACCAGACAGCCCTAAAGCTAATGAAAGTTGAATCTTGATTGATCACCTGCCCAAAACTATATCTAAAACAACTCATTCTTTGCATCGTATGATTTAGTTTTAGCAAACTTTGCTGCGATGAAATTATCTTTGGTAATTAAACATACAATCTATATAAATGACTATTTGTTAAACTACTATAGTGCAACTGAAAATATAGCGCACGATCATTTTATTACTTAAATATGTAGGGATCAATGTTTAATTTTCAATCATAATTTATACTTTTTCAAGTGCTCTTTTTTGACGTGCATTGTTTGGACAAAGAGTATGAAAAATATAAAGCAGACAACCTATTAGTTTATAAATATAGATATAATTACAAATATATATAAATATATATATACACACACTACTACTACTACTACTATCATTATTACTTTATGACGAAAATAACATATCTCTTTTGTACTTCTAAATGTGTCGATTTAGATTTTTTCTTTTTATGGACAACTTTTTGAAAACAACCCTTTAGATAAATTATTGAGCAAAATCGACTCTCTTCCAAAAAAAACAGCAAAATCGACCCTTTTCATCTTAACTCAGATGAAAAGGGTCGATTTTGCTGAAGTCGTTTTTTTGAACTACATGGGTGATGAGACTACTAGCCTGTGTGCTTAAGGCATGCTAATCCACGATTAGCATGCCAAACCAAATGGACGGGAGTAGTAGTCCCGTCCATTTGGTATGTACAAGCCACGCACCCGTGACCCCCCTCCCATCAAACAGATCTCGCAACCCCCCTCCCCTCTTTCCTTGCCTCAAACAGATCTCGCGACCCCCTCCCCTCTTTTCTTTCCTCAATCAGATCTCGCGACCCCCACGACAGATCTCACGACCACACCAACCATGTCGCCCTAGCCTCTGACCGCGCTCGCGACCCCAGCCTCCGTCCGCGCTCGCGACGACAGGCGCCTTCGACCCGCTCGCGACCACAGTCATCTCTGAGCACATCAAACTCCAATCAAGGTGAAAATTTTTGCTATTTTCTTGTGAATTTGATGATTGATATGGATGTATCAGGCTAGTGTTAAGTTTTGATATGAATGATATGGTTTTTGATTTAGGGTTTAATCATAATTGGGATAAGAAATTTGTGTTGTGAATTGTAATTTTTTGTGAGAATTTTGATGAATGATATGGATTGGCTAGGGTTTATGATTTTGGATATGAAAATTTTTTGTTTTTATTTTGGAAAATATGATGAATAATGTGATTTGGAAGTTAGGGTTTAACAATTATTTGCTTTTCAATTGAGATTAGGGTTTTAAATTTGATTTTCAATTGAGATTAATATTTTCAGTTATAATAGATTATTTGCATATGATGGACTGTTGATTTTCAGTTTCGATGGCGAACTCTATACCTATTATTTGCTTCTTTAATTGGAGCCTCAGCGTCCAAGTGAATAGTATTCCTATGTATGAGGGAGGTTCTAGGAAAATGTTTATGCTATCTAAGTCATATAATTTTGATGGAATGATGAAGGAAATACACAAAGTTACTAAACTTAATAAAAAAGAATATGCAATTAAGGTGTTCTTCAGCTGTCTGATAAATAAGAATAAAACTATTGCCGTGGAGATTACCGACGATGAGGAGTTGAATGACATGAAATAATTAGCTGTGAAGCAAGTGTCAAATGAGTTGTTCATTGAGAAGTATCTGAATCTCAAATTTGCCCAAGTTTCGTGACCTCAAGGAATGTTCCCCCGGATGCTTGACTTAGACAATGAATCGAGTGATTTTATGACATCTCCAAGTCAAGAGCTATGGTCTCAAATACAACATTTAAGCAGACATTCTCTTGGTGGGATGTCAAGTACTATATTTAACGACGCTTCGGCTACGTTACGGGTGACTTACCGACCGAATCAATTGTAGAAGAAGAAGCAAATGATGATGTAGAAGATATTAAAGAAGATGGTGTGCAAATTGATAGCATGCATGTTACAATTAAATTGATGATGACTCCCGTTCGATGGAACAATTTTATGTCAATAATGATTATATGGAAGCTGAAGATCTGTTGCCCGACGAGTGCAAGCTGTTAAAAAATTACTGCAGATGTCTGCTCTCCGTAAAACACTAATGATGAAAGTTATAATCTAATGACTTTCACGACAACAGACGAGAGTTACAATTTGACAACTCTCATACTTTAAAAAACCAAATGCAAAGATTAAAATGACAATCTTTGCAGAACTTGAAAAAGAGATAACAATTAACGATCTCTTCAAAGCAAAACGCAATGGTCCATCCCTCGTGTTCTAATTCCAAAATGTGAGAGCCACCCCCATGTTCCAATTCAAAAAAAAACGTGAGGGCCACCCTCGCATTCCAATTCCAAAACGTGAGGGCCGCCCCCGTGTTCCAATTCCAAAACGTAAGACGCTTTCTAATTCCAAAACGTGAGAGGGTCCACCTTCGCGTTCCAATTCCAAAACGTGAGAGGGTCCACCCCCGCGTTCTAATTCTAAAACGTGAGGGCCACCCCCGCATTCCAATTTAAAAACGCGAGGGTTACCCCCACGTTCCAATTCAAAAAAACGCGAGGTTTACCCCCGCGTTCCAATTCCAAAATGCGAGGGTCACCCCCGTATTTTAACTCTAAAATGCTAGGATCATCTCCCCGTTTCACAAAGCTGAATGCGAGGCTCACTTCAGAACGTGAACCTCGTGTTTGACTGTTTCAAACACAATTTGAATGGTTTCAAAACCATTTTTTCACGTAATGGATCTATTAAACTCCCATTATGGAGCGAATTAAGGGGTCAGTTACACACCTTAAACCCTATAAATAGCTAAGAATTCAGCTGAATATAGATCCTTTTGGATCATCTTTTAGTTGGTTTTATTGGAGCTTTGAGATCATTTGGCTTGGCCTTTTTGAACCGTTTTCGGTTGAAGAACTTTGAGATTGGTGATTTATTTAGTTAAAAAGGATTAAATTTTCTTTCTGAAATTAACGCTCTCACAGAGTTCTTAAACTCATTTAGAGTTCTGAACTTGCCTTGCAAATTCTTCCTGACGTTAAGTCAAGAAGAGTAGACAACGTTCAACGAAGAAAAGTGCTCGGATCGTCTACGAGATACAAAATTCAAGCTCTCATCGCCACCAAGAAGAACTCAGTTTTAAACAAAATGAAGAATCTCAGTTAATATTTCTCTCTTTTATAAATTGGTAAACCGATAAAGAAAATTATAATTTCTTTTTTTAAGTCAGTTAGAGAGGAGTTACTTTGAGAGATTGTATTCATTCTTTTCCTAAGTCAATTAGGAGAATTAATACCATTTCTTCTTCTTCTTAATTTTCTTCTAATTTTTCCAGCAAACAAAAGATGGTGACTTTACTAAGGACTAACTTTTTCACTGATGAAGAAGTGGTGGTGCAATCTGACGCTAAGCTCGCCGGAACGACTGTCAAAACTATTAATGTGGAGTTCGACCAATGTAAGTATGAGTAACTCATTTCCACTGGATCCCTTAGCCCCAAGGCTTTGCGCAAGATCCACAAAGTCTCCGAGAAGACTAAGGTTCCTCTTATAGTCAAATCACTAAAGGAGCGTCTCTCCTTAGGGTCATACTGTTCATACAGCCCTCCCTCTGAAGGAGAAGACATCAATTCAGCCGAACTCACCAAGCGAGTTGAGGACCTTCTACCCGTGCCTACACAAAAAGTCTCGGGTCACACTAACCTGATCAATACAGATGGTGACATCACTGCAAAAGCCTCAAATCAGTCGAAGAAGAACACTACTTGATGAAAGAGAAGATCCCTACGACGAGCACAGCTTAGAGAAAGTCGATCACCAAACCAACGCGAACTTCGTGTTTGTGAGCCTCAATGCGACCCTGAGCTCCACATTTCTACTCAAGAATGCGGGCCTCGCGTTTATGTGCCCAAACGTGAACCTCACAAAAGTCAGACTAAACGCGGCCATCAATGGCACGTTCCACAGCCAAAATGCGAACCTCAAGTCTGCGTTGAACGCGAACCTTAGCTTCACGTTTCTCAACCAAAACACGAACCTCACATTCAGAAGGATGTTGCATGTGATCGTCGCGTCCCCGCTCTCAAACACGACCCTTGTGTCCCCACTCTCAAACGCGACCCTCACATTCCTGATCACAAACGCGATCCTCACGTTAAGTTACCTAAACGCGACCCTCGCATTTCAGTGTTAAAATATGACCCTTGCATTATTAATACTAAACGTGATGTGTCAAGTCACATTCAGGATGACCGACATGGACTCCAAATCCATGTCCATCAAGAACCAGTCCCGTCCAACTAAAGATCGGGGGTTCAAAGAAAAGTCTCACGAATTGTGAGTAACTCATCTCGAGTCTTTGCAACAAACTTGAGAGAGTTCCTATCAAGAGACAAAGCTATTCAATAAGTCACTCCCGTCTGCCAATGCGAGCGACTTATCTCCGCAGTCCTTTCAGAATGTTGATTATGTGCACCTGTAACTAGGTTATTAGTATTCAGCCGACTGACGAACGTCGCCTTGCCAAACCCATACAAGCGACGATGTTCCCACAAGAAGACGACTTTGGAAGAAGAGCACTTTGGAGTCACTTCTAACATGGTGAGTATAAGGAAATCATCAATCCCTCGCTCTGATGAGTCAGAGATGGATCCATCCGCTGGCTTGAAAGAGATCCTGAGTGTGTCTGAAAGAATCTATGAACACACTCGAACTCAATAGGGAGTCATCTCTCCTATCAACTACCGAAAGTTGGATAAAGGAATTAAGTCTGATGATGAACACTCAGCCATCATAGAATCTTAATCATCTAGATCTTTCGTAGAACACAAGAGCTCTGCTTATATGGAGGAACACCCTGATGATCTTGTCAAAAGACTTGATGAGCAACAAGCTATGATCAAGTCTCAATAGAAGACCATCTATGAACTCCGGATCCTGATGGCTCAAATTGTCGCAGACAGAGTCAAATCCCTGAAGACAAATTCACCGCCCAAACAAGAATCTTCCTGAAGAGGAGGATCATCTTCATCCCAACTCTTTACATCAAAGAGGAAGGAAAAGGTGGTTGAGAGTGCGACTTCTGATTAATAAGCCCACAACCTGGAATCTTCTTATGAAGAAGGAAGAGAGACGAAAAATGAGCAGAATCTCTAGTCTACAAAAATGGAAGAACTGGAAGCCCGCCTTAATGCCATTGCCAATAGGAATGAGCTCCACAATGAGGAAGTTGTTAGGCCCTATCCAGCCGAATGTGATACATCCCATTATCCTCCAAAGTTCAAAGTCCTGACCCTACAGGCTTTTGACGGCACAGGATCACCGAACCGACATATATACTATTTCAAGCCACATACTGGAAATGTGATATCAAATGATGCCGTACTGACTTGGATATTTATTGGCACCCTTAAGGGGATTGCCTTTAAATGGTTCATAAAACTACCTGCGTGATGTATCCATAAGTGGACGGATCTAGAAAAATTCTTCCTGTCAAGATTCTTTGAAGATGACATAAAAGTCTCTGTCACTATCCTTCTTACTACTAAGCAGATGAAGGGAGAGCCCATCAAATCCTTTGTTGAGAGGTTCCAAAGCGTGGCTCTACGATGTCCGACAAGTATGACACAGGCTACTCTGGTGGAAACCTATCAACATAACTTGCAAACCAAACTCATAGCCCAAATGGGAGTTGCAAAGTGTCGCTCCTGGAAATAACTAGTCTCCTAGGTGAACAGGCTCAATAAATAGTTGCCAGGGTCGAAGGTGAAGAAGAAAGTAAGCAGAAGCAACCTGCACAATGGGTCCAAGCCCAATCTTCCCAGTCAAAAGGGAAGTATACTATGACTACTGAAGTCAATCCTCGACCATCACCTGGCAAGGTAAAGCGTCGGGCTAGCAAATAGTACCTAAGCAATACTCCTTCAAAGAGGAGCATGTGGTCTCTTTATTCAAGCTACTTCAGAAAGAGTGGCAAGCTGAAACTCCCTGAAGTTAAAAAGCCTGAAGAAGTGGGGAAGGTAGATGATCCAAACTACTGCCTTTACTATATGATGTTAGGACATTCAACAAAGATGTGCTACATCTTCAATGATATCCTACAGGCTCTAGTTAACGCTGAAGTACTCAAGCTGAAGCCAGAACAAAAAACAGTGACCATCAACATAGTGTCAATCCAACTCGGGAGTTTTCCACCCATTCAAACTCTAATCGATGTTGTAGGTGTAAACTTCTGATTTTCCCGGGAAAGGGGAGGGATTTCGTTTGTATTGATAAGAAAGCTTATTACAAACTAAATCAATCTGAATTACAACAGAAGCAGAGGGAATGCCCTCCTTGTTTATATTTGTGGGGACTTTGAGGTAGCTACAGGATGCTTCGCCCGGTGCTCGCGCCGGGTCTGCTTCCCTTGGACGGTTCGACCGAGATTGTTGAGGAGAGCTTCAGTACTCAGTAGAAGCTCTGGGTGAAGGAGTTCGAATCCTTTCGTTCCTTGGCGATCCTTGTTTGATCGATTTTTTTTTTATTTTTTTTTTGTTTATCGATCGATCCCCCCCTTTTGGCTACTGCAAGGAGCTTTTTTTAAGTGGGAGGGGGACCGTTTGGTTGTCCCTTGAACCATGGGATGTGACCATACACTGTTCAAGGACATCCTATTGTCCCCTGTACAACAAATGGTTGTCTTTTGGGGTTACATGTCGTGTCACGTCGTGTAGGAGCGGGAAAGCCCTTCCTCGCACTCGTGACGGCGACTGCCAGACACTTGAGTGGACCTGGACAGCTCGTCGAACGCCGGTGGCTCTGACCTTTCGCTTGGAGCGCGGTACGCTGCATTTATGTGGACGCAGATGGCTCTGGCAACCGTCCGCTCACTTGTGCGGCGAGGTACCGAGTGACCATCCGGCGGTCCTGGGGTGCTGTACCCTTCCTCCCCTCATCCTATGTCTGAATAGGGGCGGGAGAATGAATGTCTCGTGCCTGGACGGACTCCAGACAGCTTGCCGCGCGCCGGCGGCTTCGGCTCTCCATTCTGATGGGTGAGGTGACCCGCATTTATGAGTCTACAGGCCGGTTCAGCGCCCGTCTCATTCGCTTAAATTACGGACTGCCGTCTGACGAACTTGGGGTACTGTGCCTCCTTACCTTGCATCGTGGGAGGCAGAGAAGGCTTGTCCCTGGAAACCTGGTCTCTGGCTCACGTAAGCAGACGTGGCTCTTGGCAAGTGGCCTTGGCATTTGGGGGCGGATTTGAGCTCCTCTTTGGCAGGCGGATTTGGCTAATGAAGGCGGATTCGCCTCACTGGCGGATCCATGTGATTTGGCGGGTGCGACCGATGTGGGGGCCCTCATGCCGGCGAATCCACTTAGTAGGTTATTCTTCTAAGAGAGGGTGGCCCTGTTCTGTGGGCGAATTCGTTCACTAATCCACCACGGTAATTTTTACCGTCTACAGGTGTGATCCTGATCCTTAAAAGGAGAGCTACACCTGATAAATACTGACCTGTATGGTCAGAAAGATAAAGGGTTGGTACCCCTTGGTACTTCGAAAGGAGAGACAATATGGGTCCATCCTAATCTATTTGATGACCAACAGTGGACAAGTGTGTCAGGAAAAGCTGAGAGAAAGAATGCATAGCCTTGGTGTTCGCTGTCTAGAAAATGCAACACTACCTGGTCAGACAATTAATTCATGTCATATCCAGGATAAATCCCTTGAGGATGCTCATGATGAGACCGTCTTCATTAAACTATCGTCTCGCAAAATAGGCCATATTGTTATCGCAGCACGAGATGTGATTTATGCCTCAAAAGGCTGTTAAAGGACAAGCCCTGGCAGATTTCTTAGCTGACCATCCAGTACCAGATTCTTCTAAGTTATATGAAAATCTCCTAGACGAGACAGCAAAAACTTGCATTACCTAACAAGCAGAAGTCAAGCAAGTATGGAAATTATTCTTTGATGGTGTATCAAGAGCACGAACTGACAGAAGAATCACAACAGGGGTGGGGGTTATACTCATATCCCTAATTGGTCATATGATCCTAAGAGGATTCTCCTTAACTGAGCCATGCACCAATAATGCAATTGGCTGAGGAAATCAACATTCGACATCTTGAGGCCTACGGTAATTCTCAACTCATCGTAAATCAAGTCCGAGGAAAATATGAAATGCGCAATGAGGATTTGCTCCCATATCACTTTGCAACGTTAAAGTTAGCCCAAGGCTTCTTTATCGGATACGTTCCGCGCCAACAAAATGCATATACATACGTTTTAGCTTCGTTGGCAACATTACCACCGATGCAGAAGCAAAGATATTCATCTCAAGTTGTGACTTGTATCAACTCAAGTTCCCTCTAGAAGACTATACAAAAAGTCAACAGCAGAGATCACTTGCGAAACTTCCGCAGATCTCGATCCAAGGAATTGGCGATTCCCATTCGTCGATTATGTATTGTACGACATACTGTAGGCATCGAAAATTGCCAATAGGTCCCCACTCACAGCTCGGTATTAACGATCGACGATCAGACGACGCTACTCAGTTTACAAGAGCTCAAATGACGCCGGTGAGCGATTGAAGCAAACCGACGGATGACGTGATCCGACAGAATGTCAGAATCACGAGGATACGGGTTGACCGAAAACCCCGCGATCACCGTAATTGGACCAACGCCCGCTGTGCCCTGATCACCCCACGGATAATCCAACCATTGGGGCCTACAGAGCT
Source organism: Asparagus kiusianus (assembly GCA_022839385.1). Lineage (NCBI taxonomy): Eukaryota > Viridiplantae > Streptophyta > Magnoliopsida > Asparagales > Asparagaceae > Asparagus > Asparagus kiusianus. Next base: position 1,249,216 of record BQKN01066072.1, read on the forward strand.
CGCCGTCATGATTCCAACGCATCTGAAATCACTCAAATCCGAGTTCGGACGGAAAGTCAACAGCGAGTCAACGGCGGGACAACGGCAGGACAACGGCAGGACCTCGGACTGCGTTGGGACACCCAAATGGGCCTCGGCAGGCCCGGGACATCCGAGAGGCGTCTTGGCAAAGCCAAGACACCCTAGGGGTGTCTCACATCAGCCCCCCCCCTCTCCTTTTGGCTATAAATAGCCCCCCTTGGCCTCCTTTGTGAGGGGCTCTTGATTTGGCACTCAATTCAAGGCTGAATTATCTTAGCCAAGGATTGTTCTGCAAGAGAGCGGCGAAGCCCTGCCGGAGTGAGGAGTCAGAGTCTGCAGGAGAGCGGCGAAGCCCTGCCGGAGCAAGGAGTAAGGCGTTCTTCATCAGCACCCTTCATTCACCCCCTTCTGTTCCTTGGTGTTGCCCTTCGCAGGCGACACTGAGAAGAGCTATTATCTCGCGTTAGCCGAGATATACGCTTTACGCTTCTAGATCTCACGCGGATCGACGAAGTTCTGCTTCTATATCCCACGCGGATAGACGAAGCTCTGCCGGATTTTCCCGGAAGGATCTTGAAGAGTCGGCGGTCCACGGATATCGACGTCCCCGTCACAGGCCAACAACCCACGCAAGCGAGACCGTACCAAACCGGGCTCTCGTGTTTATTTTCGTTTAAGTTGTAACCCCTTTGTTTTCATTTTATACTGTTGTAACGATCGAAGTTGTAACAGATCTCGAAAAAGAGAACATCAATGAAAACAGCAACTTTTACCGGAAACACATACTTCCTGACGATCCCAAAAAAGCTACTCCCTTTTCTTTAGTCTACGGATGTGAAGCCGTGTTACTATTAAAAATTTAGATCACATCCCTAAGAGTTGTCCTTGCAACCGAGATAACTGATGAAGAACAACATCGACTATGCCTCCAAGAACTGGAAGCGTTAGATGATAAGCGGCTTCAAGCCCAACAACATATCGAGTTATACCAAGCTCGAATCTCTAAAGCCTACAACAAAAAGGTCAAAGAAATAATCTTTAAGAAAGGTAATATTGTCTTAGCAGTCAGACGACCAATGGTCATGATGCACAAGACAAAAGGGAAATTCAATCCCAAATGAGAAGGACCCTTTGTAGTAGAGTCAGTCTACTCGAATAGAGCTTACCGTCTCATTAATCAGAAAGACGATAAAATCATGATCCAATTAACGAGAAATTTCTAAAAAAATATTACCCATAAAAATCATGAGACTCCATTTTCCCTCCCTTGCTAAGTCTAAAAAGAGAAATTGAACTCACTCAAGACTGATGGTTGATTATCTGTTATTTCTTGAAAAGAATAACAAATTCTCAAAATTGTCAGGTTAACAATGTTAGACCCTAGAGGGGGGTGAATATGGTTTATGCTTATCTAATTCGATTTTATGCCAATTAAAACTTATTAAAGAACTATTCTTGTAAGATAGATATACAATGTGTTATAAGCAAGAATAAGCAATATGAGAAAATAGATATATCCTAGCAATAAGATATACTATGAGATATATGAGCAAGGATATATAAACTAACATTAAAGGTAAAATAAACAATAAACAAACAAGAGTGATAGTGCACAAATAAATAATGCAAACACACAATGTGATCACGGAGTTCGGACCTTCCGTCCTACGTCTCCGCTCCCCACTCTCGGGAAGAATTTCACTATCACACCGGGTTTTTAACGATTACCTAAAAACTTTACACCACATAATATCGGTTTTCAACGCTCACCGATTAACGTTCACAATCTCACAATGTAACTACACTAACTACCACCTCAAGTGTTGATCTCTAGTTCGTGTCTCCCTCAAGTGTTAGGAATTACAACCTCTCTCTAGGCATTACCACCTACCACACTCCTCTTGGAACGACCCCGTGTCTCACCACACACTTCTCTTAGTGTACTAGTATAATACAAAGTGAACCTCATAATTTAGGCACTCAACAACAAGATTTGTTCTCTACAATAGATGAGAACTCAATGTAAGCTCAACTCAATGTTACAATCTCTCACAACCCAAATTATACTATGTATGTAAATACTAAAAGCTTAATGGTTGTGTGTGTAAATAAAAAGTATCAATAAAACAATTTAAACTCAATAATGAAATCTAGCTTATGGAAATTAGAATAAAAATAATAATAGCTAGATTTGAGTTTAAGAAAACTTCTCTATAGATAACAAGAGAGAGGGAGAAGAGTGAATGCTCAAACACCAATGGATGATCTCCACTTGCTATTGTGAAATTATCTTCACAAACAAAACTTGAAAACAAGGGTTTAAACACCCTTAAACAAACTTTAAACACTTGTTAAACTCTTTAAAATTGATTAACAAACTTTCTTAATTACCCTCAGAAGTTAGAGGGTATGGGGTATATATAGGTACCCCAAGAAACCAAAGAAAAATACCAAAAACCCAAAAGAAAACAAAGCGGGAAAATAGTCGTTACTGTGCAACAGACACTTTATGGGTCGACTCATAAAAATCATGGGTTGACTCATAACCTAGCCGTATAGGCTAGAAACAGCTTATGGGTCGACTCATAAGATTTATGAGTCGACTCATCATGCATGGGTCGACTCATGCAGTCATGGGTCGACTCATCAGAAACAAAACACACTTTCCAGCACAGTTTATGAGTTGACTTAAGACATGCATGAGTCGACTCAACCTGTCTGGGTCGACTCATGATATTATGAGTCGACTCATCAGAAACAAAATATAAACTACATAACAGTTTATAAACTACATGACATGCATGAGTCGACTCAACACTGTTCACGAGTCGAATCAAGACATGCACACAACCTATTTTAAACAGTACATGACAACTTAAAAATAGGGTTTAAAAATATCAAATAAATTCTAAAAAATATAAAACTTTGGAGAATGCTTGTAAACATAAAAATGAACATGTTATAAAAATTGGTTTTTAAAAAACATTCCCCATTTGTAAAAACTCATCGTTTTTCAAAATAGTCCAAAACATGAAAATACAAAACACAAGTTTTTGATATTTTAGCTAAACCATGTTTTGAAACTTCTTGTATGGATTTATAGACTTAGTAAAAGGTATAAACTATAGTTATTAAGTCTATAAACCAAAAACATAATATTTTTCCAAATACAATAAAATATGAAACACATAAATGTGAAAATAAAGATATATATTGTTGCATATCTATATAGCTAAACCAAAATAACTTATCCACATATAAAACAAATAAGTATTATATATCTATTTGTTTGCAAAAACTTTTGTGGATAAAGCACATAAACCATTAAATTGTGTGTGTATAATATTGAGCTTAAGATATTAACACACAAGTATAAACCTATACTACCAAAACTATAAACTATATACCCAAGCTTGAAGGTCTTCAATATAGCTCGAATTGGTAAACTTGCGGATGAAGCTTAAACTTGAATCTTTAACTTAAATTGCATTGCTTCACTCTACTATTTCCGCCAACCTCCATTTGATATGATCATTATGGCGTAATTCCATCCAACCTCTAACATGTTGTTTGACTATAATAAATAGAAAACCACAAACACTAGACAAACAACATTAGTCATAAATTATTTGTTAAACATTATCAAAACAAGAAGGCCAACAAACAATACCCCTTTGACAATGAAAATCTCCCCAAGGAGTAATTTGAATTATCTATCAAATTAACAAAACACCTCTGACGGTATAAGCACTTCAACGTGCATCACCACTAAAATCAACTTATCAATCTTATCCAACAAGATAATAAGACCACAAAAGTTGACATGTTTAACAAAACACCTATGCCAACTATAAAATTTACAAAACCATCCCTAGCCAAAGTATCGTCGAGTTAACATCACATTTCTGACGATTAACATCCCCACGGAGTTCGAATTCAGCTTGTCTTATTCTTGATATAGCAAGCTTTTCCAAACCAAATCAACTTATCAATCCTCTTCAATATGATGATAAGTCTACAAAATTAATCAAATCGCAACATAATCTCGTCAAGTTAACAATACACATTTGATGGCAAAATCAACTTATCAATTCTCTTCAATAGGATGATAAGTCCATAACGTTATTCAAATCGTGATACAATCCCGTCAAGTTAATAATACACCTTTAATGCCAAAATCAACTTATCAATCCTTTTTAATAGGATGATAAGTCCATAAAGTTGCTCAAAATCGCAACACAATCCTGTCAAGTTAACAATACACCTCTGGCAGTCAAAATCTCTACATGTCCCCAAGAAGTTTGAATCAAGATTCTGGTAGTACCAAAAATCATCAAGTTAACACCACACCTCTGATAATAAAATCAACTTATCAACTCTCTTCAATAGAGTGATAAGTTCACAAAAATCTTGTTCAAATCACAAGTCTAAAAGTTATCAAGTTAACACTACATCTCTGATGATAAAATTAACTTATCAACTCTCTTCAATAGAGTGATAAGTCCTTAAAATCTTATTCAAATCACAAGTACCAAAAATCATCAAGTTAATACTACACCTCTGATGATAAAATTAATTTATTAATCCTCTTCAATAGGATGGTAAGTCCATAAATGACTGTTATGTTAACACCACACCTCTAATAGTTAAACCCCCATGAACTTATTAATTCTTTTCAACGGAATAGCAAGTGTTTATTGTCAAAATGTGAGAGTCATCCCCACATTCCAAATTCCAAACACGAGGGTCACCCCCGCATTTTAATGTCAAAACTCAAAGGTTACCTCTGCGTTTCAAAAACAAAACGTGTGGGTCACCCCCACGTTTCAAAAGCAAAATGTGTGGTTCGCACCCTCACGTTCTAAAGATCAGACGCAACCCTCACATTTACAAAAGCAAAACTCGAGTCTTGCGTGTCAAATCTCTACAACCAAATTCATGGTGCCTAAGAAACAGATGCAGTGAGCGACTCCTTTATGATAAGGAATCAACAGTACATTGTTCCAAGATCAAACTAAATCGAGATCCAAAGTATTTCAAAAATTTATTCCAGTCAACTGTGAACTTTTGAAAACTTTGGATGGTGTTCTGTAGGTTGTTAAAAAATTACTGCAGATAGCTGGTCCCCACAAAACACTAATGATAAAAGTTACAATCTGGCGACTTTTACGATAACAAATGAGAGTTACAATTTGACGACTCGCATACTTCAAAAAACCAGATGCAAAGATTACAAAATAACGATCTTTGTAGAACTTAAAAAAGAGATTATAATTAATGATCTCTTCAAACAAAACGTGAACGTCCACCCCTGTGTTCCAACTCTAAAATGTGAGGGTCCACCCTCACGTTCCAATTCCAAAATACAAGGGCCACCCCCACGTTCCAATTCAAAAAAACGCGAGGGTCACCCTCGCATTCCAATTCTAAAACACGAGGGCCATCCCCGCGTTACAATTCAAAAATGCGAGGGTCTCTCTTGCATTCCAATTCAAAAAAACGCGAGCGTCACCCCCGCGTTCCAATTCTAAAACAAGAGGTTCATCCCCACATTTTAACTCCAAAACGCAAGGATCACCTCCGTGTTTCGTAAAGCTGAACGCGAGGCTCACTCCAAAACACGAAGCTCACGTTTGACTGTTTCAAAAACAATTTGAACGGTTTCAAAACTATTTTTCCACATAATGGGGCCATTAAGCCCCCCATTTTTGAGTGAATTATGGGGTCAGTTACACCCCTTAAACCCTATAAATAGCTAAGAATTCAGCTGAATACAGATCCTTTTTGGATCCTCTTTAAGTTGGCTTTTGTTAGAGCTTTGAGATCATTTGGCTTGGCCTTTTTGAACCATTTTCGGTTGAAGAACTTTGAGATCGACTGCTTAGCTTATTTAGTTAAAAAGGGTTAAATTTTTTCTGAAATTAACTCTCTCGCAGAGTTCTTAAACTCATTTAGAGTTCTAAACTTGCATTGCAAGTTTTTCTGACGTTAAGACAAGAAGAGTAGACAATATTCCATGAAGTGAAGTGCTCGGATCGTTAACGAGATACAAGATTCAAGCTCTCATCGCCACTAAGAAGAACTCGGTCTTAAACAAAGGGAATGATCTCTATTGATCTTTCTCTCTTTTGTAAATTGGGAAATCAATAAAGAAAATTATAATTTCTTTTTCTAAGTTAGTTAGAGAGGAGTTACTTTAAGAGATTATATTCATTCTTTTCCTAAGTCAGTTAGGAGAATTAATAACATTTTTTTCTTAATTTTCTTCTAATTTTTCCCGCAAACAATGAGTTTCATAATGAGGATTAGATAAATACTTCTCAAGCTGAATTTGTTGATGTTGGTTCAACTTTTCAATGGCTTGAGAACCTTACTTTTAAAAAAAAGGGATCTATTCGAGAGCAAGGAGACATTGATCTTTGCAATCCGAGATTGGTCCATCAAGAATCGGGTCAAATTCAATCCGGTAAAAACTAATGCAATAACATACCATGTAAAATGTTACTTTAACGAGAAGAAGTAGAGCATGCAAGTGAGCAGGATGAGAGGAATATGAAATGTCCTTGGTTGCTAAATGCAGCTATGATAAAATCATCAAATGGGCAATTTGTAATACCTAGATATTACGGACTTCATACATGTTGCAATCCGTCGGTGGATGCCGATCATTACTCTGCATCTTTCTCTTTTATATGTAAGCTAATTATGCCTGAAGTGAGGGTTGAACTTGATCTAAATGCAGGTCAGATATTTCAAAGGGTATATGACATGCGGGGCATTAAGATATCTAAATATAAGTCATATGATGCAAAGAGGAAAACATTGTCTAAAATATTTGGAGATTAGGAAAAATCGTATGAATTACTTCCATAATATCTTAAAGCTATCATGCAAAATAATCCGAGTACTGAATATGAAATAATGTCTGAAGAGATTGCACCGGGGATGGAGAGGTTCACTCGAGTATTTTGGGCATTTGGTCCTGCTATTACGGGCTTTACTTTTTGTCGTTCGTTATTGAGCATTGATGACACATATTTATATAGCAAGTACAAAGGCGTGTTTCTTGTGGCAACGGGTGTAGATGCAAATGGCGATTTATTTCCTTTAGCATTTGCAATCATGAAGGTAGAGGATTCTTCTAGTTGAAAGTGGTTCTTTGAACTTATATACAAGTGGATTCCAAGTGTCTGTGCGCCAAGAATAATTACTTTTATCTCAAATAGGATGAAAGAAATTATAAGGGTGTTGCATGAGGGTTTTGGTGCACCACATCACAATCAATATTGTTTAAGATATTTAAGAGATAATTTCAAGAAAAACATGGTGAGATTAATTTGCAAAATCTTTTGTGGCAAGTTGGGCGTGCAACTGACACATTAGTGTATGAACATTGTAAGGAGAAAATCAAGTCTTTGTCATTAGATGCACATAACTGGATTGAAAATGCACATAACTGGATTAAAAATACTTAAATCCTCAATTCAAGCATTGATGGGAATTATGTAAGGATGGCTGTGTGCGTTTTGCATTATGATAACTAATTGCTCCAAGAGCTTTAACGGCATTCTTAAAGGAGCACGAGTTATGCTAATACAATCATTGGTTGCGAGAATGTTCTATAGGCTAAATGCATACTTTAACAAAAGGCGTGATGATAACATAGACTAGACAACATGTTACACACCGAAAAATGAGTCCATTTTGCATAAAAAAATTAAGGCAGCAAGATTATGTCAAATTACTGTATTCAATGACAACAAATGGCAGATACAGGATTGTGATGGTATCTACATCGTTAAACTATTTGATGTTGATTGCACTTGCACTTGTAACATACCACAGCTCAAAAAATGCCTTGTGCACATGTTCTTGCGGCTTCTTCCAATCAACAAGGAGGTTCTAGAATTCCTTATAATCGGTATTGTTTGTCGTGGTATTCAACAATTTACTACCGAAAGACATCTAGTGAGAGTTTCCATCCACCCGATGATAGTCGGTATTGGCCCGAATATAATGGACTATGTCTAATTCCACCTCTATATAAGAGACAAGCAGGTCAACCGCGATCTATGCGAATTAGGGGAACCATGGATCAAGGGCGAGAAGGAGTTGTTAAGCATAAAAATATACCGGGACATACTCGACCTCATTGTCCATCTAGACCTAATAGATAGAAATTAATTGGTAATAACTGAGTGTTCAAATTTTAATATATTTTAATAAAGGAATGTAATTAGTATAGTGTTATTAATATGTGTAATAATTGTATGTGCAGGTATCTACACCATGCTACCTGGGCTGGTTAGTGATAATGTTCTATATGATCAGACACCATTCAGATATTATATCATTTACAATTGTAATTAAGTTGCCCATTACATATTATTAGTATTGTGTATTGTTATTATTGCAATATTGTATTCTTATACTCTATTTCCTTGCTCTACAGAGAGGCTCGGATATCGTCATAGTTGATCATAACCTCGGCCATAGTCGTTGGCGACTAGAGGATGAGCGTATCATTATAGCTGTAGGACGGGCCGGCTTCTTGGCATGTTCAAAGCTTCGTTGGATAAAGCTAGATTGGCCCCTACTCACCGCTTTGATAGATAGATGGGGAACAGAGACTAATACTTTCCACTTCCGAATGGGAGAGTCGACCATTACTCTACATGATGTATCTATCATACTCGGTCTCTGCATAGATGGTCTTTGTGTTACTGGTAGTGATAGAGCTGTATGGTGGACCAAATGTGAGCAGTTATTAGGTATAGCTCCAGACTCAATGCCTGGAGAAAATATTAGATTGAAGTGGTTGAAAGAGACCTTCTCAGCGCCATTGCCTATTGATGCATCACAGATATTGATTGAGCAACATGCACGTGCATATATTATGCACATGATCGGTTTGGTATTATTTCCATATTCGAGTAAAGATAAAGTGCATGCGAGGTATGTGTATTTGTAATTTGAATCTGTATTTCATTTAATTAGCTTCTTTTAATAAATTGAAATGTTGTGAATATGCTAGGTGGTTACCACTCCTTGAGGACTTGGACACATGTGGTGCGTTATCGTGGGGTAGTGTCATTTTGGCGTACCTATACAGAGAGATGTCCAAAGTGGCATTCATGCAAAACAGTAACTTCAAAGAGTGTCTAACCTTACTGCAAGTATGGACATGGGAGAGACTTCATTTGAAGCCGAGACTATGCGTGCATATACAATTAGATGGTCAAATTTCACTAGGATGTAGGTATCCATTTTTTAATGTAGCAAATATAATTGTAGTTATCGTTGTTGGTACTAAATTTTGAAAATAACACAGATGGAATGTCCAAAAATGTTATGACGAGACCTTGGCTAGACAATTAGATTTTTACCAAAATGAGCTTTACTGTATGAAGATTTTTCAGGTATCTTTTCTATAAGCTTTTTCTTTTATATGTTTTTTAGTTTTAATGATATGCAACAATTATGTGAAATATTCTGTAGATGGAATGGGAGCCCTACACTCAGTTTCTCAATCACCTACCACTAGTATGCACAGAATACCCAGCTATATGGAGAGCCAGAATTCCTCTTATATGTTTTGAGATAGTAGAGATGCATGTACCGGACTGCGTGCTTCGACAATTTAGTCTTGCACAACATGTTCCGTAATTTGTTGAAAAAATAGAGAGGAAGGCAAAGAAAGGAGGCCATCAAAAGGACTTGCTAGTTGAGCATTGGGATTATATACACAGATGGAATGATATACATTTCTGTATTGTTGAGCAAATTAAGCCAACTCCCCGGGAATTGGATTACTACACTTGGTATTGGGGGATAACCCGAAGATGGATACCCCATGCGACTACAACACCGGTTGAGTTGTAAAAAGGATACGTGTCCCGGGGTATAGATGAGAGAGAATTAGTAAATATTTTTAGATTTTGATTTAAGGTCCATTTTATTGGTATTCCTTAATATTTCTAACATGGGTTTTTTAGAATAATTGCAGGTAGTAGCAATAGATGCTGTTCAAACCATTGCAAATCATGTCATAGAATTGTTAGCCTCATGGTTATGAGCCTACTCCCTAATGTTGTTTTGATGATTTCACAAACAATTTCTAACCATGTTGTCGAGTGTTTATAATTTGTTTTGTTAGGAAATCTACACACACATTTGTTGGAGGTTGGATGGATTGCGCCATAACGATCATATCAAATGGAGGTTGGTGGAAATAGTGGAGTGAAGCCATTGCACATTCAAGTCTAATTCAAGATCAAGTTTCATCTGCAACCAAGTTGAGCTTCATTATAGATCAAGATTGCTTGGATATAGTTTTTATAGTTTAGGGTTTATACTTTGTGTGTAGATACTTCAAGATCAATCATATACACACATACACATTTTTTGTTTTCAAGTTTATATAAATATGAAATAAATATACTTTTTTACATACTTATATATTTTATATTTATTGTTTTGTTTTTGGTCTAGCTATACAAATATGAAACAATAGATATATTCATATACATACTCATACGTTTCATATTTATCATTTTAGTTTTTGTAAAAATGCATATATTATGCAAAACATCATTTTTGAGAAAATATTGTGTTTATGGATTATAGACTTGACAATATTGGTTTGTATCTTTTTCTAAGTCTATAAAGCTATACAAAAGTTTTCAAACTTTGGTTTAAGTCAAAATATCAAAATCATGTATTGTTGAATTTTCACGTTTTTGGACAATTTTGCAAAATGAAGAGTTTTCATAATTAGGAGATGCAATTTAAAAATTCTTTTTGTAATATGTTCATTTTTATGTTTATAATCATTTTCTAAAGTTTTACATTTTTTAAAAATTTATTTGCTATTTTTTAAGGCACTTCAAAAATTAGATTTCATGCATGAACAGTGTATGTGCATGTTTATAAGTCGGCTTATGTACTGTAGCAAGTCAACTTATGAACTGTTCTAAAAATTATAGTTTTTATCTGCTGAGTCGACTTATATACCCAGAAAGTCAACTTATGATAAGTCGACTTATAATATGTTGTACAGTTTGTTATTTTCATCTGCTAAGTCGACTTGCAGCTCATACAAGTCGACTTATATCTGACAAGTTGACTTATAAGTCGACTTATGAACTAGTCGTTACACAGTAATAACTAGTTTCCAGTTTTTAATTATTTTATTATTTTTATGGGTTTTTGGTGTTTTTTGGGCTGGTTTCTTCCACTATATATATACCACTTTGCCATAACTATTTCTAACTACCAAGAGAGTTTTAAAAAACAAGTTTAAGGGTTTTTAAAGTTTGCTTAAGTTTTATTTCAAGTTTATTTTGTGAAAAAATTTTCACAAGAGGATTATCCATTCTTGTTTGGTCTTCAATCTACATCCCTCCACTCTTATTTTAGAGAAGTTTTATTAAACTCATTATCTAGCTTGTTTATGCTTTATTTGTCATATTTATTTTTGCTAGATTAAATTGAGTTTATATTTGATTTTACTCTTTGTTTACACACACAACCTATTGAGCTTTTAGTATTTCATACATAGTATATTTGAGATTGTGAGATTATGTTTCTTAGAGTGTGAGCTTATATTGAGTTCTCATCTATTGTAGAGAATAAATCTTATATTAAGCTTTATTTGTGAGATCACTTTGTAATACACTTGTATACCGAGAGGAGTGTGTGGTGAGAGACAGGGTCGATTCCAAGAAGAGTGGCGTCGGTAGTAAAGCCTAGGGAGAGATTGTAAATCCGAGCACTTGAGGAAGGTGACACGGGCTAGAGACCAACACTTAGAGGGTGTAAAGTGTGATTACAAGAGTGTGAGTTGTGAAAATTTTCGGTGAGCTAGAAAACCGAGATTGTGAGGTATAAACGTTTTGGGTGAATGTTGAAAACCCGTTGTGATAGTGGATTCTCCTCGAGAGTGGGGAGCAGAGACATAGGTCGGAAGGACCGAACTCCTTGATCATTTTTTGTGTGTTTGAATTGTTTATTTGTCCACTATCGTGTTTATATTGTCTAATAGCATTTCATGTTTATTTGCCCTTAGTTTACATATCCTTGCAAATAATTCATTAGATATCACTCTTGCTAGGATATATTTGTTAATAAGTTTTAATTGACATTAATATCAGATTAGATTAGCATTAACCCTATTACCCCCCTCTAGGATGCTTTCAAGAATTAGCTCGAGCAGGTAATATAGAATTAAATTTCAAATTTAGATTTCTGTAATTTGAATGTTAAAGTAATTTTTCTATTTTGGATTTTTTTTGAATTATCTTTTGCATGTACATATCCCGAAGCACAAGAACATGTATCGATATATCAGTCGATAGTGTGGAGACTGCACCAAGCCTTAAGCCAAACTCACGAAGATCCATTATGGACGAGGGGTCATGCAATAGGATAGTCTCAATATCGTATACACACGTCAACCGTGACAAAGTCGAGAACGACGCAGAAACGACGATGAAGCTGGATCTTCCCAACATGTTGACGATGGAGCTGGACCATCACAACCACAAATACAACCGAATAACGAACTCGTCCAAGCTTGGGATGGAGGAGGACGAAGACAGAGGAGGAAGAGAAGAGTTCTTAGATGTATGTAAACTAATCATTATTGCTATATACATTACAAACCTATTTTGGTATGTTATTTGTGTCGTGTGATGAGAATGGGTATATTATGTCTTTATATTGATGTGAGATGGTTTTTAGATTTGTAAATGAGTTTGTGGTGTGATTTATGGTTTTTGGATTTGTAAATGAGTTTGTGGTGTGATATGAGTTGCTTTTTAGATTTTTGTACAGGAAATTAACATGGATGTTGCAAAAAAAACGTGCACAACATAGTGCACAAGAAATGCACAGGACTAGCAATCCCATGCATTTAGTCCTTATGTCCAGGAATAGTCCCGTCCATTTCCTGGAAAATAAGCAGACTATTTGCTTAAAACTTGAGACTGCAGTCCCGAGTTTTAAGCAGAAAGTCTGCTTGTTTTCTAGACGGGACTACTGGTCCCGTCCATTTCCTACAAAACAAGCAGATTCTCTGCTTAAAACTCGGGACTGCTAGTCTCGAGTTTTAAGCAGAAAATTAGGCCCTTTCGCATGAAATAGACGGGACTACTAGTCTAGTCTATTTGGTTTGGCATGCTAATCGGGGATTATCATGCCCTAACTACATGGACCCGATTAGCATGCCCTAACTACATGGAACTAGTAGTCCCGTGTAGTTCAAAAAAATGACTGCATCAAAATCGACTATTTTAATCTGAGTTGAGATGAAAAGGGTAGATTTTGCTATTTTTTGAGAGGGTTGATTTTGCTCATTAATTTTTGAAAATGGTTGTTTTCAAAATTTTTTCTTTTTTTATTTACCTTCTTCTGCACTAGTCTATTAAATAAAAATTTTTATAGAGAAAGAATAGAACAACTATGAAGAGGCTCGAGTCGTTGTTATGCCTTTAAAAAGGGAACAAATACAATTAAAGGAGCCCACTCCTAACCCTACAGTATGCTCTTAAATTCTTCTTCTAGTTATGTAAAACATACTAAAACTAGTTTTATATCAAGACTATATATACAACTCAAAAAGATACTAAAACTAATCCTGCTAAATTAATTAAATAATTATCCATCCTGTCACTCCCCCCCGCCGGCTTTGGCGAGCCAAAAAAAAAAACTACTATCATTTAGCCATCTTTGTCGAATTTCCATGCATTTCTTGTGCAACTAGATAGTTTACTTTTTGGATGAAAGCACCACAAAATATAGTAATTTTTAAGCGAGCCACCATAAAATTTTTAGATTTCGTAAAACCATCATGATACTATGCACTGTTAACAAAGTGCTACCAAGTCTCAATTTCTATTTATTTTTTTGTTAATTAATATGTTGAATCCTTAAAACACCTTCGTGGTGAGAATAACCTATCTTTTATTATATGTTTCTCATTAAACAAAATATTTTACTTCCTCCAAAAGTTAGTTAACTCTCTTAATTTTTTTTTAATTCCCTCCAAATAATGCCTACTCAGCCTCCAAAAGTTAGTCACAATAGGCATTTATGTCATTTATACCCTTGTTTAACATAATATGGATGGAAGTTATTATAACTTGGTAATTCTTTGTTAATAGTGCATATTATCATGGTGGTTTTATGTAAACTAAAAATTTTGTGGTAGTTTTCTTTGAAAAAAACTACTATATTTTATGGTGGGTTCCTATAAAAAAACCATTTTTTTGGGTTTCAGCATATATGCCCCACAAAACTTTCATATTTATAAATTTACCATTTAAATCTTGATATATGTAAAATTAATCCCAGTTGTCTCACATTAAAGTTTCCTATGCCTCCCACTTGACAAATTTAGTTTTTAACATAAAATATAACAAATCTATTGACAATTATTGGAAAACTTGACAAATTCCCTATTTAAAAACCAATATCGTTAAGTTTGAGAGGTGGGGAAAAACAAACCAATGCTAAAGAATTGGTGGGTAATTTTGCAAATACCAGGATTTGGAGGTAAATTTGCAAATACGGAAGATACGAGGGGTGTATAAATGCAAGGACCCCTCATTTTTTTTTTGAAGTTCTTTAGTTTAGGACCTGAATGGGCCTCGGCCCATCTGATTAACCACTGAAACCCTAAAACCCTACCCTTTATAACCGCCAACGCGAGCTAGGGTTTCCTCCTCTGCCGTTTGCGTCCTTTCGCTAGAGAGAGAGAGAGAGAGGGAGAGAGGGGCGAAGCGAGACGACGAAGTAGGAGACGGCGTGGATCTAGATCAACAAAATGGTTCGTTTCCTCTCGTAATCTCACCTTCACCCTGTTGATTCTATTACTTCCCTTAATTTATGGCAGTTCTCTGAGATTTTTTCCCCCATTTTCCATAAATTATTGTTTTATTTGTAACCCTAATCGCCAATGTCATCGTTTAAGGGTTTTATCTCATCAAGATTAAACATTGATCTGGATTTGACCGGTAATGAGAGGGGGAGAGTCCATAGCTTAGTTTGATTGCTTCGTTAATTTGAGATTGGTTAAATATGGACATGTGCTTCGATTTTTAGTCATCAAGCAATTAACTTGTGAAGCATGGAGCCCAATTTATGCATTGAAACTGGAAATTTTTTGTGTTTGTAAGTTATATATCTTTGTAATCTGCAGAATATAAACTGTAAATGAAGCAGGGACTGTCTCGTTCTTTCACTGATCATTGTTTTATTCATAATCCGTAGTGTAGTATGATAACATGTGGATCGCACAATGTTTTCCAAGTTGTGGCTTAAATCTGAGTCTGTTATTTGAACTATTTGGAACAATTCTTGATGCAAAATCAATCAAGCCACTTTTGTCTGTTTGTTGGACTGCCTTTGTAGGCAATTTATATAATTCAGAAAATGTTAATAAAAAAAAATCATATTAGCTTGTTGAACTACATGCTTTCGAGATAGAAACCCTTGATGTTCTTTAGCAGTCTCCACCAGTATCTTACTTTTCATCTTTCAAGGTCTTTTGCTAATTAGTTTTTTAGAGCTGATGTGTTTAGAATTGGCTGTTCTATCTGTTTCTCTTCCTTCCAGCTTAGGCTCTACGCCTTGATTATTTGGTCTCTTAATATTACTTCTTAAATTTAGCAATAAAAACTTTAATCTACATTCATTGTATCATTATAACTGTTAGATTGCCCTTTTAACACACATTACTGGAATGCATTTATATTCAGTCATATTTTTCCTTTTGAAAATCTATATCGGTGCACTTATTTCGATTATGTATGGTGGGTTTCTAAAATTCGTATACACATGCACACACTCTCTCAGAGACCAGCATATCCAAAACAACATTTCTGACGGGAAAGTTAGCTTTGAACACTGACAAATATGAAATCATTTCCAAATATGATGATGTTACTTTGCTTTTTTTTTTTAATAATGTTTTTGAGCCTTTTCTTTCAGGCTAGAGGACTTAAGAAGCATCTCAAACGGCTAAATGCCCCAAAACACTGGATGCTCAACAAACTTGGTGGTGCTTTTGTAAGTGCAATATCAGTGATTTTACTCCTGAATACTCATTCTAATATTTCAACTATTTCATTCCTTATTTTGAATAAAACCTCTTTCATGGATTAATTATTAATTATCTCCAAATATAGGCCCCCAAACCATCATCTGGTCCGCACAAGGCCAGGGAGTGTTTGCCACTGATCCTCATTCTAAGGAACAAATTGAAGTATGCTCTCACCTACCGTGAGGTCATTGCCATTCTGATGCAAAGGCATGTTATGGTTGATGGAAAGGTCAGGACAGACCAGAAATATCCGGCTGGTTTCATGGGTACGTTTAACTGGTTAGCTTTTTCATATGCAGCAAATTTATGGAATTCTTTGAGAGTTTTGAAAGGAGTGTCTACTTGTATAATTATTTTATTTGGATTCTTGTCACTAAATTATATAGGTACCTCGTCTAACAATCAGAGTTTCTTATATATGTTTCCACAGATGTTGTGTCGATTCCTAAAACCAATGAAAACTTTAGGCTGTTATATGACACAAAGGGCCGCTTCCGGCTTCACTCCATCAAGGATGAGGAGGCAAAGGTCAAGCTGCGTACTTCTTTATTCTATTAATATTCTTTGTTTGCTTTGTATCATGAAGTAGTGGAAAACGCAGACAGAAAACTTCAGTATCAGTTTAGGGAACATTGTTTTAGAGGGTGTTTGGGGAGGCTTATTTTTTGGTCAAACTAGCTTTCAAGCTAGCTTTTTCTTCTCTACTCTTTGGTAAAGTAATAAATAAGTTAGCTTATAAGTGCCATTTTCAAAATCTGGTGTACCCGAGCTTTTAAAAAACTAGCTTATAAGCTCACTTATACAATTTAGGTTTGACCAAACAAATTTCAATTCTACCCAAACAATTTTTATAGTATTTTCATCATAAAAGCTAGAAGTAACTAAAAGGCAACATAACTTATAAGCTTCAAAAAATAAGCCTTCCCAAACCGCCTCTTATTCATTTTTATAGATATAGAATCTTATTGGTAAAAAGTGGGTATTTCATGCCACTAGATATAGGTTTGGGTAAAGTGAGTGCCCCTTTTCTAAATATAAATCATGAAAGTTAGTTTTGAATCGTATAGCTGCAAGAAAGCAACGAAAATTTGTCATTGCTTTTTATGAAGGACATGTTAAAGCATCATCTGTTTTGAATTATATGAGCGTAAGGTATTTGCAATTGTGGATAAACATTTTTGATCTTATGGTGTGCTATTAAAATGCTATATTAGGCTATGGATGTATGGTTTTTTAGGCTATTGCTCGAAAATTTGTCATTGCTTTTTATGAAGGACATGTTAAAGCATTATCTGTTTTGAATTATATGAGCGTAAGGTGTTTGCAATTGTGGATAAACATTTTTGATCTTATGGTGTGCTATTAAAATGCTACAGCAGGCTATGGATGTATGGTTTTTAGGCTATTGCTTGGATACAGTGAAGTAAAGGTTGGTGTAGGGAATTTTCCAATTGGTGGGGATTGTTTGAATACAGTTGCAAGGAAACCTGATTGGCTAGGTGTCGCTAGTCACATTATTCTGTCCTGTCATCTTGTTGGCCTGTAATTGTCTTTCAAATGAAAAAAAGCTACTTAGGAAAAGTAACTAAAGCAACTTTTCAGAGGGAATATTTTTTAGATATCATGAGCAGGAATAAAAAAATTACTAAGAAATTCGTAAATGGTGCATTTATATTGTACCCTTGAAGCACATTTTTGGTGTGATTTCCTTTATAATTTGCTGAACCTTTCACATGATTTTGATACCATGCGTTGAACTATAGAATTTCAGGTATGGAAAAAACTGAAAATTAGTCATATTTTAATTTTATATGAGCCTCTTAAAGACTTGCATTTTTGAACATACAATTGTTGACTAAAGTCATCTTTAGGATGACATTTTTACTTTTTATCTTACTGCTATCTGTTTAGTATAATTCATTCAATTTGAATAAGCGATTTATTTTTCACCTAAATAGCTGGCTATAGCTGCCTGTACTGAAATGAGAATATCATGCGTTGAACTATAGAATTTCAGGTACGGCAAAAAACTGAAAATTAGTCATATTTTAATTTTATATGAGCCTCTTACAATTGTTGACTAAAGTCATCTTTAGGTTGACATTTGTACTTTTTATCTTACTGCTATCTGTTTAGTATAATTCATTCAATTTGAATAAGCGATTTATTTTTCACCTAATTAGCTGGCAATAGCTGCCTGTACTGAAATGAGAATATCCTCTGCTATCATCATTATGCTAAATAAGCTTTGTATTACTTTTCTCATTATTGTTCCTCATCTGCAGTTCAAGCTCTGCAAGGTGCGATCTGTTCAATTCGGGCAGAAAGGCATTCCTTATCTCAACACATATGATGGCCGAACTATTCGCTACCCTGACCCACTCATCAGAGCTAACGACACAATAAAGCTCGACTTAGAGACAAACAAGATCGTCGACTTCATCAAGTTTGATGTCGGTAATGTCGTCATGGTGACTGGCGGGAGAAACACTGGGCGTGTTGGAGTCATCAAGAACAGGGAGAAGCATAAGGGTACATTTGAGACTATCCATGTCCAAGATGCCACTGGCCATGAGTTTGCTACTCGTCTTGGCAATGTGTTCACCATCGGCAAGGGGACCAAGCCTTGGGTTACTCTGCCTAAGGGCAAGGGTATCAAGCTCAGCATTATCGAGGAAGCTAGGAAGCGTGCCGCTGCTGAAGCTGCGGCTGCTAAAACCAGCGGTTGATTGAAGATTTTGTGTTCCAATATATTTTTTTGTTAGGGTTTTCATAGTACTCGAATTTGGAGAGAAGGCGTTTGAATTATTTGGCCTGTGTTTTGATCGTTGGATACCTTATGTTTATTTCTTTTCTAGGTACATGTGGTAAAACTTGTTAATTTGCTGAAGTTTTCGTAAGAGCGCCTCCTTAGCGTTAAATTATTCAGGGTTCAAGCCACAGTGATCGCTGTTGATTCTGTGATGTGCGTTTTTTTGATTTTTTTTAAAGGGATTACTTGGTTTCGTTCAAGGTATTGATTCGTTGCTATTTGGGTTGCGGAATTCATTTTCGTCTGCGCTGGGGCTTGTTTTGTATGCTGTTGCTTGTATATCTTGCTATATTGGTGGCCAAGTCTAAGGAGTTTGTAGTTTTTCTTGTTACATCAATTGAAAGCAATTCTTTTGCAAACCTTGTGGTACATATAGAAAGCCACAGCTCTTCTAGAAATTCTTATTACTAGTTTTAGGCTTGTGAGATGCACAGATTTGTGTCAAAATATTATTGAAATTTTGAGCAGATTTACATAAAATTATCGACAAATAACTCGAAAAAGTTAAAAGCCTATTTTACAATTTTTTGCTTTTAGACAGCGATATAAACGGAAGGAACCATAAGTATTGCCGATAAAAAATTCAGATCTCAAAAAGGTAGCCTAAAAGTAGGAAATAGTTTGGACAAGCAAAAATGAATTTTAGAATCAAATTATAAAGAATCAGAATAATTCATAAATAGATAGAATAAACTAGATATGTATTTATGTTTTGAATGTTGTTCTAACTTCCTATACTAGTATCATTTATATTTATATTTATTATTCAAACATACTTTTTTTTTTGCTGAAAAGTGCAACAACAATTGATTTATTCAGATTTTTTCTAGTTAATTCTAGCTAACAAATAAACTCTACCCATATATCCAAACATATTTTCATCATCCAAAACATCTCTGTTAATAATTAAGTCATAAAGTTTTAAAAAGAATTTATCCATGCATCCAAGTTTTGCATAAACTTAAACTCTCAGCCATATATTTTCAGATGCCCCCAAGTTTAGTTTAAAATTAAAACTCTTATGCAACAATCATTTATATTCCTAATTCCTCCCCCCCCCCCCCCCCCCCCCCACTGTAACAACGGTTAGGGAAAAGTGTATCTAAGGTGACACTTTATGCTCCCACCTAAGGACGCGACCTAAAATCATATCATTTCCTTTTTTTTTTACGATCCGCTCCGTTGAACTTGATCTACACGTTCTTAAACCCAAACACACCAATTTTGGGGTGAACCCGTCTGTTTTGACTCTTCATCCACTCGCTGTAATTTTAACGGTTTCGAATGAGTAGAACTTTTTGCACGGCTCAACGAATGGTCAAAACACAACGGGCTCACCCCAAAATTGGTGTGTTTGGGTTTAAGAACATGTAGATCAAGTTCTACGGAGTGGATCGCAAAAAAAAAATTTAGAAAATGATGTTATTCTAGACCGCGTCCTTAGGTAGGAGCCTAAGGTGTCACCTTAGATTCACTTTTCCCTTAAAATAATTCAAATTTTTTCTAGTTGACAAATAAACTCCAACTTCATCAACGAAAACATATCTTGTAATGGTTAAATCATAATAGAGTGAATTTTTTTTTTCCCATGCATCCAAGTTCTGTATAAAATTAAACTACAAAAAACTCTCGTTTTAAAAAAAACTTATCTAGAGCTTTATTTTTCTATTAATAAATACAACCTACTTTATTCCTACCTTGCCTTCTCAAGTCTCAGGTCTCAAGTCTCCTACCTTGAGAACCACACAGAGAAATTCAATAGCTCAGAAGAAATTTAAAAAATAATCGATTGCTAGATAATCATACAAAAAGCTAAGAATTTAAGCTCACATAATGGAGCAGGCCTGCAAGAGTCACCCAACTCTTGATTTGTTTGCATTTTTTTCAAAGATGTGTCATCTCATCTATTACATAAAGAAGGAGATAAAAACTCGCCAGTTTTTTCAGCAAAATCAGCATTAAATTTTTATAAAATTGAGTCAGTGATCTACATTTTAACATACGAATGAGTAATTAATAAGTTGAGGTCATGGAGGTGATTGAAGATAAGAATTCTGTCCCACCAAACAAACTTTCTCTAAACTGTAGGTACATGATATAGTATGAACAGGACAACATCCTTCTAGAAGATACGACAATGTGTTTGTGGGTTTGGAGAGAGTATTAAAGATGAAGGACTTTACTGGACGTGTGGATCAAAGAGGCGAAGGGTTTTGGAGAAGAAAGAATGTAGCTTTGTGAGATAGATTGGTTTTTACAGATTTTTCTTTTTATTTTGGATAGTACTTAAATAGTGGGAAAGTGCCAAGTGGCGATTTTAATGATAAGAGATTTAGGGGC
Source organism: Asparagus kiusianus (assembly GCA_022839385.1). Lineage (NCBI taxonomy): Eukaryota > Viridiplantae > Streptophyta > Magnoliopsida > Asparagales > Asparagaceae > Asparagus > Asparagus kiusianus. Next base: position 1,270,491 of record BQKN01066072.1, read on the forward strand.
TGTTTGGTTTATTTCCTAGTAACTCAAGTTTGAAAGATTACTCATGGAAAATAGGTTGTGGGGATTCATTTTCATGTTTTCAAGCCCATTTATGACTTTTTGGGAGGAAATGAGTTTCCTTAAATTTGAGACTCATGACGCTACTGTCTTACTAGTGGGTGGGTCCCACATGCACAACATCTCTTTATTTCCTTTCTCTCAACCAAACACAAGAAAAAGAAGAAAAATCAAACACCTTTCACGTGGGTGTGTCGGGTGTTTTAATTTCCTTTTCTTAGTTTCTCAGCCAACCGAACTGCCCCTTGATGTAGTATATAGATTCGCCTTTGTGCCATGTTATGCTAAAGAAAAAATTTATTGTGCATATATTATCTTCCAGCCAATTGTTTATTTGTATCCAAGATTGAAATGTCATTATCTCATGAGAGGCGCTACAGTCACACCCTAAACCACACCCCCAACCACACTCCTATCTCGCTACAGTGCAAGTGCACTGTACCGAGAGAGGAGTGTGGTTGGAAGTGTGGTTTAAGGGGTTGTCTCTAGCATTTTCCTTATCTCATCTAGGTTCATTGGAAACAGAGACTACAGGGCGAAATGAAGTAAAAACTTCTTAGCACATACATATTTGTATTGTTACATAGATAGTAGCCCATTTTAGGCGATTTATTTATTTATTTATTTCGTGTAGTAGTAATGGTCTAAAAATCCCCGAGGAGTCTTCTAGCAATTTCACCATTCCCCCCTTGTGGGAGGAATCCACCAGGTATGTGCTCGTTACCAGTTTCGTAAAGTATTCGAAGCAACTCCTGAGGTGTTCGCGCATAACCAAGGGAATTTTTGTCCGCAGAGACGACGTTCGTGTTTAACTTTTGCTCTGCTCCTAATATGCGAGGAACGATAAGGCCTTCGTCTTTGATACCGCACATCGCTAGTTTGTTTCTCATGTATGATATCCTATCGGTGAATTCTGCTACTGTGATGTTGTACGGGGGAACTGGCATTGTTAGGTTTAGAAAGAGATAGCCTCTTATGATCCCATCTTGCTCAGATTCTACCGTTAATAGCCCTGCCAACAGCTGCAAGAAGAAGAAATTGAGACGGCGTGTGTCTTTTGAAGTATGTAACTACCTTTTTTGTGCTGCGGACAACATTTATTTTGTCTCGTTGTCTATGGCTAGGAAAACATATTATATTGTGCGGAATTGTGCGAGATGATAAGAATTAAGGATGCGCATCAGGTATGTCAAAACCTATTCGGTTATCGGAGTAAAGCTTATTTCATCCTTAGCTTGTTGTAGTTTTGCTTAGGGGTGGGCAAAAACCGAAAAAAACCGGTTCAACCGAAAAAACCGCCTAAAAAAACGGTCCGGTTTATCGAACCGGATTAAATGGATTAGAAGAAGACTCTAAACCGCCCGAACCGAATTAAATCGGTTTGGATCTGGTTTGAACCCCTGAGCCGCCCAAAAAAAACCAAACCGGATTTTGTTAAATTGATTAAGTTATATGTGGCATATTCAAATGAAAAACTCGAAGGAGTTTGTTATTCATTTGAAGTGGGCAGTTGAGTGTGCGTCCAGTCCATCTGTCTTTTTCATTTGAATATGCCTCTGTTGAAAAGTGCTTAAGCTGCTTCGCTACCAAGAATTATTGGTAGTATCTGTATTTCTTTTTTGAGAAATTCTTCTTTGTGCAAGATGTATATAAGATTTCTTTCCTCCAATTCCATTTTTCTTGTTGATATGGTTTGCGCTCATTTCACTAGACAAAATGGACAAATAATGATACTTCATCAGAAATTAATAGGCAATGATCTCAGGTGTGGGCAAATTTTTATGAAATGGAATTAATCCGGCCCAAAACCGAAACCGATCCGAATTTCGGTTGGGCCGAATATTCGGATGAAGGGGAAAAAATCTGGATCTGGATGAGAGTTTTGAGAATTTGAAAAATTCGGATTGGATGTGGATTGGACTTAAAACTGACCCGAACTGAATATGCCCAGCCCTAGTTTTTGCTAGTTTTGGCCCAGTTTTGCTCTAAACTAGTTCTTTTATAAACCAGGCGGGTTGGTTTACCAAAAGCTGGTTTACAAAAGAACTAGTTTAGCGGCTATTTTTTGGCCTAGGAATAGTTGGCCCAATCTTGGCTAAACTTTCGCCAAACACTTCTCTCCCCCAAATGAGACTAAGACCAAACCTAGTCCCATTTTGAGGAGTCGCCAAACAAGCCCTTAGTTTGTCTTAATTTTGATTTTACTTCAGAAGCTAGATGTTTATGAGTTATAATTCAGGTTCCCTTGGTCATAGTTCTATTGGATTGAGCTTGATCGTTGTGTTGTGGTTATATTAAGAGTGTTCCAACTTCTCTTAATTGTTCCCAAAATTATAATTTCATGGTTTCTTAGTTTAAGTTATATGCTACATTTTGAATATGATAGAATTGCATAGGAATCGTACCGAATTGATGGATAATACAGATTTGGCAAATTATGGACAGAACGGTGGACATTAATAAAGAGGAACTTGGAAGAGTTGGTGAAGCATTCCAGTGGCGAGGACCCACTTTATATTAGAAAAAAGTGCAATTGGTTGTCAAAATTTTGAGAATCAACTTAACATGGGAAAATAATTTACTTTGATGGGAGAGTTATTGAAGTTATTAAACTGCCATCAATAGGATGGTTGTTTACTTTGTTACTCCTCCTATATGCATGCATGTCCTATTTATCTTCTTTTACTTTTATATTAAAAACAAAAGCCATGGCCCATAGCCCAGGTTACAAGGGCAGGCAACCAACATATTGAAAATAGCCAAGAAACACATTTATGGAAAAAGTTACAATTATCTACCTTATTCATTAAAAAAAAAGAAAGGACTTGGAGCTTTACCCTTTTTGTAACAAGGCCGTTGAGGTTCTGGTTCGTTCCTACGTAGCCGAGGAGGCCCAGATAGGGTATGCAGTATGATCCAATTAGGTAGTTGAGGGTGTTAGCGTACGGGTCGAACGGAGGGTCAAGATTGTATCCGAATGCTTCGTCCACTAGCCTTGCGAAGTTCTTAGGGCTGAGATCTATCAGGGGCCTTGTGATGCCGCCAACAGTTTGTTTCAAAGCCCTGAACACAAAATAATTTTGTCAGTAAATCGCAGGAAAAATTTAGACACCGTGTTCGTATGTGTGAGTTAATCTGAAATGGCGACGCGTATAATGTCAAAAATGAATGACGGTTTGAAAACATTAGTGCAGAGCAGATACACGATACATGGGTGAACAAGTTTAAAAATGTTTTATTGCTTAACAATTTATATGACTTGTCAAGCATCAGTCTCAGATTTTAATGCCAAGCTACTCAATAATAACGGTTTCTCACCGTGAAATCTAACGTTAGAAGCAAATTCAAGCGACATAATTTATCATGATTATGACGCTATTTGATAGTTCCATAACATTATTATTATCGTGAAAGTGTACTATAGCTAATTTACTTGAGTGAAATTTTTTCAATTTGTTTACATGATTTTATGTTCTTTGAATACTTAAAAAAAAAAACTTTAGGAAACACGCATATTTTTGGGTTATGAGCGGAAGAAGGTTTTTCCAGAGACCTCAAGTGACCAACTTCTTGATAACCAAACTCGGCAATAACCTTCCGTATGACCTCATCAAGATTAGCTTTCCTGACTCCAACCGGAGGAGGACCTCCCAAAGCGAGCTCTGGCTCAACAGCATCAAGCCCGAATCCGAAAGCACCAAATAAGAACCACTCACATTCAATATGCTCGATGTTCTGCGCAAATTGGAGCGGGGGGATATCTTGAGGAAACACAGGAATGCTAATAAGCGGAGGCGTTAGGGGTGCACATTTGGGGAAATCAGTCTCGTGGTCGGGAAATATGGGGGTATGATCGGTTCCATTATCGCCAGTAGTAAATTTGGGGATATCAGATGCATGGCAAGTAAAATCGAGGAGCAGAAAGAAGAAGCTTAGGAGGAGAGGAGAGATGATTTTAGGAGCCATATTTAGAAAACATGCACAAATGGTTGTATTTCTGTGTGGACTGTGCATGGCTATTTATCTTTGGAGTTTGATCATCTGGATCAGAGGCAAGATAGGTGTGATGTCTTTGTTGAAAGATGGATGTCAATAGAGTGTCGAAAATAAATTTCTAGTTTAATCTAAAGTGGTTTATAGTCACATTCAAGATGGATATTTTATTAGTAGCTTGTGATAGCATGATGATTCGACATAAAATCTGCTTGGCATCTCGCGGGATATACTTCGATAGTATTGTTCATAAGTTGCACATTTCTACCTTTAAACGATTCATTTGCTGGATCTTGTTTTGTGTAAATTAAGTTTAGGAGAAAATGTAGTGTTTGTATGCGTTGCTAACTTTGTGAATATGATCCTCAATGCATGCAATCTACGACGCTGAGGCTTATTTAAGAAGAAAAAAACTATTCAAGTGTAGTTTGAGGGTTAGCGGTTTTATGTAGGAAAAAACTATTCAAGTGTAGTTTGAGGGTTAGCGGTTTTATGTAGAAATTATAAGAGGCAAATTTAGAAAATCAAGCTAGTTGAGGTACAAGGAAAGTTGGTTTATTTGTCAAATCTATTACACGTTTATCGATTATAATGAATTCAATAAGGGTTAAATCTTTTATAAGACCATTCGCTTACACAAATAAAACAAGAATTACAACTCTCTTCAAACACACGCAGAGGGCGTTTATCACCCGCTGCTTGCGTGAGATTTTTGTCTGTGCCGGGGACGCGTTAGTCCGTGAACCGTCGCGGATCAGATCCGGTTGACAGAAATTTCAATGCTCTTACTTCACAAAGGAAACAATCACATAAGTAAATAATCTCAACAAAGTGAGATTACTACTCTTCTCGAGATCAAAACAAAGTCTGATCTTAAGGAATGGTGAAATGTGCACCAGATCCTTCGAATAGCTTCCTCTTTATGCTGGAGTTCGCCAAGATCTGCTAGCATTCCTCTGAAATTTGTGGATCACTCTTCAATTTGACAATACATCTCCTTTAATTTCAGATCCCTTGTGTATAGGGCCCTAGGCTTGTATTTATAGGCTTCGGATGCAGCGTTTTTAGATAGGAACAAGTGATTTGGCCTTATTTTTAGTTAATAATGATTTAACCACGTTTAGGGATGATATCAAAGCAGTTGGGGAGGTTCTGGAATGAAAGAATCCTGATAAAACTATTAGTCTAAAGTGTAGACCCAAAGTCGAGACAAGAGCTGGAATCAAAATGACGAAGAAAACATGCAGACAGATCCACGGTCGACCGCGAGTCTTTTGCGGTCGACCGCAAACAGGCACAGGGGCTTAGGAGGAGCTGGATCCGAAGGTGGTCGACCGTGACGGTTGACCGCACAAATCTTTGTAATTAGTTTTGGTCTCGGGTTTTGGTTCAGTCGACCGCCGCGGTCGATCGCGAGACCTGCGCGGTCAACCGCCACGGTCGACCACGACGGAGTCAGCCAGTTTCCTAAACTGTTTTGGATTCTGTTTCTACCAGGACTCTATATATACCTTAAACGATTTTTAGGGTTTTGTAAGAACACGAAAAAGAGAGTTTTTGACTACAAAAAAAGAGAGAATCTCAGAGAGATTAAACCCTAGTTTGAGAGCTTGTATTTCTTCTTTAATTAATAAAAAAATTGTGTGGTGTGGCTCCCGAGGACGTAGGCACGTTGCCGAACCTCGTTAAATCTATGTGTTCATCTCCTTTACTATTTTGCAAGGTCAGATCTTTATTTGTGGTGAATTTGCTACTTTCCTACTTTCAACATAAGGTCCGGAAGGGCAAAGGTTCGATTGATTATTTTGAATCCTTAACAACTGGTATCAGAATATCATTTAGCAATTTGTGTGAAAGTCATGGCAGAGGAAAACAAATCAAAGATCGAGAAGTTTGACGGTTCAGACTTCGCCTACTGGAAGTCGCAGATGGAGGACTATCTGTACCAAAAGGACTTGTATCGCCCATTGATGGGCAAGGAGAAGGGACAGAAGAAAGAAAAGTCAGATGGTGATTGGAAGATACTAGATAGGAAGGCTCTAGGTCAAATCTGGTTGTCGCTCGCCAAATCAGTAGCCTACAACATATTAAAGGAGAAGATAACAGTGGGGCTTATGAAAGTGCTCGCAAAGATGTACGAGCAACCGTCGTCAGCAAACAAGGTGCATCTCGTCAAAAGTCTTTTCAACCTTAAGATGACAGAAGGACGGTCCTTCACGATGCACCTCAGCGAGTTCCACATGATTGTTGATCATTTTATCTCCGTAGACATCACATTTGATGACGAAGTGCAGGCCCTATTGTTACTTTCGCAATTGCTGGATAGTTGGGCAAGTTGTGTGATGGCAATCAGCAATCGGCGGGGAACGAAAAGTTGAAGCTGAGTGAGGTGATTAGCATGATTCTATCCGAGGAGGTTAGAAGAAAATCGTCCAAATCAGAAGGTTCGGGTTCAGCTCTAAGTTTTGAGCAGAGAGGCAGAAGCCAGAAGAAAGGAAACCAGACCAGGAATCGGTCGAAATCAGTAAAGAAGAGGTCGAACTCGAAGGTTAGGCCTATCAAAGAGAAGTGTTGGAACTGCGGATAGCGACTCAGATCGTACAAGAGTCTAAAGAAGGATACATGTGAGCAGGAGGCTCATATCGTGCAGAATGCCTTGATCCTTGCTATGGATAGCAACTCAGATTCTTGGGTCATTAATTCAGGAGCCTCTTTCCATGCCACTACTAACAGGAAGCTTCTCCAGAACTATATAGCAGGAGACTTTGGAAAAGTGTATTTGAGGAATAACGAGCCCTGTAATATTGTTGGAAAGGGTGAAGTACGAATTCAGATGAAGGGCTCTAAGTGGACCTTGAAGAACGTGAGACACGTGCCGAAGCTGAAGAGGAATCTTGTTTCGGTGGGACAGCTTGGAGCAGAAGGCTATGTTTCAACATTTATCGGGGATTCGTGGAGAATCTCCAACGGTACGATGATAGTTGCTCGAGGCAACAAACTCGTGACTCTCTACCTCACCTTACATACGAGTGACACCCTCGCAATTGCAGCTGGCAAAAAGAGTATAGATCTGTTGTACAACATGCTAGGGTACATGAGCGAGAAGGGGATGAAGATCTTACATTCACAGGGAAAACTGATCGGGATCGACTCCGTGGAAGTCGAGATTTGTGAAGACTGCATCTTTAGAAAGCAAAAAAGGGTTAGTTTCCAAAATGGTGGAAGGTCACCTAAGACTCAGAAGCTAGAGTTGATTCATATAGATGTATGGGGTCCAGCCAGTGTGTCTTCTTTTGGCGGTTCGAGATATTATGTCACCTTCATCGACGATCACTCGAGAAAGGTGTGGATCTACTTCATGAAGCACAAGTCAGAGGTGTTTGGAATCTTCAAGAAGTAGAAGACCATGGTGGAGAACGAGACAGATCTGAAGGTGAAATGTCTAAGATCAGATAATGGTGGAGAATATGAGATGGAGGAGTTCAAGAGGTTCTGTGCTACGAATGTTATTTACTTAGAGAGGACTACTCCAGGGACGCCGTAGTAGAACGACATTACAGAGAGGATGAACAGAACCTTGACAGAGCGTGCTAGGAGCATGCGATTACATGCAGGTCTGCCTAAGATATTTTAGACGGATACGGTGCATACGACAGCTTATCTTATTAATCACGGGCCATCAGTTCCATTAGATTTTAGGATTTCAGAGGAGCTTTGGAGTGGAAAAAAGATAAATCTCTCACATTTACGATTATTTGGTTGCGTGTCTTATGTTCATATCAGTGACCACATCAGGGATAAGCTAGAGGCTAAGTCACAAAAGTGCATATTTATTGGATACGACATTGATGGGTTTGGGTATCGTCTTTGGGATAAGAAGAACAGGAAGATCATCAGAAGCAGGGACGTGATATTCAATGAGGAGGTAATGTACAAGAGCAGGGAAAATACCAATGATAGCCAAAGCAGTGGGAACAACACTTCGGATGCAGGTGGATCCGAGTACATGGATATAGAGGAACTTCCAGATAGAGGTGATGATGTTTGTTCTGACCACAGAACGGAGGAGGCTCCGGGTGCAGAAGAAACTACCCAGGGCATGGAGCTTAAGAGGTCATCCAGGATGCCCAAACCAAATCCCAGATATCTTTCATCTCTTGACTACTTATTATTGACAGATAGCGGTGAGCCAGAGTGCTATGAAGAGGTAATACAAGTGAGTGAATCTCAGCAGTGGGAGCATGCGATGCAGGAGAAGATGGATTCTCTACTCACTAATGAGACATGGGAGTTAGCCTAGCTACCTGCACAGAAGAAGGCCTTACATAACAAATGGGTCTACCGGGTCAATCAAGAGAGTAATGGAAGCAAGAGATTCAAGGCCAGATTAGCAGTAAAGGGGTTTTAACAGTGGGAAATAGTGGACTACACGGAGTTATTTTTTCCTGTTGTGAAGCTCACGACCATCAAAGTGGTGTTGAGCTTGGTAGCTATAGAAGATCTCTTTCTTGAGCAGTTAGATGTGAAGACTGTCTTTCTTCATGGTGACTTGGATGAAGAAATCTACATGAAGCAGCCTATTGGCTTCATTAAAGAAGGAAAGGAAGAGATGGTGTGTAAGCTCAAGAAGAACTTATATGGCTTGAAACAGGCTCCGAGACAGTGGTATAAAAAGTTTGATAACTTCATGCAAAACAATGGCTACAGAAGATGTAATTCGGATCATTGCTGTTACTTCAAAAAGTTCGAGTCCAGCTTCATTATCTTGTTATTATATGTTGATGACATATTGATAACAGGACCGTGTTTAGACGATATAAACAGTTTGAAGAAGCAGCTAGCAAAGGAATTTGTAATGAATGATTTGGGTGTAGCAAAACAGATTCTAGGGATGCGAATCAGTAGAGATGAAGCTGAAGGGACGTTGAGATTAAGCCAAGCAGAATACATTAAGAAGGTACTTCAGAGGTTTAATATGCAGGATGCTAAAATTATTAGCACGCCCCTTAGAAGTCAGTTCAAGTTATCTAAGGAGCAATCGCCCAAGACAGATGCAGATAGAGAGCATATGAGTAGAGTACCATATTCTTCGACCATTGGGAGTCTCATGTACGCGATGGTTTGCACGAGGACGGATATCGCCCATACAGTGGGAGTTGTGAGCAGGTTTGTAGCAATCCAGAGAAACAACATTGGGAAGCCGTGAAGTGGATATTACGGTACTTGAGGGTAACAAAAAACAAGCCACTATGTTTCAGGATGAAGGAGTTGGTGCTGTAGGGATACGTGGATGTGGACTTCGCTGGTGATCATGATACGAGGCGAAACATCACGGGGTATGTTTATACCTTAGCGTCAATAGCTGTAAGCTGGGTCTCACGTCTGTAGAAGATTATGACTTTGTCTATAACCGAGGCTGAGTATGTCGCGGTGACTGAAGCAAGCAAGGAGATGATCTGGTTGAATGGATGTTTGGAAGAGTTGGATCTGAAGCAAGGGAGAGGAGTTCTTTATTGTGATAGCCAGAGCGCTATACATCTTGCCAAGAATCTAGTATATCATGCCAGAACGAAGCATATCGACGTAAAATACCATTTTATACGCTCGCTAGTTGAAGACGGAAAGTTACATTTGATGAAGATTTTGGAGAGTCAAAATCTGGCGGACATGTTGACGAAGGCAGTCACCATTGAGAAACTAAGGTTGTGTGCAACTTCAGTTGGCCTTCACGAGTAGAAGACGAAGGCGGATCCACACTACGAGGATCGGCGAGATCGCCGGGATATTGTTGATTGAAGAAATGATTTTCCGGGGAGGGAAAGATACATGCGAAGAATGAGAGAGTTCGGGTGAACTCACTGCATGCACTTTGGTCTCCAAGTGGGAGATTATTAGTCTAAAGTGTAGAACCAAAGTCAAGACAAAAGCCGGAATCAAAACGACGAAGAAAACAGGCAGACAAATCCACGGTTGACCGCGAGTCTTCTGCGGTCGACCGCGAGTCTTCTGCGGTCGACCGCGAGTCTTCTGCGGTCGACCGCGAACAGGCACAGGGGCTCAGGAGGAGCTGGATCCGAAGGCGGTCGATCGCGACGGTCGACCGCACAAATCTCTGTAATTGGTTTTGGTCTCAGGTTTTGGTTCGGTAGACTGCCGCAGTCGACCACGAGACCTGTGCGGTCGACCGCCACGGTCGACCGTGATGCAGTCAGCCAGTTTCCTAAACTGTTTTGGATTCTGTTTCTACCAGGACTCTATATATACCTTAAACGATTTTTAGGGTATGTAAGAATACGAAAAAGAGAGTTTTTTGCTGCAGAAAGAGAGAGAATCTCAGAGAGATTAAACCCTAGTTTGAGAGCTTGTATTTCTTCTTTAATTAATAAAGAAATTGTGTGGTGTGGCTCGTGAGGACGTAGGCACGTTGCCGAACCTCGTTAAATATGTGTGTTCGTCTCTTTTACTATTTTACAAGGTCAGATCTTTATTTGTGGTGAATTTTCTACTTTCCTACTTTCAACACAAGGTTCGGAAGGGCAAGGGTTCGATTGATTGTTTCGAATCCCTAACAAAAACTGTCGAAAACGTGTTTTGGTCGTTTCTGGGAGCGAGCCACCCTATGGTGGCTCGGCACTATGCGAGCCACCTTTGGGTGGCTCGGCCTTGGCCGAGCCACTTCAAGGTGGCTCGAGCCACATTAAGGTGGCGCGGCCTTGGCCGAGTCATTTTGATGTGACTCGGTTGTCAGGGGCTTCTCCGGTCTTTCCGATTTGATCTTGTCCCGCCGTTTTGCGCATTTCATCGCTCCGTTGACTCATATGCTTCGCCAACTCACTTATGCGCTCATTAGCTCTTTTTTGGGTACGGATGATCTCGTTTGACTCAGATGATGAAGTTCATCACCTTCGCTTCGTCTCGAGCTACGTGCAGGAACCTATAGGTAATTTTTGACGCCTATACAAGGGTCAATCAACAGTGGAAAGAGTTAAATTTCCAAGGTTATGTAATGGCAAACTGATATCAAAGTCATGGCTCCTCTAGAAAATATGTTGACTAATCTCCACCACGCAGCTCAAATGCAATTTCTTTTGCAGAAGAGATCCTGAATTTTGCAAGGGTTATTGTCAAGTTGAGCCCAACTATGTATTTGCTACTAGTTTTATTCAATGCAGATGAAGAGTGTGATTAATTACTTCAATAAAAGAACTTATAAACCCTCACATTTGGAATTTAGATTTATGCACAGCCTATTAAAGGAATATTATGAGGAGGTCAAATTGCAGCAAACTTATTCAATGTGCCTTCATCAGAAAATACGAATTTGAATTAAAGATGTCCAGGTTTGTTAGAGAAAGCTTTGCCAGTTTGTGTATGTTAACTCAGTAAATACAAATCGGAACCATTTTCAAAGACTCTGTCATGATATGCAAGTATGTACTTTGTGATGTTACCAGCAAATGGCTTGATATGGAAGTACGAATTCACCGCTTTTGATCGTTCAGTCACTTTATTAAAGGCCTTCACCAGAAAAGAAGAAATTGAGAATTTGATTTAAGATGGATTGATTGTTAGAGGAAGCTTTCCTTTTTCTGTGTATAAATTAAGAAAGACAGGTAAGATTATTTTCAGTATTTTTCATGATTTGGAAGAATGATCTTTTCAGTGCTTACCAATATTTGCTTGGTTACAATAGATTGTATTTGTACAAATTAGGATTCATGACAACATAATTAATATAACAAGGATGACTAGAGGTAGTAGATAGGGTTGTTCAAAGAGCCCATGACACGGGCCCGACCAAAACCTGGAAAATCAAGCTAAATCAGCCCAACGTGAGTTTCGGGCCTGGGCATATCTTATTTTCTCTCGGAGTGGACTAAAAGCCAACTTGAGTGAAAGGGGCCAACTGTTATGATGTTCACTCACCCAAGATACAGTATTCGTAAAATAATACGATAAGAGTCCTAATCAATTCTCAAGAGTTCTAGGCATTTGACTTCTCAGTTGGATATTAAGCCTTTGGTACCTTTTTAGGGTAAACCCAAGGCACAACATATGGTCAAATCCTCTAGTGTAACTCGACCATCATGGCTAAATTACAAGACCTTGGTACCTTATGAGGGATAAACCCAAGGCACAATTACAGAGGCCTCGGCCCCACCAACTCATCAAGCCGGCACCTGGATGTCGACACAAGAGGCGATACTAGCCGGTACGAGAGATCTAGAACTCCCGGACGAGTCGACATCTTTATATCGGCTCAAAAAGCAGTTATTAAGCTGAGCCAAGATGACATTCCGACCAGTCGGACAGGCCGACACTCCTAAGTCGACATAAAAGGCGGTGTGGGCCGATCCTATCATTAAGACGACCCTATTTATGGCACTTGACTACTCACTGGGTATTTCTCAGAAATGATTTAAGGGACGTTCCCTACTGTCGACTAAGTTGAGGACTCGACCCTAGTCTCAAGCCTCTCCCATAGAGCATATGTCGACATCTCAGTCCACCTAGGACAAACCTTATCCAGATCTTGGCCCAATAAGCCTCCATGACTTGTCAGTTCAATCACTTCCCATAAAATACAAAGACACTCTCTCCCATAATGAACTGACTTCCCTTTCAGTCGCCAGCCGACATCTGTAAAGTGAGGGATGACTCAGTATGCTCACGTGACTTCTGCCACAACTCACAATTCACTTCCTGAATATCGCGGAGACACCCTCTCCCATGCTGAGATGACTTCCCCTCCAGTCGCCAGCCGACGCCTGTAAAGCGAGGGATGACTCACCTCCCAGCTCACACTTGGTCATCACCATTCTACATGGCTGAAATAACGAATCTGCCAGAGGAGAGCTACTATATATATGGATACTATTGACCATCAGAGCGGGGGAAGCAAAAAAAAGCAATCTGAATCTTCCTCTTGACCCAGCATGAGAGATGATCATCTCTAATGCACATAGCATAAGAACACATAGTTCTATACTCTACTCAAACTTAAGTTCATCAACTGACTTGACCGTCGTAGGAAACACGAGGGAACCGATCCCCACCCTCTCACGAGTTCTTCTTGTCTGTGCAGCGTGGACATCAAACCCTTGTTCAAGAACTAGGTATAAAGTCGGAGAAGGGAGCGGACCCTCCATCTTCCTTCATCACCCCTCAACCATCCTCTCCGGGATTATTTGG
>BQKN01066072.1:1321740-1362138 GCA_022839385.1 Asparagus kiusianus
CTCTCTCTCTCTCTCTCTCTCTCTCTCTCTCTCTCTCTCTCTCTCTCCCCCCTCTCTCGATCTTGATCCTAAGCTCCGACCTCCCCGCAGCCAGCCCTCACCGCCGTTGCTGCGCCCAGGCCGTCGCGAGCAGCCGAACCCACGTAGTCACCTCCGCCTCCCTCGCCCAACCGTGCCGCCGCCTGCACCCTCAGCTCCGCCCCGCCTGCACCTCGTCCTCCTCCCCTCCTTCTCCTCCGTCGAGCCACCTCAGTTCCCTCCACCCAGCTCACCGCCGCCTAAGACCCGTGCAACCCCCTCGTCTAGCGCTACCGACCATCTCCGTTCCCTTCGATCCCCTCTCAGTAGCGCCCCGTCTCGACGTCGTTCGCCGAGATCTCGCCACCAGCCGCTCCGCCTCCTCTTCCTCCGCCCACACCTCGAGCTCGAGTCGCCGCCGAGCTTCCCCTGAGCTCCGCCCAGCTCTCCTCCCCGAGCTCCGCCTCTAGCAGCCCTCGCCGCTACTGCCTGCAGACCTATCAACCCAAGCTCTGCCGTCGACAACGCCGCTGCTCGAAGCCTTGCCGCCGCTCTCCTACACCATTGCAGCTCCTCCATCACTTCCACCTCTCCTCGTTGCTACCTCGAACCGCTGCGCACGTCACCGAAACAACGAATAGTAAACAGCGGCATCGCCGCCTTGTCCATAGACACGTAGCCTCGTACGGTAACATTGAATCATCCGACAATAACTCGAGGCAAGATCCCGATACTCTTTTGACTTATCATTCAATTCTTAGATCCGTTCTGAATTAATTAGTTGCTTGCAAGATCCCTATTCCTGCTCAGTACAATTTTAGATTGATCACAGATTAATTATGCATAAGAACTCGTTTTCCGAATAATTACTCGTTACAAATATAGAACTGTCGTGAACATATTGAACTGAGAACTATAACGTATAGAACTGTCATGGACGTAACGAACCTGTGCCTTTGCATTGTATTTATTTCCATACGCTTAGCTTACTAGATTGAGAAGACGATGTCTAGCACTTATCTCTCCTCAGTCTAATACGTCGCGGGCTTGCTCGCGTCCCGATTCCCTGGTATTTTGGAAAGCGGGGCGTGATAGAATTCCTAATTCTCCTGCATGAAGAAGAACAAACCATAAGGGGGCGGAGCTAGCTTCCCCCGGGGTACCTTTGACGGTTAAGTCAGCTGGCGAGTTTGAGTGGGGTTTAAGGGAGTGTCCCGGGACCATTGAGGTCCTTGTCAGGGGGTACTCTTTGTGAGTTATTAATAGAAAGAAAGTTGGTCAAGAGGGAACAAATGACCTCCCGAATTTAATGAATGTCCATCCTTTTCATCGAGTTAAGATTAAAAAGAGAAGAAGAAGAAGCCCCCCTCCTCCTTTTTCTTACCTTACCCTCTTTCCTCCCTTTTATAGTCCTTCGCCACTGAGATTCTAACACTGGGCTTTGACTATGCATAGAAGGGCGGTGGTGGGGTGAGTAGATAGGCTGCTTAGTCATCCTTCACTTTATAGATGCCGGCTGGTGATTGGAGGAGAAGTTATTCGAGCACAGAAGATGATATCTTAGTGATATATGGGAAGTAACTTGTGAGCAGAGTAAGTTGTTTATGCGCGAGATTTGTCAAACTTGAGATCTTGATGGGATCGATCAATACTGTGTAGTGTTGATTAATGCATATCTGAAGGGAGCTCAGTTGGATTTTATCCCCTCAGTAGAGACGGGTTGGTTTCCGAGCAGTCCCTATGATTTGCCGACCCGATAGTCGAGTGAGCTTCTGGCCGAGGAGACAACCGAGTAGATGGTCGAGCTGAATACATGAGGAGTCGTCTCGATTATGAGGCGGACGGACTCTTGAGGAGTCGTCTTGATTATGAGGGGTCGACTGATCCCGCACTTTGCGTCAAAAAAGATGATTCGTCGCTCGGTGGGTCGATTGATTTGTTCTCGGCTAGGCTTTGGGCTGCTAAGCCGGCTTGTACCATAGCTTTTTGGGCCTATGAAGATAGTTTCTTGATATTTTTATCTTTAGATGGTGAATTACCATAACAGATGGCCCTTTTCACTCGGTGTCATCTTTAGTCGGGTTCGAGTGAAATAGATATAAGCTTTTAATCAGTATAAATTCACTCAAGATGTTGAGGGTTTTTAGCCAGTTGATCATGGCTGAAGACGTGGTATAGGACTATCTGTCCAACTACCATAATTGTTGAATCGTATAATACACTTTTTTAGGGGAGACGAAGTCGTGTGGACAGAACGAGTGACACTTTCCTGCCAATTTATTGGTGTGAAAGAACGTGTAGGAGCGGTGGTTGGTATTTCGAGTAATCTGTTTCAGATTCTCTAAGTGGATCTCTCTTGGTCGCTTCAAGATTATGCCTCTTAAGTTCTCATGTGTGCTTCTTTGGAGGCTTATAAATACCCTGGGGGTTAAAAGGATTTTCTCATAGACTTTTCATCTTTATAATCGGTGAACTTTGTAAATGAGGAACTTTTCCATGGCGTCTTCAGCTCCCAATCCTAGCCATCGCGAAGGAAAGCTTGCCGCACTTCGACGTCTGCATTCAAGGGTCCTTAGGGATCAATTGAAATGGGCATGCGAGAGATTCGACATCCCTCCAGCCTTAACACTCGAGGAGCTTAGGCTGCCGGAGTTCGTATGCAATCATGGTGAGGGCGGGGTGCCATTGTATTTGGCACATCTAGAACAGGGTCTGCGGCTACCCCTTCATCCTTTTGTCAGGGGAGTACATGTGACTCTGGGGGGTTCCCCCATGCATTTTTACCCGAACACGATAGGGGATTTGGTGACCTTTATGGTCGTCTGCTACGAAGTTAGAGTACGGTCTAGCATGAAAGTGCTGGGTTATTTGTTGAGTATGGGATCAATTGAAGGAGACCCGCACTATTTTTACCATATTAATGATAATTTCAGGCTCTCCCTGGATCTTCCTGAATTGGAGGAGGATTGGAGGGAGAGTTTTGTGTGGGCTTATGGAGCTGATGATATCTTTGCCTGCTCGACCTGGCCGGAGGCAAATTTTGAGGCTCTAAGGCCAGTTGCCCTTAGCGGTCTGGAGAAGGAGGCATTGGAGAAGATCCGTTCTTATGCCAGGCCTTTGGACGTGGAGGACTTGGTGGAGGATATGTCCATGATTTTGTCTTCCACCGGCTTCACGGTCGAGGCGAGCTCTCCTATTCCTCCACCAATGGAGGTCTGTAACATGAGGCTCGGGGCCAAGAGGGAAGGCTCTGCCGAGGGTCTTCAGAAGAGATTGAGGGGGGCCCTGTATGTGGAGGGGGATTCTGACAGAAGGCCCCTCGTGATCGAGGTTGTTCCCTCTCCTGGTGGGATGAGGGATAGGGGAAGGTACTTGGCGGATTCTGTGGATGCAAGGTTTGTGTGACGCCCCTGGGTTCACACAGGGCTGTAGTCCAAGGTGAAACCAAGAATGTTAAACCTGCCATGCACCACACCATGCAATAACATGTTTCACCATCACAATTACTATCTCTTTAGTAGAGTCAATAACAGGTGTAGGTACAAAAGCAAATAAAAGATAATACAAGAGTCAACTGATGAAATAATAGAGATCAAATAAATACTTCATCATCTAACATACTGAAGTACAAGTCAATGTCTGAAATGAATAAACTGGAACTTCTCAACAAATCTCAAATACAATTGTCTGAATAAAAGGAAACAAGGCACACAGCCTTTACAACTCCTAGGATAAACTCTCAAATGTCTAACAAAGTTCTACAGTGGAGTTCAAAAGAAATATATAACTATAATAAACGGCTGAAGCTAAAGTACAACGCCATCAACCTGCGACTCTCCGGGCTCCTAGATTGTTACCTGAAAGGGGGAGGGACAACGAGCGTCAAAGTGCTAGCAAGCAACATCACAACCAACCCCAAGGGTAAGAGCTCGTTGTATATAGAAAATACAGTTAATACATATATATATGAAATCACTGATCCTATATAGGTCATTACAACGTGAGAATAATC
Source organism: Asparagus kiusianus (assembly GCA_022839385.1). NCBI lineage: Eukaryota > Viridiplantae > Streptophyta > Magnoliopsida > Asparagales > Asparagaceae > Asparagus > Asparagus kiusianus. Next base: position 1,325,771 of record BQKN01066072.1, read on the forward strand.
ATTACAACGTGAGAATAAGTACGTCGAATGAAATAATCCAAACAAGGAAACCCTCATGTATATACATTGTATCTCAAATTGTAAATACCTATGTATAAGAGGATGTTAGTAGTTAGGAAATTACAACACGAGCATAGGTACGTCGAGTGAAATAATCCAAACAAGGAAACCCTCATGTATATACATTGTATCTTAAATTGTAAATCCCTAAATACCAAAACCCGGAATCTAATATAGGAACAAATAAATTAAAAGAATACAAAACTCATCTCTACTTCCAAACAGATTGTCATGTCGAACTCACATGAGTGTCATGTCCGAAAATGATTAAGTGTCCAAATACATAGACTATATAGATTAAATGTCCAACACATGGGCTGCATGAAGTAAACGTCCAACACATGGACTGAAAGTAACAATGTCTAACGCATGGACTGAATATAACCAATGTCCAACGCATGGACTGAATATAACCAAATGTCCAACGCATGGACTAAATATAACCAATGTCCAACATATGGACTGAATATAACCAATGTCCAACGCATGGACTGAATAAAATGAATGTCCAACACGAGGACTAAACATAAGTTATGCGAAGTGTAAGTGTCGATATATATATATATATATATATATTCAAAAGATACACCTAGACTCATGTCACATGTGCCTCGGTGTGCATATCGGTACTTGTGTCAAAAGTCATCTCACATGTACAGATAAATCACTAACATTGTAAACTAGTGTCAGATAATCGAGGCAACCCCGAAAAGCAACTCAAACAGATCAAGAATCTGTAAAACACATCATTAGTTAACTCATCAGTCGACTCATGAGTCGAGACACAAAACTAAAAATTTTCCCGTCAGTCGACTTATTAGTCGACTCATTAGTCGACTCATAAGTCGACTCATTGGTTGACTGAGCAGAAATTCCCAGTTTCTATTTTCGCTGATTATTTGTAAAGATGTTAACCTAAAGGTCTTCTTCATCATTTATAGCAGCATAAAAATGATTATTTCATATATGTAACAAACAAAAATGAAAGATCTGCATGTAATCACTTACATCAAAACCCTAAACATATTTATACATATTTTAAAAACATATTTAAAACAGTAAATCACATTAAAACTCATGTTTAAACAAATTTCTAGATCTGGATCTTAATTTACAAATTTGTTTGTGAGCTTTTAAAACTAAAAATATTCAATTTTAGCATCATATGCTATAAAGGTCTATTTTTATACGCAAATAGTGATTTAGGCTCAAAAAATTCGAAATAAAACCAAAGAAAATTTATACAAATAGTGGGTGAGAGCTGGGCGAGATGTTACTCACCTCTGATATGCTAGAACAACCCCTGGATCCGAGAGAGAAAGATCCCCTTCGCTGCACCTCGCCAAAACTCGTTGAAATCCTCCAAAAATTCCCCAAAAATTCACCAAAACAAGCTAGGGTTTGAGAGGGAGAGATGGGGGCTAGGGTTTTCAGTTCTGAAGGTGTTCTCGGATAGGAGATATCATATATGAGTGGTCAGACCCGATACAAAACCGAACATACCCGCAAACTAAAAGAAAACCCGAAATCAACCCGTCAGTCGACTTATTGGTCGACTCATCAGTGGACTCATCAGTGGACTCATTAGTCGACTCATAAGTCGACTGAGCAGATATAAATTCCCAGATTCGTGCATGTTTTGTTATTCAGCCAAAACCAATGCACGAAACTCTACGAAACCACACTCATACATGTCTAATAACTTGTTACCAAGTATATCCATGACCACAAGTCATTTACCACAAATAGAATTATTTATCACTAATAATTTGCATATACTTCTAACAAAATACGGGGTTTTACATTTTGCTGGGGAATCTTCCCCGAGACCTGGACCGTCTCGTCGACCTGGAAAAGAACATCTTGCTTCGGTCAATGAGGTGGATGGTGTAGATGAGCCTTCTCCTGGCCCTGGCGGTGATGCTGGCGAGAGAAGTTTGAAGGAAATATCAAGCAACGACATTCATCAAGCTTTTCAAGCCTGTCAGGCCCAAGGTGCTTCATTAGAGTTGGCTTTATTTCACCGACTTGAACACATGCTAGCCGTAGAGAAATTAGCCAGGGAAGAGGCAGAGAGACGGTTTACTGCCTTGGAGGTTGAACTGGCTGAGTCGGAGAGCTTGTTGGGATGCTATCAGACTGTTAACTCCAGACAGTCCAGGACTATGCAAGGACTGGAACAAGAAGTGAATGCTTTGAGGTCGGCTGGGGGCTCCCTTGGCGACTCTTCTTTGGCGGAGGTCAGGAAGCGACCAGGCCCTTCATCTGGACTTGGTCGAAGGCATTAAAGACATCTTGCTCCCTTTTTTCTCTCTTTTTTTTGTAGAAAGAACTATGGAGGATATTGTAACAGAACTTTTTGAATGAAAGACTAACTTTTGCTTTTATGTCTAAGCATTTGAGTTTTGTAGTTTGAGTAAATTAATTGCATAATGTTGATCCATATGTAGGAGACTACAATTAGTTCACTTTGAAAGTTCTGTGCTTGGCTAAGCAAGCTGATTGACAACTTATTTATCGAGGTTTGTGTTAATGGGTTGTCATGTTTGCAGGAATCGTACCTTAGTACAAGTGGTTGCAAGACCCATTCTGATTAGATGACAACCTATAGGTTTAGTGCTAAGGTCTTCAAATTTCCCCTAAGGTCGAGATACGACTGTGGGAGTCGGCCAAAGGGTTGTGCATTGGGTTTATTCCTGATAGGGTGCCAAAGACTTGATTACCGATGCCGAGTAGATGGTCGAGCTGAATACATGAGGAGTCATCTCGATTATGAGGCGGACGGACTCTTGAGGAGTCGTCTTGATTATGAGGGATTGACTGATCCCGCAATTCGCGTTGGAAAAGATGATTCGTCGCTCAGTGGGTCGATTGATTTGTTCTCGACTAGGCTTTAGGCCGCTAAGCCGGCTTGTGCCATAGATTTTTGGGCCTATGAAGATAGTTTCTCGATATTTTTATCTTTAGATGGCGAATTACCATAACATGAACATAATTGAGAGAAAAAATAGTCAATTTGAAAACCCCATCTACTTCCAAATAGGAGTTTTTTTCCACCCAAAATTCATTAGAATGCAAGTAGGGGTGTCCAAACGGCCCGGCCCGACCCGTAAAACCAGGCCCGGGCCGAGGCGGTTTTTTTTCAAAATTTTTTAAGTTTTTCTTTTCCTTTCAATTTTCAACAAAAAATTACAAAAATTTTTAATAAAAACAATGATATTATTAATCACTTGAAATTATATAAATTACAAATACAAAAAATTATTAAAATTAAAATGATAAAAATAACTTCTTTATTAATAATCATTAAATCATTTACAATTATAAATTTATTTTGTAATTCATCGCATCACAATAGATGAGTACATCCCAACTAGGTTGACACCTACTCACCTATATTACTATTATTTACAACTGTCTACAAAATAATTTATTACAAATTTTTAACTAAGAAATAAAATTTATAATTTGATAAATATTGTTTACTCTTTATATCTATCTGCTAGTCACAACTCTTTAAATTTATCTTCAATACCATCTATCTAATTGATGTATTGTGTTCTATTCTCGTACATCCACCAATCTTGTAGGCACATCATTGTCTGTACAATATACAGATCTAACGATGTCCTGTGGTCGTCGATCAAACATCTGGCTATACTGAAGGAGGATTCCGAAGCTACCGTGGAAATCTACACTGTTATTAAGTTACGAACCATGATGGAAAGTATATGATATGAAACTATTTCATATACTTTCCACCATTGCAAAATATCTAAACTATTATTTTAACATTTAACTAAAGATGCAGTTATATATTAATCAATTTTAAAAACCTTCATTAATGATCCAAGTCCAGATCCACCAGTTAGCTTAGCTACCATTGCATACCTATCAAAACTTATACTTTTGCCCCAACTTGAGCTCGTAGAAGCAGAAGCTGTAGACTGATGTATAGCTACACCATATTTAGTTGCGTACTCATCATATAATCTTTGAAAATAATTTCTAATAGTATTATGATGAGTAGTAGCAGTAATAGTTTGACCATCATCAGTGTCTATAATCATATTACCATACAAAGAATTTAACAAACTTCGAAGACCAATATCCTTCAAACACGGATCAATAAGAACCCCCAAACCAAAAATAACAGGAATATGCATAAAATATTTATTAATTTTTTTTTCCATTTGAAAAATTATATTTCCAAAATAATCATCCATATAATATTTATTAAAAAATTTAAACATTTAAAATTTGTAAATCAGCTAAAGTAATGGTTAGATAATAACAGTCAGATAATAACATTGTAGCATCATAAAAAACTTGTAACATATTTTTAAAATTACTTATAACTGTCCATTTATCTTCAATTACTCCATACATGCTATCAGATCTAGAACTAGAAGTATAAAAAGCAATAAAATCATTTATAATTTCTTTATATTCTATTGCTACACTTAACATTGCATAGGTGGAATTTCACCTATGATCAACATATTTTGGAATTAGTTTTCGTTTTATATTTTTCTTTTATAAAATTATTTCCATCTTTTAATTCTTTGTTCAGAAGTATTATGATCATAAGTTACCGACCTAACATTTTCTATCATGGGTTTAATTTTACCAAATGCACTTTAATCAATTAAATTTAAAATATTATAGATACATCTTATATGAAAAAGATCACCATGGCATGACAATGACATGGATGTTTTGATAAAATTAACAACTACAATATTATTACTTGAATTATCTAGTGAAAGAGAAAATAGTATTTCTGATATGTCTAATTTTAAAAGTTCTTCAATTATTAAATTTGTAACATTAATACCAGTATGTAACTCTTCAAATGTAATAAAGGAAATAACACTTTTAAAATTTTGCCAATTTTTATCAATCCAATGTGTTGTGACATAAATAACCAGTTTGTGCTTTAGATGTCTAAATATCAGAAGTTAAAAAATTACAGTTTAAACTTTGAAAATAAGAAATTAATTTTCCTTGTTCCTCTTGATAATATTTTAAAATATCACGTTGATAAGTTTGACGAGAAAAGTTTTTAAATACGGGGTAAAAATCATTTGTAAATAAATCTTTAAATTCATCATCTTCTACTAATTTAAAAGAAATATTTTTAAGAATGATAAACCTGATGACGCATTTCCTGGCTCGGGCTATATCATAATTCCAACTACCGAGTCTACCAAAAGATGAGAAATGGGAGAGCATAGATTGTCGGATATCACTTTGAGGAGTCTGAACTTTGTTGTGTTTATCTAAATAACGTTTGAGGTGGTTGGTGTCACTCTTATGATGAGCTTGAAAAATATGGCCGCACAACACACACTTAACCTTCTGGGTGAGAAGCCTACCGTGTTCATTCCTGATAATGTCTATCTTCTCGAAAAAAATCCATACATCGGATCTCGGCCTTTTAGGAGCTCTTGGTGTAGTAGAATCGTCGACACCGAATTTAGGATCAACATCGGTAGGAGTAGGATGAGTAGCTGTACCTCCTGTAGTAGGAGGACTCATTTCGGGAGTTAGGTTTTGCGCATCATAATCAGATGAGGAAGCCATTTGATTGAATAATTAGAGAGATAAAGCAATTATTAGAGAGTATAAGAGAGTATTAGAGAGTATTAAAGAGAAGTATATGAGTTTTGAATGAGAAAAACAAGTGAAAACCCCCTCTATTTATAGAGGCAGTCTCCTAGACAAATGACCAAAATACCCTCAAATTTTTAACGTTTGTTGACCGTTTTTGGGGCAAAACAGTCAAAAGGCCAAAAATGGCCGTTTATGACTGTTACGGCCAGGCCGGCCCGGCATTTGCGGGAAACGATCACTTATGTGACCGTTTAGCCTGTGTCGGGCAACGGGCTAGCTCGGCCCGGCTCGGCTACCTTGGCCCGGTGCAGGCGCCAAGGATGCGGGTCGGACCCTGGCCCGAAACCCGGTTTGGCACTAGTTTCCGGGTCAAACCCGGGCCTAGGCCGGGCACCGGGCCAGGCCCGGGCCTTGGATCCAAATGGACACCCCTATGCAAGTCTGCTGGATAAAATTTCTGGTGGTTCTGGTCCCTTTTATTATTGGTGCATACGCGTGATATGCTATATGAGGTTTTTATGTATTAGTCCTTTAAGTCTCCAGCCTTGAAAATTACATATTAGTCCCTCAAATCCTATAAAATCTTTCAAATTGGTCTTTCTATTAGTTTTTCAGTTGAAAAACCTAATTGTTGTTGGATTAAATCCTAAACCAACATTTGCAATCACCTGACTGCAATTATCAAGCGGACTTTGGTTTTTCTAGTGGATACTGTGCTTTAAATTACCCATTAAAGAAGCATTTCAGAAATATAACAGAGGGGTAAAAGAGTCAATTTTCTCTACCGTTAGATTTGACGAGATATTCCCTCAAATCTAGTGTGATTTAACTTGAAGGACCATTTGCAAGCCCCTATAGAATTTGAGGGACTTGAATACAATTTCTAAGATTTGATGGGCTAATATGCAATTCTTGAAGATTTAAGGGATTCAATTATTGAAAATTTAAAGGAGTAATATCTAGAAATGGGTCGGAACATTAGATACTTTTGTCTTGTTCGTGTGTTTATTGCTAGGGTTTTACTCAAAAGCAAAACATGTGATATGAAATAGATCGAGATGGTTTAATCACACGGAACATTGACAACTAATCATGTGCAGCTCAACAAAATTATAGTTAATGCAGTTGGAGAGACCAGATATAGGTTTATGATGGTTTGTTTGGAAACAAATCAGGAACATGTAATGGTTAACTTAACAGATTAGATAATCTTCTGAATGAAAAATTAGATTTATGTAGTCGATCCGAATTTGGGATAAAATTTCTATTTTGTTGTTGTTTAAATCAATGACTAGCCTATGAAACGAGTCACTTATTACATACTTCATTATATAATTTAGTAAAATAATCTCTCTCTTTTTTAATGTGGAAACTGTTTCACATATTTAAAAACTAAGATTTTTAAGAGAAATATAGTGGTTCAAGTGTTCTTCTCTTTTTCTATTAAAAACCCACTTGATAATTTTTTTCCCCAAAGGCTTGATTCTAGTCAGCTTAAGGACTAAATGTGACATATTAGTACCAAGTACCTAACTCAAGTTTGGTATTAGTTCACTGAATCACTGCAAAATGTTGTAGACCGATAAAAAAACAGGTCCTTTTAATAAGCATCTCGCCTCTGAAATTTTGACCAGTATCTTCCACTTTCTCATATTTTAAGCGACAGGACTCACAGTGGAGCCAATGTTTAGTGCTACGTGCAAGAGTTTGCTCAAAAAAAAATTCTGACCTTGATTACATTAAATTATCATATAATTTCATCTGACCTTATAAGATAATAGATATGTTACAAAATTAGGACTTATTGTCTCAAGTGACTTGTCTTCTTCATTTAAAAGAACATGCATTGCTAATAAATTGAGGCCACCGCAGCATGAAAATACACACCAGCACCTTTTCAGCAAGAATGACATTGATTACTGCTCGTGCATACGGAGCTTGGGTTTTCATTGGCCTTAAAAAATGATGGAATGAGACGTTAGAGTTATAGTTTTTTTCTTTATATTTTGGTCTGACGACGGAACTTCCCCGCGTTCCTTCACGCATGGCTAACGGGTATCCCAATACACCGTCTCCGATATTCCATAAAATTGAATTTATGAATGATCTCCAAGAGAGTTGAACATGAGAAAATATAGAATGAGATATTAATCAGCAGCCGACGATGCGCCACGTCACAGGGTCCCGAAGAGCGTAATTAAGTTTTTAAAGAACTATTAAGTAGGGCCTATATATGGAGCCAATACGTATCTGATTTGGTTCTTAATCAATTTGAATAAATCAATCTCATATTTAATTGTTGATTTCTTGCGTTAAAGACTTTAGTTTACACACAACCCGGCTTTCTAATTGAATTAGAAAAACTTAATCTAAATTAGATTATATACTAGTATAATGTTCGTGCTTTGCACGTAAACGTACATGTTTTAACTTTTAAACTTTTTATTGAATAGTAAAATTAAGTATTAATAAATAAAGTTGTATAATAAGATTGCTTACAAAATTGTACGAATTAATTATTATTGTATAGTTATTTTAATTGAAGGTGTTTCTTATAATAATTACCTAGTACTAATCTTTTTTTAAATAAATCCTCTAAATTCACAATTGTTCTTAAATAAATCTGTCAAATTTATAAGTTCTCATAAATATGTCCCTCCAATTTGAAAGTTATTAACTTAACTCTAAATTAACTAAGATGCATTGATCTTACTAGTTTTTTCCTGATATTCTCTAGATAGCTACACTTAGTGCCAGGAACATATTGCTATTGTTACTTCTCATTATAATTATTTAATAGGATAAATTACACTAAACCCTTATGAACTTTCAGCCTTATGAACTTTTAAAATCACACTAAAGCCCTCATATTTTTTCTGTTTCAAAGAAAACCGCCAATAACTTTCTAAAATTTGTAGATAACCCCTATAAATTAGAACTAGAAAATAGCATAAAATGCATTTTGAAAGTTATTAGGGTGTTTGGTGTAATTTATCTAAAAGATATTGGGGGTTTCTTCAAAAGTTATTAGGGGTTTAGTATGACTTCGAAAGTTCATAGAGTTTTTTTACTGCAAAACGATGAAAGTTCATGGGGATTTACAGTAATTTACCTTGTTTAATATTATAATTCTTAGTTCAAGAAATACTATTAAATAATTATACTATCTATATACTATAAAATAATTATCTAATTTAATTTTTTAATTATGCTCTTAAATACTTTAGTACTATAAATACTTTATAAATTTTTATCATACTATCATTAATAATTAGTAGTATTATTATTAATATTAATAATTTTTTTAAAATGTTAGTTTTTAATCCTCACAAAGTATTGATTATTCAGTATCATGTAATAATATTTGAGAAAATATGCTAAAAATAATATAAATTATTTATTAAATTTATTCAATAATATAATACTAAATAAATAGTGTAATTCATAATTTATATGATATTATTAAAAGAATTACGCTATTTATGCCATTAAATATTTACTCTATTTATTTATTGCTCATTGACTTATTGCATAATTCTCAATAGTATCTAGTAATATATTATTTTATGATACTATTATTTTAACTTTTTTATTATAATTCAAAAAATTATAATAATAATAATTTAATTGGTTACTATTAATAATTATGTATACTTATTTTATAAATTATTTTATTAAATTATTATTAAATAAATAATAGTTATAATATTATTAATAATTATAATTATTTAGAAAGGTGAGGAGGTGAATAATTAATAAGTGGTTGTATTTATTTAATGAATAATTAATTGAAGATAGTGGCATAGTTATAATTTATCAAAATTTGTGAGGTGAAAATTAGAACTAAAAGTTTTAACACGTACCCCAATCCTTTTTTTATAATAGTATATAGTATATAGATAGAGATTAATGAATTAAACCAAGTACTAAGTACCTTAGATACCGTTTGGCAAATGGTCAAATAAAGAGTTAGGCAGACTTAACCTTTTTAAACCCACCAAACACAAAAAATCAATATAAGAGTTAAAGTGAGTTAACCCTTCATAATTTGCCAAACATAAAAAATATAGAATGGTTAAATTAACCCCTTTAGAGGGATTAAAATGAGTTAACCCCTCAAAATAAAGGGTTTACTAATACTCCTATTTAGAATGATTAAGAGTTAACCTTTCTAATTATAAAGAAAATAATCAAAATTATTGTTATTCCTAAACACTAAACTAATCACAATAGCTAAAATAAAACATATTTAATGGGTTAATAATTTAATCCTTCAAAGCTAAGTACATTAATCCTTCTATTTAAGACCTCTTACTTAACCCTTTGTCAAGGGGGCCTTATTTAGTAAACATCTAATTCAACTAGATCACAAGTCTGGTAATGAACACAAAGAACTACATTTCGGTCTTCTATGCGCAAGCATCTACAACCATGGATAAACCTACAATCCATGAAACCAAGAAACCAAACAAAAGATTGAACCAAGCAAGAACTTCAACTACCATATATATCTCTGATTATACACATAGTTAAACTTAACCACTACAAAATTAAGCAAGTTCCATTGCCATCTTCACCAGTACACAAGAAGTGTATAATCCCTAACAAGGTGATCTACAATCCAAACCCCAATTGTCACATAACACTACAGGAATTGGCATTCTCATCACTGAAGTAGTCGTAGCTCCCCTGAGGCTGCGAACCCGCCGACGATCCCGGCCCCGGTCCATAGTAGTAATTATCCTGGTAGTTAGGTTGTGGATAATACTCCGGTGGCGGTGGATGGCCGGAGTACATGTATCTATCCGGCGGCGGATGGCCGGAGTACATGTAGCTCTGCGGCATTGGAGGCATCGACGCATAATACGAGTAGCTAGCCGTCGGCTGAGCCATGTTGTAGCTAGCCGCGTACACGGGCGGAGGGTACGATGGGTGCCCGTGCATTGGCGGCGGTTGAGCACCGCCGGCGTTCATAATGAAGTCATTGTTGGTTGAAGATTCCGCTCCCTTCTTTCCTTTCTGTTTGCTGCTGTTACTGCTTTTGGTAGCGGTTTCGGCCGAAGCTTTCCTATCGGGTTCGGAGCTTGTAGCAGTCTTTTCGGGTTTCTGGTCGGGTTTTGGGGTCTCTTTGTTGCTGGTTTCGGATGCTTCTGCGCCCGATTTTGTATCCGTTTCCGCCGGCTTTGCTGCTGCTTCGTCTGCAGAGGTTTTCTGTGACGATTTCGTATCGGTTTCGGGGTTCGCAACGCCCGCTGATGTTTCGGGTTTTTTCTCTGGGTTTTCACTGGGTTCATCGGATTTTGAAGCAACTTTCTCTTTCTTTGTGTCTTTCTCCTTCTCTTTGTTGTTCTCTTGGCCGCTGATGCTGTTAAGATTAGGGTCAGGGCTTTGATGGTTGGTTTTCTTCTCAACTGGCCAAAGCTCCGCGTGCTTATTTGATTTCAGCAGTTTCCTTATGAGGGTTTCAGCTTCCACGTTTCCGGTAACCGTTACCTTGTTCTGCTGTGAATCAATTTCAGTCTTGTAAACACCTAAATCAAAATCAAAATCAAAATTTGAGAACAACCCATCACAAATTTTCACACAAAAGCCACAAAAACAACAAAAAGATTCAAATTTGACACCACTACATAAACGATTCTCAACAAAACCACAACAAACGGCGAAAAGGTCCAATTTTGAGGCCAACCCCTCAAAAACTTCCATCAAAAACATCCAAAAGGATATAAATTTGAGTCAGTTTGGTAATTACCATGAATGTTCTGAAGGATTCTCCTCACTTTCTTCTTGCATCCTTCACAGTGTATGGAAACCTTCAACACCCATGTCTAAACTAGCACAAAACAGAGCATAACTTAGTATAAATACCAAAACCCACATCAAAAATGACACAGAAAGGTCGAGTACTACGATCAAACCTTGCACTGTAGAGGCTCAGAATCATCTCCTTTGGATGCCATGAAAGGAAACCAAGAACAATGGAAGAGGGGGCAAATTTGAGAGGGAGAGGGGGTAGAAGCAAGAGGAGGTGGAGGGGGTTTTGTAGATGAGTTGGTGACAAATCTCTTTATAATTACAAGAAAGCCACTAGCGCAATCCTAGCCATCCATCGTGAATTCTTTTGTGGGGTATGAAGAGCACTTCAATTGGCGTGGGATGATGACAGCGCTTCGCCATGGTGTATGCGTGATTGTGTGTGTGTGTGTACACTCAGCCTACACTTGTTAGCAACTTAAGCATGCATGTAAGCGTGTAGCCAACTTTATGTGAGAGATTAAAGTAATTATAGTTATAGCATATAGGGGGAAAAGATGTTTGGTTGTAAAGCGATGAGATAAGGCGAGCGAAATTTAATGCCTTGGGGGTGAGGGAAAGGGATGATCAAAAGTTGTAGTTTACCTTTGATTTTCTAAAGCGAAAAAGAGAGAGTTAATTTATGTGTGTACTTTATGATATCACATTTTTTTCTGATATTTTTATTATGTATATATTGACTAGCAAAAGGTTGTTTTATGTGTATGCGTTGTTTATCTTCGATTCTTCATCATGCACCAATTAATTATCAAGAATATTTCTTTGAAACAACTTCCTTGGGTATGTTAGGAACCTAGCTTTAGATTTCTTAGTTGGGGAAGTAATTTTTTTTTCTCGTCAATTTTTTATTTGTTTTAGATTTGCGACTACATTATAACTGATTCCAAGTCAAAACCAATGCCCGGGTTGCTTTAAAAAAAACCGATTTACGGGGGGAAATGTGTGATTCCGTGGAAAAATTGTTTAATAATCTTTGTGCTCTTCATCCACTCAACAAAACAGAATTAAATGGTGCAAATTAAACCCAATTTCAGAAATATATTGAGAATTTAGATTTTTTTTCTTCTTATAAAAGTTATTCAAATTCAACTCCTGAGTTGTATATTTATTGTTAAATTAATTTTAGGAGTGTCATATCTTTGCAAGATAAGAAACCTCTCAATACACTGTGACAGAACAAAGGAAGGCATTGACAAGTCTACAAAGGTCACTAACTACCTAACAGTTTCAGGTCATAGAGATCGTTTATGACCCATGAGAGCCATTGCTACTTTATGCTAATAGCCAAATAATACTTTATTAAAGCTTTCTCATAAAAAATGTTGCAAGAAAGTTAATTTTCGAAACATTCTCCATTTAGCGTACATTAGTGCTATCAAGCTAATTACTCCTTGGCCATTATTTTTTTCACAAATATAAAAAATTAAAACGGTCAGGGTAGTGGGTGAAGAGCTGAATCCTAATTCCTTAAAGGGATCTTGCTTGCTTGGAGTACTTTGAGGGAGCCAGTAGGCAATCCATTATGAGAAAGGAAGGAACCAAGCTTAGTGATAAGAAGAGTAATACGTGGCCTAATAACTTTTGTTATGTGTTTCTTTGATCCTTCCAATGTAGTTACTGACCTATTTAGTGAAGACAAAACCAAATTGAAAATTGTAATTACATTTTTGTCACGTTGCTTAGTAGATTAGCCAAGTGGTGGATGAGGGTTGAGTTGTTGGTGGCTAAAATTCTTCTATTTGTTTTTGTTTGTAAGGATACAAATTGGACGGATTCGGTCGGATCCAGGTTCAAGTTTCACCGAACTCAACCTTTTAAAATTTTCAAATTTTGATTCAACCAAGCAATGTAATTTACTTTTAGCACTCTAGTTTATTTAGAGAGCGTTTGGCAACTAGGGTGTTTTTATCGTTTTTGTTTTTTTTCGAAAAAAGAATGAAATATGTTTGGTAATTGGGGTGTTTTTTTGACCAGACCCATTAAAAATCCCACAAATAAACGGTTTTCTCAAAACACCAAAAAAGTGTTTTGAGTTCCCGTGTCTTTTTTTTCAAACAAGCGCTAACAGCTCATCGCCACCTCCGCTGCCGCCGCCTCCGAGTTGTCGCTGCTACCTCCGACTCGTCGCCACTGCCGCCTCCGACTCGTCGCCGCTGCCGCCTCCGACTCGTTGTCACCTCTGAGTCGCTGCTGCCACCTCCGTGTCGCCAACATCTCGTTGCCGCTGGCGCCTCCAAACCCAACCCCCTTCTTCTTCGATCGTAGGAACCGAAGCCCCTCCTCGTTTGATATCCACCGTCGAAACCCCTCCTCTTCTCCTCCCCAGCTCTCTCTTCTCCCCAAACAATACCCGAGCTCAAACCCTAGCTTGTTTGTCCTCCCTATGAAAACGACGAAGGAATTGAGGAAAGGAATTGAGAAAAATGTGAAAAATAAGTAAGACAGACTCTACCACACCCTGGTGTGGTGTCTGCCACACCCAGGTGGCAGGGTGTGGCAGAATCTGCCATGTTTACCATGGGTGTGGTGTCTGCCACACCATTGTATGGCAGAATCTACCATGTTTATCATGTGTGTGGTGTGTGCCACACCAGGATGTGACAGACTCATTTTTAAAATCCTAATCTGTTTGAGATTGTGTTTTGTTATAAATAGAGCCACGTTTTTAGGGTTTTCTATCGATTGATTGGGTAGCTTGAATGTGATTTTGAGTACAGAAAAGAGAGATCTTTCTGAGCAATTTGTTTAAAGGTTTAGTTTGAGGGATTTGAGATATTTGTTTGAGAGGTTAGTTGAGTGATCTTGTAATCTCTACTTTATACTCTCTTTCTCTATAGTGGAAATCCATCCTTTTTTGCCCTGTGGACGTAGGCAATTTACCGAACCATATTAAACTTTTGTATTTGAGTTGGTGTCATTATTTTGGATCGCTTTGGATTTCTCTCTCGGCGTTTGTGTTTGTTCCACCACGCACAACAAGTAGTATCAGAGCTCAGGTTACGCTTAGGCTATTTGAAGGAGTAGATCGCTTTGGAAGTTCGACTAGGGCTTCGTTTGGAGTTAAAGGTGGGATCTTTTTGGTAAAATTCTATTTTTTCTCAGTTTTGAATCTATTCTTCGTTTGTTCCGCTTTGGTTGTTGGTGCTTTAAGTAATTATGGTCAGAAAAGAAGAAGTTGTGGAGGGTACTTCAGGTGTGAAGACCGTCCAAAGTTTGAATATTCACTCTATGAAGATAGATGTGGAGAAGTTTAATGGCACTAATAATTTTGGACTTTGGCGATGTGAAGTCTTGGATGCGCTCAACACGCAAAATTTGAAAGATACTTTGGAATTAGATGACAAGTCGGATGATATTGATGAGAGGGTTTGGAAGAAGATGAATCGAACGGCGTGTGGTGTGATTAGGTCTTGTTTGACTCAAGATTTAAAGTATGATGTGATCAATGAGACTTCAGCTAAGAAGATTTGGGAGATCCTTGAGAGCAAGTATTTGACCAAGAATGTGGAGAATCGCTTGCATTTGAAGAGGAGGCTTTATCGCTTCCAATTAAAGAAAGGAACCTCCATTGGTGATCACATGGACCACTACACGAAGCTTCTTGTGGATTTGGTGAATGTAGATGTTATAATTAAAGATGAGGACAAGACATTGTTATTGTTGAGTTCCTTGCCTGACGAGGAATATAAGACTTTCATCCTTACTCTTATCAATGGGAAGACATCTCTTTCATATAGTGAGGTCACCGCTGCACTTGTGAACTATCAGCTTCGAAAGAAAGATAAGGAGTCTACAAGTGACACAGCAGTAAAGGCGTTGGTCGCAAGAGGGAATAATCCAAATCAAAAGAATTAAAAGTCACAGTCTAGAGTAGGGCATCCTACAGTTAGAAAAGATCAGTGTGCTTGGTGCAAGGAGACTGGTCATTGGAAGAAAGATAGTCCAAAGCTCGACGAATGGATGAAGAATAAGCAGAAGGAAAAATAAAAACAACCATCATCAGAAGCAAACATCATTATATCAGATGATAATATTTCTGATACTTCTATTTATTCGCTCTCTATCAGTCCTACAGTTAGCTATTCTGAGGAATTTGAGTGGATGTTGGATAGTGGTGCGACCTATCATGTGTGCCCTAGAAAGGAATGGTTCTCTAGTTTTGAGAAGATGGATAGTGGTGTGGTGTACATGGGTGACAACCATGCATGTCAGATCCTTAGGATAGGAAAAATTCGTATCAAGATGTTTGACGGGACAGTTAGGGAGTTATATGGTGTGAGATATATTCCTTCCTTGAGAAAGAACTTGATCTCAATTGGAGCTTTGGTTGGAAATGGTCTAAAGGTTCATGGTGAGGACATGGTTCTTGAGATTGTTGAAGACTCTTTGATTGTGATGAAGGACGTCAGGAGGAATAACATGTACTATTTGGTTAGAAGTTCGGTGACAGGTAGAGAGCTGGCAACTTCAGTTGGTTGACTAGACTGCGGCATTTGGAGCTTAGTCATTCCAGTATGAATTTGAAGATGGGTGCATCGACCTGCAATTTGAAGTCCAGTGAACACTTTGATATGAGTAAGAAGACCAAGGTAAAGTTTGACACATCTATTCACCACACTAAGGGTCTTTTAGGTGAAGTTCACACGGATGTTTGGTGACCTTCCAAGGAGGCATCATTGGGAGATAATAGATGTTTGGTTTTCTTTGTTAGTGACTGTTCTAGATGTGTTTGGGTTACAACCAAATCCCTTTTGGATAAAGTCCTAGTAGTCTCCAACAGATTGAAGAAGTATGAGATTGGTAGAAAGGTGAAGGTACTTCATTATGATTTTGGTGGGAGGTACAAGAGGGACCTATTTTTGCATTCGAGCCGAGCTCACGACATTTTGAGATACTTTGGTGGAAAGGAAATCTTGGGAAAACAAGATAAGATGACAGATTTGGTGAGTTATTCCTTACTGTAGGAGGACCGACGTTTGATGTCGAGCATTGATTCTGGTGTTGAGGCTTTGACATATTTGGGTCATCTTGGTCATAGGTTGTCGACTGTTGCGATTGAAAGTAAAAGCCCATTGGATGTTTGTAGGCTGTCTAAAAATCACAATGGGTAGCTGATTAAAACAAGCCCCGATAACAGAAGTCACAATCAAACGACTTCCACGATCACCGCAAACACGACCTCATTTCTGAGATGATTGATCTTGATGGCTACGGCAACAGCATAACTAATAAAGATGCTGATGAGCAGTGTAATGATTTTAGAAATAAAAGGTTGGACTTAGTTGGTGAATTGCTTGGTAGAGAGCTGTGGGCAAATATTCGTCTAAAAAACACTATGGATGTTGATTCCCGTCTAAGCTCCTACAACGAAAGCTACAATCAAATAGCTTTCAGGTCGATAAACGAAGAAACTGCAAATGGAAGCCTTTTCATATAGATCGAGAAGAGTTACAATTCGACGATACTTCCGACAACTGATGGAAACTCTATTCAGCAGTCTTTACAATCTACAGTGAGAGTTACAATCTGACGACTTTCACACTCCACAACAGCTAAAGCGAGGATTACAGAACAACGGTCTTTGCAACGCCTTACAGAAGAAGTTACAAATCAATTAGCTCCTTCTAAAACGCGGAAGTCATCCCCGCGTTACAATTATGGAAGTGCAGGCGACCCCCGCGTTTCCAAGTCACAAATCAACGTGAGCGACCCTCGCGTTCGTAGGGGTTCAGCCCATACCGACCCCCGCGTTTTCAAGCAAGGAACAAATCAAAACGCGAGCGACCCTCGCGTTCATCAATGTTCAGCTAATACCCAACCTCGCGTCTCAATCCTAAGACACGAAGTTTGGTTCTGAACGCCAGATTGGGCGTTTGACTTGTTCAAACACAAGTCGAACGGTTTCAGAACTGTTTCCCATGATCGAGGGAATTACGCCCACGTAGGAGCGGATTTAGAGGGCAGTTACACCTCTTATTCCCCTATATAAACTCAACAAACTCAACTGAGTTAAGGCGGACTAGTTGGATTCTGGAGATTAGATTTCTCAGAATCTAAACAGGAGTTAGCAGCGGAGGCGAATTCTGGAGGATCTCAACCACTCAGGTTCGGTGATTCAACAGCGGCAGCAACTAAATCTTTTAAGATAAGATTTTTGAATCAATCTCAGAAGATCAAATCTGAGAGGATTCTTCGACAACAGATAACAGCTTGATCATTAACCGAATTTTCGGTTCTAACAACTCTATCTACAGAGTTTAAACTCGTTCAAGAGTTCTGAAACTCATCCGAGAGTTACATATAAAACTTCCTACAGAAGTACATCGTTCCCACGAGATAAGAGACGGTCGGATCGTCAACGGAGAGCAAATTCGACGCGAGCAATCGAAGGAGGCATTCCATCGCTACCAAGAAGAACCCAGTTTTAAACAAAGGAGAAAACCAAACTCGTTTTCTTCTCTTTTGTAATCAAGTTGTAATCGAGATTTAAAGGAATCAAAATCAAATTTCTTTTATTCTCTTCTTTGCAATTTTTCCTACATACAATGTTTGGTCTGGTAGTGTCACTTCGCTTGAGGCTTCAATGAGGGAGCTAATTGACTCTCAGCAGGTGAAGAGTTTTAGACAGACCTTAGATGTATCACAGCGGGTGGAGAGTGATGCTACTCCATATTGGGTGGAGATTACTCCACATACTCTAGATCATTCTGCATCGTTTGGGATTCCAGCTGAGATGACACAGTTAGGGGATCATTTGGATTTAGGTGCAGATGATGAGTTGGTTGATTCGAATATAGCTGGTGGATATGATTTGGATACGGCTATTGGTTCACCTCAGGTGGAGGCATTTGATTTGTTTCACTTTGGGGCTATTGGGAGCGTCATCAGTTACAGATATATTGGTGATGTTTGTGAAGAGTTGCAAAATTTTTTACTTGATTGAGGGCCTTTGGAGTCCGTTTGATGAACTACGAGAGGCTTGATCCCTTGGGAGAGAGGGTACGTAGGCAGTCAATTTGATGCAGCCGATTTGATGAGTTGATACCGACATTTGGAGAGTGTTCGCATTCTCGTTTGGGTCTCGATTTGTTATGGATTGAGTTCGTTGTCATAGTTTTGCTCCACTTTATACTGGACGCAACAAGTGAGACATTTAATTTGGTTGGTGCCGGCTCAAATTTTGGAAAAACTTCGTCGAGGTGGAGAATTGTGAAAACAGCTAAGGAATTGAGGAAAAAAATTAAGAAAAACGTGAAAAATAAGCAAGACAGACTCCACCACACCCTGGTGTGGTGTCTGCTACACCCAGGTAGCAGGGTGTGACAGAATCTGTCCTGTTTGCAATGGGTGTGGTGTCTGTCACACTCTGGTATGGCAGAATCTGCCATATTTGTCATGGGTGTGGTGTGTGCCACACCAGGGTGTGGCATGCTCATTTTTAGAATCCTAATATGTTTGGGATTGTGTTTTGTTATAAATAGAGCCACATTTTTATGGTTTTCAATCGATTGATTGAGTAGCTTGAAGGTGATTTTGAGCACAGAAAAGAGAGATCTTTCTGAGCAATTTGTTTGAGGGTTTAGTTTGAGAGATTTGAGAGATTTGAGAGATCTGTTTGAGAGGTTAGTTGAGTGATCTTGTAATCTCTACTTTGTACTCTCTTTCTCTATAGTGAAAACACATCCCTTTTTTCCCCGTGGACATAGACAATTTGCCGAACCACGTTAAACTTGTGAACGTGTTTGTTAGTTTACGCGTGGGAGGCAGAACACATGGGCCAAGGGTTGGCCCACCCTGTTAGACCCTAGAGGGGGGATGATTAGGGTCTTATGCTAATCTAATCTGATTTTATGCCAATTAAAACTAATTCAAATATTATTCTTGCAAGATAGATATACAATATGATATGAGCAAAAATATACAATATGAACAAAGAGATATATCCTATATGACAAAAATATATGCAATGATATATATACTAACACAAGGGTGATATAATCAAACTACAAATGTGATAGGGCAAAATATATAAGAGTAAATGCAATTGGCGATATAAGATAAATCCATAAGCAAATGCGCCAAAGACAAACTCAAACACACTCAAATGATCACGGAGTTCGGACCTTCCGTCCTACATCTCCGCTCCCCACTCCCGGGGAGAAATCTACTATCACAACCGGGTTTTCTACGCTCACCCGAATAACGTTTATACCTCACAATGTCGGTTTTCAACGCTCATCGATCAACATTCACAAACACTCACAATGTCGGTTTTCAATGCTCACCGATCAACGTCTACACTCATCACACTCGGTTTTCTAATTCACCGAAAACTTTACAATCTCATAATATAACAAATGATTTGTTCTCTACAATGGATGAGAACTCAATGTAAGCTCACTCTCAATTGTTACAACTCTCACCAACCCAATTATACTATGTATGAAAATATAATAAGCTCAATGTGGGTGTGTGTAACAAAGAGGTAAATCAAATCTAAACTCAATACAAAACTAGCTTTAATAAAATGATAAACAAGCAAATAGATATAAAGCTAGAAAATAGAGTTTAGAAAACTTCTCAATAGATCAAGAGATTGAAGGAGGATGGTTGGATGCTCAAGCATCAATTAGGATCTCCTCAAGCTCTTGTGAAAATTGATTTCACAAACCCAAAACTCTCAATTGCTTAAAAACTTCTTAAACACTCTTTTAAACAAACACTAAATAAGTTTAAACCCTTGTTAAACTCTTTTAAAACATTCTCTTGGGTTGTTGAAGAACTGAGATCAAAGGGGTATATATAGCCTCCCAAAACCTCAGCCAAAAACCCCAAACAAAATACCAAAAAGCCCACAGAATCCAAAATTAGATTCTGTACAAAATAGCTGTTGGAGTATACGGCGGTCGACCGTGAAAATCTCGTGGTCGACCGCGAGACACTTTCGAAGCTGAGAATTTTCCAGAGACTTTGGCGGTCGACCGTGGCGGTTGACCGTGGGAAAATTCGAGCTGACGGTTGACTGTGGCGGTCGACCGTGAAAGTTTATGTTTGACTCCGCAGGTAAAAACTCTGGTGCGGTCGACTATGGCGGTCGACCGCAAACTGATACATGAATAAAACAGTTTGAAAGTTGATTTTCTGATTTTAAAACACTGTTTAAAAATATCAAATAAATTTAGAAAAATGTAAAACTTTGGGAAATGATTGTGGACATGATAATGCACATGCTACAAAAACTGGTTTTTAAAAAGAAATTTCCAAATGTAAAATATCATTATTTTGTAAGGAGGTCCAAAACATAGAAATGTAAACATATAAATTTTGACATTTTGCCCAAACCATATTTTGAAACTTTACAAAATGATTTTATGGACTTGAAGAAATATGTAAACTATTGTTATGAAGTCTATAAACAATGAATGTAGTATTTTATCAAAATACACATATAGTGCACTAAAACATGATTTCATTGAACTAAATAAAATTGATATTGATGAAATCATATATATGCATATAAGTATGAAACAAAAATATGTTTTCTAATTATATTAAATTGTTTCATATTAAACTTGAAAACTATCAAACCAAAACATATATGTATATATATAACTATATATATACAAAACCAAAACGTGTATGTGAGTATATGATTGAGCTTAAAGTACTAACACACATAATATAAACTCCTAAACTAAATGTTACCCAAGCTTGATCTTGATCTTCAATAAGCTTGACTTGGTACACTTGCGGAAGAAGCTTGAACTTGTATCTTTAGCTTGAATGTACATTGATTCACTCCACTATTCCGCCAATCTCCATTGGATATGATCGTTGAAGCTCTATTCCATCCATCCTCCAACTCGTTGTTTGCCTAGAATAAATACAAAAACATAAATACTAGACAAACAACATTAGAAGTAAATTATTTATTAAACATCATCAAAACAAGAAGACCAACAATCTTCCCCTTTTTGATGATGACAAACAATTTACAAAAAGGATATATGCATGAAAGGAAATGAATATACAAAGTATAATATATCGTGAATATAAACAAGAAAGAATATACTCATAATATTTCTCTCCCTTTGACAATATTAAAAAGGGGAAACCAACAAGAGAGAAGAGAGCGAAAGCTCCCCCTACATAAGCGTGTGTGAGTATAAAACAAATATAGAGATTGCTCCCTCTATCAAAATGTCTCATAGGATACATAACATGAATTCTAAGGCAAACACGTGAGCAAGCATAAATAAAAAAATACTAAATATAACACATATAGATATGTCATTATGAAGATAATGTCTCATTACACTAACATAAAAACCATGTATAAAATAGATTTATGAAATCCAAAAAAAAGGAAAAATCATGCAAAATGTTTTCAAATGAAAACAAATCACACAAATGAAATCATAAATCAAGATTTAAACCTAAAAATGATGTTTGATCAATAAAGCAAGTTTTCTTTGTAGAACTTGATCAAACCACACATAGAATACATTATAAAGCATATTTGAATTTTGAATCATCTATTTTTGCTTATATAATAAATTCAAAGCAACAAATCAAAACAAAATTTTTGACAAAAGAAATGCAAGAGAGGCAACAATATATCAAGCTCTTAAGCTTGTTCCAACCAATATAAAGATTATTAGAACCCGGTAAACAAGATTTGAGAATAAACACCCAATAAACCCGGGGAGTTATATAAACACAAACCTCTCATCAAAACAAAACCAATAATCATGAAAACAAAAGAATTTGATCAATAAAATTATTTTCATGTTCAAAAGTTTAAAGTATATATTTTTCAAAACCAAGAAAAAAATAAAAGACACTAAAATTCTTGGTTTAAAATCATATTTGTTTTGGTATCCAAGTATTCTTGGTACCAAAAGGTTTAGAGATATGACCCCTATCATTTAAGCTTAAAGCCATAGGGTTATGAACCCTCTTGGGCACATATAGTGCACTAACATGGTCAAAACAAAAATTATTCAAATGACCCTTCCGATTGCAATAAGTATAATGGAAAGGAAACATTTGCTTATGTTGACCAAACGGTTGTGCACGGGACTTATTTGCAAAAATAGATTGTTCTTTAAAATTATTTTGCAAATGGAAAACTCTCTTCAAATCAAAACAAAACTTGGTCAAATGACCTAATCTACCACAATGATCACACTTAAACTTTTGTGGTCTTTTAAAATCATTTGGCAAAAGTAAAGTCTTTTTCAAATCGTAGCAAAATTTTACTAAATGACCAAAACGTCCACAAAGATCACATTTAAACACATGAGCATGCTTATGATGAACTTTATGAGTGTGTGCATGTATATGTGTATGTGATGAAGAAACTTGATGAGATGCACAGTGAGCTTTAGTATTCTTATATTTGTGTGCATCATAGCAAAATTTAGATAAATGACCTTTACGATCACAAATTGAGCACTTGTAAACTTTGCTATATATGTGTGCATAATGAGTGGATGATTTTGCATTAGACTTGGCACACATATCCACAAGCTTCTTGTGGTTGTTAATGCATGTAGTTAGAGTTGAATCTAAAGAGGAAATACAGTTTTTAACATTGTTCAACTCATCATTAGGCATATTAGCATTAACTTTAGAAGTAGAACATAAATAATCATTTATAAAAGAAGCAGTATCATTTTTTATGTTCTCTACTTCTAACATGACATTATCTTTTTCATGAGTTAAACTAGCAACGTTTGAAGTTAAAAAAACATGATCCAATTTTAATTTTTTATTGTTTTCTTTAAGGATCACATTTTTATTAGAAATAGTTTTAAACTTAGATGCTAACAACTCATGTTCGGATTTCAAACCTTCATGCTTGCTTTGTAAATCAATAAACTTTGTATGCAATATGTTATAGGCATGTAACATTTTTCACTAGCACAAGTAAGTTCATCACTAGATAAATCATTGGTGGTTTCGAACTCGCAAACCTCACTAGAGCTATCGCCTAGTGGCCGTGTGCATGATGCTCCATATGAACTTGAAGCTGGATCCTCCAAAGCTTGTCGGATCGCCTCCAAGTCCCCTTGATGTGCTTCAATAAATTTCGATAAGGTGTAAGCACTATCAAAATGAACAAACTTGTTAGAGAGAGATGAGTTAAAAGCATTTAGCAAATATTCTAACAAAATATTGTTCATAGTAATCATTCTATGATCATCTTTACTCCACTTGGATTTCTCCAAAATGGGTACAATATAAGCATAATCTATAATTTCCCATAATTTAAAATGTTTTAGATTGAATAAAAGGTTTGAATCTAACACACCATTGGGCATAGAGAAAATTATCCAAACGAGGAGCAACATTAGTGGCATAACCTAAACAAGGTACACCGTGCATATCCATAATGTGTATATATGCAAGCAAGATAACAATAAAATCACAAAACTAGATTAGCACAAAAATACGATAACTTGGATCTTTAACTCAATGTGATTAGTCCTTAAATCAAAGAGCACCAAGCTCTGATACCAATTGTTAGACCCTAGAGGGGGGTGATTAGGGTCTTATGCTAATCTAATCCGATTTTATGCCAAATAAAACCAATTCAAATATTATTCTTGCAAGATAGATATACAATATGATATGAGCAAGAATATGTAATATGCAAAGAGATATATCCTATATGACAAAAATATATGCAAGGATATATAAACTAGCACAAGGGTGATATAATCAAACTACAAATGTGATAGGGCAAAATATACAAGAGTAAAGGCAATTGGCGATATAAGATAAATGCATAAGCAGATGCGTCAAAGACAAACTCAAACACACTCAAATGATCACGGAGTTCGGACCTTCCGTCCTACGTCTCCGCTCCCCACTCCCAGGGAGAAATCTACTATCACAACCGGGTTTTCTACGCTCACCCGAATAACGTTTATATCTCACAATATCGGTTTTCAATGCTCACCGATCAACATTCGAAAACACTCACAATGTCGGTTTTCAATGTTCACCGATCAACGTCTACACTCCTCACACTCGGTTTTCTAGTTCACCGAAAACTTTATAATCTCACAATATAACAAATGATTTATTCTCTACAATAAATGAGAACTCAATGTAAGCTCACTCTCAATTATTACAACTCTCACCAACCCAATTATACTATGTATGAAAATACAATAAGCTCAATGTGGGTATGTGTAACAAAGAGGTAAATCAAATCTAAACTCAATACAAAACTAGCTTTAATAAAATGATAAACAAGCAAATAGATATAAAGCTAGAAAATAGAGTTTAGAAAACTTCTCAATAGATCAAGAGATTGAAGGAGGATGGTTGGATGCTCAAGCACCAATAGGATCTCCTCAAGCTCTTGTGAAAATTGATTTCACAAACCCAAAACTCTTAATTACTTAAAAGCTTCTTAAACACTCTTTTAAATAAACACTAAACAAGTTTAAACCCTTGTTAAACTCTTTTAAAACATTCTCTTGGGTTGTTGAAGAACTGAGATCAAAGGGGTATATAGCCTCCCAAAACCTCAGCCAAAAATCCCAAACAAAAGACCAAAAAGCCCACATAATCCAAAATCAGATTCTGTACAAAATAGTCATTGGAGTATACGGCGGTCGACCGTGAAAATCTCGTGGTCGACCGCGAGCCACTTTCGAAGCTGAGAATTTTCCAGAGACTTTGGTGGTCGACCGTGACGGTTGACCGTGGGAAAATTTGAGCTGACGATTGACTGTGACGATCGACCGTGAAAGTTTTTGTTAGACTCCGCAGGTAAAAACTCTGGTGCGGTCGACCGTGGCGGTCGACCGCAAACTGATACATGAACAAAACAGTTTGAAAGTTGATTTTTTGATTTTAAAACCCTGTTTAAAAATATCAAATAAATTCAGAAAAATATAAAACTTTGGGAAATTATTTTAGACATGATAATGCACATGTTACAAAAACTGGTTTTCAAAAAGAACTTCCTAAATGTAAAATATCATTATTTTGTAAGGAGGTCCAAAACATAGAAATGTAAACATATGAATTTTGACATTTTGCCTAAACCATATTTTAAAACTTTACAAAATAATTTTATGGACTTGAAGAAAGATGTAAACTATTGTTATGAAGTCTATAAATAATGAATGTAGTATTTTATCAAAATACACATATAGTGCACTAAAACATGATTTCATTGAACTAAATAAAATTGATATTGATGAAATCATATATATGCATATAAATATAAAACAAAAATATGTTTTCTAATTATATTAAATTGTTTCATATTAAAACTTGAAAACTATCAAACCAAAACATATATGTATATATATAACTATATATATACAAAACCAAAATGTGTATGTGTGTATATGATTGAGCTTAAAGTACTAACACACATAATATAAAATCCTAAACTAAATGTTACCCAAGCTTGATCTTGATCTTCAATAAGCTTGACTTGGCACACTTGCGGAAGAAGCTTGAACTTGTATCTTTAACTTGAATGTACATTGCTTCACTCCACTATTCCGCCAATCTCCATTGGATATGATCGTTGAAGCTCCATTCCATCCATCCTTCAACTCGTTGTTTGCCTAGAATAAATACAAAAACACAAACACTAGATAAACAATATTAGAAGTAAATTATTTATTAAACATCATCAAAACAAGAAGGCCAACACACCCACCCAACTCTCTTTATTCTTCATAGCTCCTATCCTATAAATACTTGTGCTAGGTATTTTTTCGGCAGCGAAGGAGATTTTGTTTTTGTTTTGCGGCTGCTGGAGAAAAACGCGACCCGACAGAGGAGAGCAGAGGAGAAAAATTAGCTGTCTCTTTTAGGGTTTTATGCAAGGGCGTGTTTTGGCGGCTGTCTTTTGAGAGAGATATTTGTGTGAGGGATTTAAGAGCTTGGTTGAGGGTTTAAGTTGTGTGATTGTAAACCCTAGTTGTATTCTCTCCCTCTAAAATAGTAGATCTCTCCCCTCATTGTCCCGTGGACGTAGGTAATTTGTCGAACCACGTAAAATAGGTTATCTCACTGATTATGTGATTTGTAATAGCTTATTTAGGTTCCCTCGACAGGTCAGTCCTAGAACTGATGAGAAGAAGAGATGATATCCCACTTTGTTGAGATATTTTGCTTCAGGTTCTTGTTTTCTTTATAAAACGAGAATTCCTATTGCGACCTGACTCTCTTGTTGTGCTGCCGAGGTGCTGCCGAAATTTTCATTACACGTAACAAGTGGTATCAGAGCCCAGATTTTAGATCTAGGGTTTTGGAATTAAGTGGAGGAAGATTTTTTGTGTGAAGCTTACTTCTTAGAGTTCTAGGCTTCGGTGAAGATAACATTAGGAGTTGCCGTTGGATATTTCGCTTTCCTCGTGTGGACATGAGATCTATTTAGAATCCAATCTAGGGTTCAGTTGGGTAATTCTTAATTTCTATCAAAGTTTGATTCTTTTTCTACAACTTGGAGTTAGTTTGCAATGGGAGAAGAATGTGAAAGCAGCAAGTCGATGGCGAGAACAGTTCTAGTTAGTTTTCAGAATACCAAAATTAGTATGGTGAAGTATAACGGTAAAATCCACTTTGATTTGTGGATGAGCGACGTACAGGATGCGCTCAATGCTCAGAATTTAGAGAAGACCATCTTGGTCTACGAGAGACCACCAAAATATGAAGAGGCGACATGAGAAAAGATGAATAGGAATGTTTGTGAGGGTGATCAGGTCATGTTTGAAACATGAGCTGAAATATGATGTGATTTGGATGACGTCTGCGATGAAGATGTGGGAAATTCTCAATAATAAGTACCTTACGAAAGAGTGTTGTGAACATGTTATATTTGCTGCGTAGGTTATTCAGATTTCAGATGTCCAGAGGCATCTCGCTTGCGGCTCATGTGAACAACTATACGAAGTTATTGTCGGACTTGGCGAATATTGATGAGAAGATTTCGGATGAGTACAAGGCTATTATCTCATTAGGCTCCTTACCGGATGAGGAGTATGACACATTTGTGCTCACTTTGTTGAACAGAAGATCTTCTATCAGCTATAGTGAAGTTACTAATGCATTAACAAATTATGACTTGAGGAGGAAGGATAATGAGACTTCTCGTGCTAGTACTTCAGGCGAGACCTTGTCGACGAGAGGTAGAAGCCCATATCCGAAAGGTGGTAATAGAGGCAGGTCAAAGTCAAGAGGTCGTCACCAGCTAGGAAAGAACCCATGTGTATTCTGCAAGGAGCAGGGATATTAGAAAAGAGATTGTCCAAAGATCAAAGAGAAGGAGAATAGCAAGAAAAAGGGCCCGAAGGCCAATGAGGTGAATGTTGCAAAAGACGATGATTCCGATGATTCAAGCTTTTCTCTACTGATTACTCTAGAGGTAAACCACTTGGATGTATCAGATTAGATGCTTGATTCTGACGTTACCTATCATGTGACCCCTAGACGAGATTGGTTTGCATCTTTTGAGAAGCTCGATGGGGGAGTTGTAGTTATGGGAAATGATCAATCCTATGGTATTTATGTGATAGGTACTGTGCGGATTTGGATGCATGATGGAGTAAACCATGAATTAAAGAAGATGAGATTTGTTCCTCAGCCGAAGAAGAATCTTATCTCAGTTGGAGCTTTGGAGGCGAAGGGATTCAATGTGACCTTTGAGGACGCTGTAGCGAAGGTTACTAAGGGATCTTTAGTGGTGATGAAGGGAGTCCGCAATCGAAACTTGTATTATCTGAAGGGGAGCACCAAGATTGGCCAGGTTGCTTCGGCTATTTCAGAGACGGACATGAGCAGGCTTTGGCATTATAGGTTGGGGCACATATGAGAGAAGTCACTGCAGGCTTTGTGCAAGCAGGGGCTATTGAAGGGAGCCAAGAGTGAAAAAATTAAGTTCTGTGAATATTGCGTTCTTGGCAAAAAGACGAAGGTAAAGTTTGGGATAACCATTCATCAGACAATGAGTATCCTAGACTACGTGCACGCAGATGTTTAGGATCCCACCAAAACTGCATCACTTGGTTGTCAATATTGGTTCGTCACGTTCGTTCATGACTATTCTAGGCGATGTTGGGTGTACACCATGGCAAAGAAGAGTGAAGTCCTAGATATATTTGTGAAGTGGAAGAAGAGATTGAAACTGCAGACTGGGAGAAAGTTCAAGACGTTGCGATCCGACAGCGGTGGTGAATATACTTCAGACCCCTTTCTGCAGCTATGTCGAGACGAGGGCATAGAGAGGCACTTCACGATTAGTCATATACCGTAGTAGAATGGGGTGGCAGAGAGGCTAAATCGGTCTTTGCTGGAGAAGGTCCGATGTTTATTATCACAGAGTGGTTTGGAGAAGATCTTTTGGGCTGAGGTACTTACATATGCGAGCCATCTCATTAACATGCTACATTCATTTGCGATTGAGGGGAAGACCCCTATGGAGATGTGGTCGGGAGAGCCAGCACACGACTATGATCAGCTCAAGGTATTCGGGTGCCCTGTATTTTATCATGTGAGAATAGATAAATTGGAACCTCGAGCTAGGAAGACCATATTTGTAGGATTCAAGTGTGGTGTCAAGGGATACAAGCTATGGGATCCAGTTTATAGAAAAATTATGCTGAGTAGGGATATCACATTCGATGAGGCTTCTATCTTGAAGCTTCTCAGCGCTCATCAGGTGAAGAGCGATCCGACAGAGGAGATATCGTAGGTGGTAGAGTCGATGCAGCTCCACATTGTCCAGATGATACAGTATCTATTAGAGTATCGACTGAGGTAACGCCAGGCGAGCACAACGGTGACACGAATGATACGGGTACTGATGTGTAGGATCAGGGACTGACGACTCAGGTTCAAGATTCTATTCTGGTTCGGAGACAGAGGAGAGACATACGGATGCCAACATGGTACGCCGACACAGTTGCATATGCACTTTCGGTGGAGAGTATCAATGAGATGGTGCCTACTACATTCAGAGAGGCCGAGCAGAGTTCGAAGGCTGATTCATGGTAGGTAACTATGCAGGAGAAGATGGAGTCTCTTCACAAGAATGATAAATGGGAGCTTGTTAAGCTTCCAAAGAAGCGGAAGACAATTGGTTGCAAGTGGGTATACACAAAGAAGGAGGGCATTGAAGGCACTCCATTGAGGTTCAAAACTAGGTTGGTTGTGAAGGGTTATGCACAGGAGGAAGATATTGACTATAATGAGGTTTTTTCTCCGGTGGTAAAGTACTCTTCGATTCAGATTTTACTAGCTTTAGTGGTACAATATAGTTTGGAGTTAGATCAGTTGGATGTGAAGACGACATTTCTTCATGGTGATCTTGATGAAGAAATATATATGACTTAGCCATTGGGATTCCGAACTGCAGGGAAAGAAAAATTAGTTTGCAGATTGAAGAAATCGCTAT
Source organism: Asparagus kiusianus (assembly GCA_022839385.1). NCBI lineage: Eukaryota > Viridiplantae > Streptophyta > Magnoliopsida > Asparagales > Asparagaceae > Asparagus > Asparagus kiusianus. The sequence continues at coordinate 1,355,694 of BQKN01066072.1, forward strand.
ACGGTTTGAAGCAGTCTCCTCGACAGTGGTATAGGCGATTCGATGGTTTTATGATTGGTCATTAGTATACTCGGAGCCAGTTTGTTCCTTGCATAAGTTGAAAGGAGGTGCGCACATCTATTTGTTACTTTATATCGATGACATATTGGTTGCCTCTATTTCCAGATCTGCTATAGATGAGTTGAAGGCATAACTTTCAAAAGAGTTTGAGATGAAGGATTTGGGTGAGGTGAAGCATATTTTAGGGATAAAGATCGACGGTGATAAGAAGAAGGGCAGAATTTGTTTGACACATGTGGCTTATTTGAAGAAGGTTTTATAGTGATTTCATGTTAGCATGGATACAAAGCCAGCTAGTGTACCATTGGGAGCCCATTTGAAGCTTTCAGCTGATCTTTCACCGAAGACAGTTAAAGATTGAGAGTTGATGTCGAAGGCTCTATATGCGAGCACGATTGGGAGTTTGATGTACGCGATGGTATGTACGAGGCCAGATTTATCACAGGCGGTGAGCATGGTATCGAGATACATGCATGATCCAGGAGTAGGTCGTTGGGACGCCGTGAGATAGATTTTAAGGTACATTCGAGGTATGCTCAATGTTGGTTTAGTTTATGAGTGGGACACTACAGGTGGGTAGTTATGTATTGGCTACATTGATTCAATTCGGATTATGCCGGGGATTTGGATAAGCCTCGGTCTACTACAGGGTATGTGTTCACTTTGACCCGTGCGCCGGTGTATTGGAGATACACTTTACAGTCGATGGTGGCTTTGTCTACAATGGAGGCAGAGTATATGACGGTTACGGAGGATGTGAATGAGGCTATTTAGCTTCAAGGACTTTTAGAGAAACTTGGTATATCGCAATGGTCCACTACTATTCATTGTGATAGCATGAGTACTATCTATTTGGTGAAGAATCAGGTTTTTCATGCGAGGACGAAGCACATTGATGTTCGTTATCACTTCGTTCGGGATGTTCTTGAAGATGGCGATGTGGAGATTGTAAAAGTCCACACAAAGGATAATCCGACGGATATGCTCACTAAGGTGGCTCCGAGCAACAAGTTTGATCATTGTTGAAACTTATTGCACATTCGTGATTGTTGAGGCCGTTGACAGCCATTTGTGTGAACTACGTGAGGTTTGATTCCTTGGGCAAGATGATACGTAGGTAGACATTTATGATGCAGCCGATTTGGGAGTAGATACCGACGTTTGGAGTTTGTTCACATTCTTATTTGAGTTCTCGACTTGTTGTGGATTGAATCCGTTGTCGTGAATTGTTTCACTTCGTACTGGACGTAACAAGTGAGATGTTTTATTTGGTTGGTGTCGGCTTAGTTTTAGAAAAAACTTCGCAGAGGTGGAGAATTGTGAACGCGTTTGTTAGTTTACGCGTGGGAGGCAGAGCACGTAGGCCAAGGGTTTTATTCTTCGAACTCAAATCGGCCCATCCACCCAACTCTCTTTATTCTTCGTAGCTCCTATCCTATAAATACCTGTGCTAGGTATTTTTTCGGCAGCGAAGGAGATTTTGTTTTTGTTTTGCGGTTGCTGAAGAAAAACGCGACCCGACAGAGGAGAGCAGAGGAGAAAAATTAGCTCTCTTCTAGGGTTTCGTGCAAGGGCGTGTTTTGGCGGCTATCTTTTGAGAGAGATATTTGTGTGAGGGATTTGAGAGCTTGGTTAAGGGTTTAAGTTGTGTGATTGTAAATCCTAGTTGTATTCTCTCCCTCTAATAGTAGATCTCCCCCTCCTTGCTCCGTGGACGTAGGCAATTTACCGAACCACGTAAAATTAGTTGTCTCGCTGGTTGTGTGATTTATAATAGCTTATTTAGGTTCCCTCGACAGGTCAGTCCTAGAACTGATGAGAGGAAGAGCTGATATCCCATTTTTTTGAGATATTTTGCTTAAGGTTGTTGTTTCCTTTGTGAAACGGGAATTCCTATTGCGACCTGACTCTCTTGTTGTGCTGCCGAGGTGCTGCCAAAATTTCCGTTGCGCGCAACAAAACTTTTGTGTTTGAGTTGGTGCCGTTATTTTTTATTGTTTTGGCTTTCTCTCTCGGCGTTTGTGTTTGTTCCGCCGCGCACAACATTACCCAAATCCTCACCTTCGGGCACCTTCAATTCAGGTAAATTTTTATTGTTTTTTAGTTTTTAGTTCAATTTCTGTTATTAAATGTTTGTTTTGTCAATTTTTATAACAATTTCAAATTTTATAGTTCCCTGATCAACACATCTATTTGAAACTTTCAAAATGGTGTTTTCAAAATACTTTTGAAAAAACATCATGGCATGATGTTTTTCTATAAAAATACAACAAGAAAATCACCATGATTACCAAACACACACTTAGTAGACAACTCAAATTTAATCTAGCTTCTAAAAGGTTTTGTTATGTTTAAGCCGGTTTACATGATGTTGAACTTGAAATTTATTACTCACTCTCACTGAGAAGAAAATTATCATTTGTACTCCCAAAATCCTGCATAGAAACTATTATATGGAATTAGTCTATTAAATTTTAGGAAGCTGTCATGAATTTTCATATAAAGTGAGTAAATTGTTGTGTAACTTTACGTTATTCTTCGATAGCTACCACTAACTTTCAGATATCATAAAATTACCATTAATATTTTATAGCTAGTATATGATATTTTTTGGTAGATTTGTATAAGGGGATATTTAGTTCATTTCCTAAAAACCTAAGTTTGAGATATTACTCATGAGAAATAGGTTGTGGGACCCATTTTTTATATTTTCAAACCATTTTCATGACTTTTTAAGAAGGAAATGAGTTTCCTTAAATTGGGACCCATGACACTATTATTTTACTGATGGGTAGGTCTCACATGTACAACATCTCTTTTTTTCCTCTCCCAACCAAACACAAAAAGTAAATCAAACACCTTCACATTGGTGTGTCGGATGTTTTGATTTTCTTTTCTTAGTTTCTAAGCCGACTAAAGACCCCGAGTACAAATAGGTTTTGATATATGTTAATGTAAATTCTTAATAGTTTATTAGAGTTTTATGGAATCTAGATAAAATATGAATTGAGTATTAATGCAATTACCTGTTTTGTACGAGGGAATTGACTCCACATCCGCTGTCTGGTTGGTAGAGGCCTCATTTGCCAGAAAAGCAAAGCAGGAAATTAAAGACGTCTGTACTGTGAAATGACCAGCACCCTCAACTGCTGAATTTGATATGATTTGTGGTCCCCAGGAATTGTACCGTCACTCCGTCGTCCTTCTTCAGTCCTTTTCCTTTGTTGTTTCTAAGGGACTGTTTGTTTGCCTAAAAAAAAGAAGAAAATCAAAGAAAAAAAAACTTATTTCTAAGAAAAATAGGTTTTGGGATTGTTTGGTTGGCTAAAAAAGAAGAAAATCAAAGAAATGAAGATGAGATGAGATGAGATGAGTTGTCACCTTATTATAGGATGATGTAAGTAAATTTTTAAGAAAACTTGTTTTGATGTTGTTTGGTGGCGGAAAAAATAAGGAAATGAATTATAAGAAACATATTTCTTGTAATATGTTGTTTTCTTTTGTTTGATTATTTCTTAAAAATAAGAAAATAGATGAGATGAGATGAGTTGTCATTATATTATTGGATGATGTGACCAACGCTTAAGAAAATTGTCTTCCTAGCTTTTTGGGAGGAAAACAAAAAAATAAAATGTTCATGAGATGAGATGAGTTGTCACAATCTTATTGGATGATGTGAGTGATTTTTAAATATGAGATGAGATGAGTTGAGTGATGCTGTGGATGAAAATAATATTTTATTAGATATGGTGGATGTGATGGATGAGTTGTTGGATGGAAATAATATTTTATTAGATATGGTGGATGAGTTGTTAGATAAAAATAATATTTTATTAGATGTTGTGGGTGAGTTTTAGGGATGGAAATGTGTGAAATTGTACTTTTTGAGATTTCTTGGTTTTCATTTCTATTTTTTGGTTTTTTAGAAAATAACCAAACACGCCCTAAGTTGAGTGATGAGCATATGTGTGGGATTTTCTTGATATACTTAGTAGGCAAAATTTCACATGTCCCTAATGTGTAAGCTAAATTTTATTGAGATCCTTAAAATTTTAAAGTCACCAAAAGAGATTATTAACGTTTATTCTATCATTAGCATAATTCCTTTTTGAATTAAATAATTCTTTTTGGACCCTAAATATGGGACCAGTCGTGGGACAACTGAGGTGGAGTGCATTTTTTTTATATTTATTTTGCCCTGTTGTATTCCACAGACCACAATGGACGTACAAACACAATAATTAGGGATAGTTTTGGAATTTATGAAGCTCGAAGAAATCGTGTTTCTTACTCAATACCTTGTTTGGAAGTTTACTAAAGGGGGTTATTGGTTGGGACAAATTAGGGCTAAGTGAGATAATTATTTTAATAGAACAATTTTATCCCTTTGGGATATTTTGAATGGTGTAAAGTGGGACAATTTAAGATAATGGGATAATTTAAAGTTTTGATTTGACTATTCATGTAGGATAATTGATGATGTGACATCTTATTAAAGTATAATATTTATCTATCAATTAAGTCTAAATTAATTTACCTAATTGGTTTAGCATATTATTTGGTATGTTATTATAATATAATACATTATTTTACTTTATACTAAACTATAACATATTATTATAATTACTAATTAATTATAATTATATTTATTATTATTAATTAATATAATATAATTTATTATAATAATATGATATATTATATAATAATTGATATAATATACGAACTATATATTTATTATAATATTTTAATAATATAATATTTAGTTAAATATTATAATATTTTGTTTAGTTCAATATAATATTATTTAAAATATTATATTATTATTAAAGTTTTAATATTTTATTTTATGATAATTACTATAATTTAAATAGAATAATTGATGGCATGGCTCTTTATTAAAATATAATATTTATAATAACCGTAATATACTATTAATATGTTTAATAGTATTACTTAAAAAAATATTATTAAATAATATAATATAATATATTAATTTTATATATGTTATCGTTTTAATATATAGTAATGTATTATAATTTTTATTGTAGTAATAAAATATTATTTAATATTCTAACTATCAAAATATTAATAATATATTTAAGACTATTAATTAATATAATAAAATATAATACAAAATAATAAATTATATTATAATATAATTAAATATTATTATATTAAATATATAAACACTATATTATAATACAATAGTTTATATCATAAAAATACTACAATAATACTTTTAATCTAACTAATAAAATATATACTAAGTAATATAAAGTAATATTATAATAATATAATATTAATATTATAATATATAAAATATTATTAACCAATATGTAATAATGATATATAATAATGTTATATTAGATAATATTATATAATATTTTATTATCTTACGTTATAATAGAATTTTATAATATAGTATAATTAAAATATATTATATTATAATACATTTAATATATATTAGATATTTAGTAAATTAGTGCTTCAAAATTATTCCATTTTTCTCATGATTGTCCCAAAGTTAAAAATATGGTAATTTGTGGAGGTTGGGGCAAAAAGTTTGTATAGAAGTGAGATAATTTTGGGAAAAGTGTGGTTAATTATCCTAATCTCATTGTCCTAATGAATAACACCTTAAAGTAAAATCTTAATTCTATTGTCCTAATGAATAACACTATAAAGTAAAGTCCCAAAAATTATCTCACTTACCTCAAAATTACACCAACCAATAACCGCCCTAAGGGAAGAGACGAAAAGTTAAATAACGGAAAGGAAAGATAGAGAATGGAAGTGAAACGATAAAATGTTATTTGAGAGTTTAATAAGGGGAACGAAAGTAAATTTGTTTTACCTTGTTTGAGACTTCTAATAAAGAGGAGGGAAGCGAAATGAATATGTATAAAGTAACATAAACACCCTTACATATTGGATGTGAGTATGTCTTAGCCATTGATTTTAGGGAAAAATGCTTCCAGCCCCCAAAAGCTAAGAAAACGTGCTTCCCACCCCCCAAGATTTTGTCAATGGGTGTTTTGCCCCCAAAAATAAAGAGTTGTTCTCCGAGCCCCCAAAACACAAAACCCAAGAGATTAAAATATGTGAAGACTATAATACCCCTCTCTCTCTCTCTCTCTTTATCATGATGTACTAAGATGATAGTTGAAATGACTGACGTGGATTATTTTATTATTTTTTGTTTTTTATTATTTTTGTTGTTGATGAGGGGGAACTAACTGTTTGTATTAGGAGATTGTTAAAGTTAAGGGTTAATTGTTAAGGTTACGATTTAATTATTAAGGTTACGGGTCAATTGTTAAGGTTATGGATCCCTTCTCTCTCTCTCTCTCTCTCTCTCTCTCTCTCTCTCTCTCTCTCTCTCTCT
>BQKN01066072.1:1367138-1408955 GCA_022839385.1 Asparagus kiusianus
CAAGGTTACATACTCATCAGAATGATACCTTGTAGATGGTTGTCTCTTCCTGTTAGACTTCCTGAGTTGAACTTGAGGTGGTTCAGGAGCATCACCAAGATTCTCATCTTGTAACATCTTATGTTCCTCTTCTTCATTATTACCTGGAACATCTAACTCATCTCCAAGCTATTGATCATTAACATAATCATGTGGCTCACCATTCTGGACATTACCATCAATAGTATCCAGATTATGAACACGCAACCGAATTGGATCAACATCAAACAAATTGCTACCTTTCTTGGGTGTAGTATTCTCCACCTTAACAATGTCTTCAATGGTTTGATCTTCCATGAACTCTACATCACGACTTCTGACAAGCTTTTTCTCAACAGGATCATACAACCTGTAACCAAATTCATCCTGACCATAACCGATGAAGATACACTGCTTTGTCTTTGCATCCAACTTGGATCTTTCATCCTTTGGAACATGCACAAAAGCCTTGCATCCAAAGACTCTCAAGTGATCGTACCTGACATTCTTGCCAAACCAAATTTTGTCTGGCACCTCACTGTTCAAGGCAACTGCAGGACTGAGATTAATAACATGTACCGCTGTGTATAGTGCCTCACCCCAGTAATACTTGGGCAACTTAGCTTCCGAAAGCATACATCTCACTCTCTCGATCAATGTCCTGTTCATCATCTCTGCTAAACCATTCAACTGAGGAGTTTTAGGAGGAGTCTTTTCATGTGCAATACCTTGCTGCTTGCAATAGACATCAAAAGGTCCACAATATTCACCACCATTGTCAGTACGAATGCATTTCAGTTTCTTGCCTAACTGTCTCTCAACCAAAGCCTGAAACTGTTTAAACTTCTCTAGCACTTGGTCTTTTGTCTTCAAAGCATAGACCCATAGTTTCCTGGAACAATCATCAATAAAGGTAACAAAGTAGAGTGCACCACTAAAGGATTTTACCTTTAATGGGCCACACACATCAGAATGCACCAACTGAAGCAACTCTGACTTCCTTGAGGGAGGATGCTTCTTGAAAGATACTCTAGTCTGTTTACCAGCCATGCAATGAGAGCACTTCTCCAACTTTGCACTCTTCAATCCTGAAAGCACATCCTTTTTGGCTAAGCAATTTAACCCTTTTTCACTTATATGACTAAGCCTTCGATGCCACAAAAATGCCTCCATATCCACAGCATTCACACTGTCTTTAGCAACCAAAGCTTTTGTCCAATACAGTTTAGAAATTTTCTCCCCTCTAGCAATAACCAAGTTACCTTTGCTGAGTTTCCACTTTCCAGAACCAAAGTGATTATCATAACCACCCTCATCAAGCAATTGCACAGAGATCAAATTAAAGCGGACATCCGGAGCATGTTTGACTCCTTTAAGCAACAACTGCATTCCCATGTTGGTTTGCAAGCAAACATCACCAACACCAATCACCTTAGACACACCATCATTACCCATCTTCAACACTCCAAAGTCACCTGAAGTATAAGATGTGAAGAACTCCATCCGCGGTGTAACATGCAATGTAGCACCACTATCAATTATCCACATGCTCTCATCTGATACAAGATTAACAGACTCATGGTCACGGAGAATAACAAGATCATCACTAGTAGCAGTAGTGACACGATCATCATCATCATGATCCCTCTCTTTCTGCTTACCCTTCTTGCTTTTGTCCTCCTTTTTCCGCAAAAAACAATTCTTCTGTATGTGCCCTGTTTTGTGACAATAATGACACTCCACACTCTTGTATCGAGGCTTGGACTTGCTCCTGCTCTTCTCTCTACCACCCTTCGGTTCTTTTCTTTGACTTCTCCCCCTATTTTCAGTGACAAGCACCTCGGACTGAGATGAAGAACCCTGTACCTTCCTTCTCATCTCCTCATTAAGAACACTACCCTTTGCCATTTCCAAAGAAACAACACCATTAGGGGCTGAACTCGTGATAGAAACCCGAAATGTCTCCCAAGACTCTGGTAGAGATAACAATAGAAAAAGTCCCAAAAGCTCATCATCAAACTTGATACCCATTCCTGACATCTGATCAAGGAGCCCTTGAAATTCATTCAAGTGATCTGAAATGGAAGTCCCCTCCTTGTACCTCAAACTAGTAAAGCTCTTCAGCAAGTATAATTTATTATTCCCTGATTTAGAGGCATACAAGGACTCTATCTTCGCCCATAAAGATTTTGCATGTGTCTCATTTGCAATATGATTATACACCTGTTGATTTCAAAATCCTATTCTTCATCCGACTTGGCGTCTGGCTTCTGAGTAGCAAAAACAAGAAGATGCATATTCTTCACAAATAGCAAATCCTTCATCTTGCCCTTCCACAAATGATAATTAGTGCCATTCAAACAAATCATCTTTGTATTTGCCTCCATCATTCAAGCAAGTCAAAATGCCCCAAACCAAGTAGCTCTGATACCACTCTGATAAGGGAACAACAATGCAATACACAGCGGGAATAAATTCCTCTTACTTGCAAGAATCTCTGAGGAGCAACACCAAATATAGGGCAGCAAATAGAACAACACAAACACAAAAAAGACACCAAGATTTTAGCGTGGAAAACCCCTTAAAACAAGGGTAAAAACCACGGGTCGTCCAGACCAAAGAAATAGCTCCACTATGATCAAATAAGGGTACAATAGAGTCTCCAACAAGCACACAAACCGTGCTAACAATCAACCAAAGAACCACCAAGCACCAATGCTTGCAAAAGAGAAACAAGATGATGAAAATACCCCAAAACAAAGCCACTGTGAGAAGCCAAGATCTCTCACCTCAGACCTCGTCTTGAAAATCCGAACGGTGAGAATGAAGAACCACACGTCCTGAACCTGCCGCACAAATTTCAGCCCGATCTAACGGTGAACGAATCCTCTATCATGATTTTTGCGGTAGCTGTCTGGTGGGTACACGGATTTTCTATCAGACCTCTATTCTCTTCTAGAAAAAAACCCTAATCTGCCCTCTCTCCACTTAAAAATAAGTGAGACAAAATGGGCTTACACATTTTGGGCCTTTCTCCACATAGGAAGGGAGCCCAAAACCCAACACTGCGACTACCTCCTATCAGCATAATTATTGGAAAGCATTTTTTAAAGCATAGGCTTACGAAGAACTGGGAACCTGGAGGAATTCAAAGAAAATTAACAAATTTCTCTTCATGGGTTTTTCTCCTTTTATCATCCTAATCTCTCTAAAAGTCTTAGTGGGTGGATGCGATTAAGAGCTTTCTTTTCATGGGTTTGTTTTTTTCAAAGAAAGCCCCTAATTTTCCCTATTAATATAGGTGAGAAGCGAAGCTGGCGATGGCGGTAGAGAGCGGTGACGTATGGGTGAAGGCCTTCGATTTGGAGCAAAATAACTTCGAGGAGGTAGTTTATTTTGATAGATCGGGAAAATAAGACCAACTATATGTTGGATATTTTTGTTTTTATGTAACAGCCGCTCATGAGGTTCTTTAACAGCCACCATCTTTGAAAAAGAAGCAGTCAAATTTGAAATGGGAAAAAGTGGTGGGCCCCACTGAAGAATTTTTAGGACGTGGGTCCCACATAAATAGTAACTAATATTGTTTTATTAATGCATAGTGTTTTTTCAAATGCTATAAATAGACCTCAAATCCTTAAGGAAAATTCATTCCAAAAATAACAATCAATATATACAGATATAGATTGTAAAATAGCTGGTGCTTATAGGAATTTTACCTGATAGATCGAGGAGATCTTTGCCTGATAGATCGAGGAGATCTTTGCCTGATAGATCGAGGAGATCTTGACAGTACTGGGTCGGTGTACACCAGAGTACTGGACTGCTGTTCCTGGAAGCAATTTGGCCTTGGGATCCTTACACCGGAGTAGGCCAAATAATGCTTTAAGCATAGCGTTTTACAAACGCACAACAGCTAAGTTGAAAAATTTTAAATTACTGCACTTTAGTTTTCTGTTTAGTTTTTGCTGTTATATATCTGTATTATTCTAGTTTTAACCACATGCGCCAACAATCTTAAAGCATTATTTCGATCTACCATGGATCCTGTGAGGACTCTTGGAGTGGACTGTCTTAAGTTAGAAAATTTTGACGGATCCAACTTCAACGCATGGCGTCGGAAAGTGATCTTCGGGATGCAACTCCTGAAAATCTACTATGTGGTTTCTGAGGAGAAACCTGACTCTGAAGAAGACTCTGAAGCTGAAGCCTCTTGGGCTAGAGATGATCACTTCTGCAGGAGTTATCTCCTTAACTGCTTGGCCGATCATCTAGCAGATGCTTACACTAACAAGCCCTCTGCAAAGGAAATGTGGAATGCTCTGGAGGACCAGTACAAGGATGAGGAGAAGCTGTCCAAATCTCACCTCATTGACAAATTTCTGGACTTGAAGTTCAAAGATGAAACTGAGATTTTACCTCAAGTCAAAGAGCTTGAAAAGCTTATTATGAAGCTGAAGGATGAAAAGATCACTCTTTGTCAAACCTTCATCTCTGGTGCAATTGTCAACAAGCTTCCTCCATCTTGGATGTCATTCTCCACTGATATTCGAAGAAGGAAAAGACAGGTGACTCTGTCTGACTTAAAGAGGTTCATTCGGATCGAGGACGAGACTCGGACTCGCACGAAGACTGAGCTCATTGCTAAGCAGAAGGCGTCTGCTAACATGGTGGCTGCTAACTCTGAAAAGAGTAATAATTCATCTTTCAAAAAGAAGAAGTCTTTTAACAGAAAGAAGAACCAGAATCCGAAGAACCTGAACGTTCAGAAGAAGGAGTTCAAGAGGAGCGGCAAATGCTTCAACTGTGGGAAGCAAGGACATTTTGCCAAAGACTGCAAAGCACCAAAGATGGAAACAACGTACAATGTCAATCAAATTGATAATTGTGTGGCTATGCTCTTCCAGGTAACAACTCTAAGTAACATCTCTAGTTGATGGTTAGATACGGGTGCTACTTGTCATGTATGCTCCAATAGAGATATGTTCTCTTCTTATGTTACTACCAAAGAGAACGTATCAATGGCTGATCGTTCTGTGGTTCCTGTTCTTGGAACTGGGACTGTGGTGCTGAATCATTCTTTAGGAAAGACTCTCACATTGAAGAATGTAAAACATGTACCCTCAATTGCCAAAAACTTAGTCTCTGGAAGCATGCTGTGTGATGCAGGCATGAGACTGAATTTCCAAGGAGGAAATGCTGTATTATCCTTCAAGAAAATATATTTTGGTAATGCATATCGTACTGATGGCATGTATAAAATCAGTACGAGTGCATCCAACCCCATTGTAAATGAAGTATCCTCTTCTACTTACTCCTCTGTGTTATGGCACAATAGGCTGGGACATGTAAATTATAGAAAATTATCCAGTATGGAGAAGTTAGGATTACTTCCAAAATGTGGGGGCAATAAACCCGAGAAGTGTGAAGTTTGCGCGCAAGCAAAGCTGACGAGGAAGCCATTTTCAAGTGTCACGAGGAGCACCAACCTGTTGGATCTGATTCATTCAGATACTTGTAACTTCAAGAGCTTCGTTACTCGTGGCGGCAAGAAGTACTTCATCACCTTCATCGACGACTATTCTCGCTTCTGTCACGTTTACCTACTGAAATCTAAAGATGAAGCCTTGAGCAAATTTTTCGAGTTTCGGACTCGAGTGGAGAAGCAGCTTGGACTTCAAGTGAAAAGACTTAGGAGCAACAGAGGAGGAGAGTACCGATCTAAGGAATCGGAAGCATACTTCAAGGAGCATGGAATCATTGCTGAAACTACTGCTCCGTATTCTCCGTAATCTAATGGGATTGCAGAAAGAAAGAATCGCACATTGACCGAGATGGTGAATTCGATGCTGATCACATCTGGTCTACCTACCTGCTATTAGGGAGAGGCTTTGCTAATGGCAAATTGGATTCTGAACAGAGTACCCTATTCCAAAACTGATAGTACTCCTCATCAGTTATGGTTGGGATATCCAGATTCTTTGGATAGTCTCAAAGTGTGGGGGTGTCTCGCATATGTTCGAATACCAGATATCAGAAGGCCTAAGCTCGGACCAAAGGTAAACAAATGTGTATTTCTTGGCTTTGCTGGAGATAGCAATGCGTGCAGATTCCTGGACCTTAGAACCAACTCCATCATTAAAGCTCGGGATGCAGAATTCTTTAAGGATAAGTCTATCAAACATAAATGTTTATTGCTCAAAGATGTAGCAGAGAATGCTATTATATCAGATGCACAAGAGGAGCCAGTCAATGATGAAGAAGTTATCAAACCATCTTCCAAGCGCGTCAGAAGACAGAAAGATTTTGGAGATGACTTCATCACCTATAATGTGGAAGGAGATCCACAGACTTTTTAAGAAGCAATGCAGTCAACAGATGTTCTTTTGTGGAAAGAAGCTATAGATGATAAGATGGATTCATTGATCCAAAATTACACTTGGGAGCTGGTAGATGTACCTGAAGGTGCAAGGCCTATCAGTTGCAAGTGGATATTCAAGAAGAAGCTTCGTTCTGATGGTACTATTGAAAAGTACAAAGCAAGACTGATGGCGAAAGGATTCTCTCAGAAAGAAGGTATAGATTTCTTTTATATCTATGCACCAGTTTGCAGGATCACTACCATCAGAGTGCTTATCGCATGGGCGATGATTAAAAGGTTCGTCATACATCAGATGGATGTGAAGACTACCTTTCTCAATGGAGATCTCACAGAAGAGATCTACATGGAGAAACCAGAAGGACTTGATGCTCCAGCTGGTAAGATTTGTAAACTTGTTAAGTCATTATATGGACTTAAGCAGGCACCAAAACCCTGGCATGAGAAGTTCGATGGTGTTGTTCGCAACAATGGGTATCAAGTCAGTGAATCTGACAAGTGCCTATATATCAAGGTCATTGAAAGAAAGGTGGTGGTCATCTGCCTCTATGTGGATGATATGCTCATCATCGGGAGTGATTTGGAGATAGTAACATCTACCAAGAAATTTCTCTCGGCACAGTTCAGCATGAAGGACCTTGGAACTGCGGATGTGATTCTTGGAATCAAAATCATATACTCTGAAGAGGGTATTGGATTGTCCTAATCTCATTATGTCGAGAGCATGCTAAGGAAGTATGCCTACTACGACCTGCTAGAACTGTCAGTGCCATATGATTACAACAAGAAGCTTCGACCGAACACCGGAAGACCAGTAAAGCAGCTGAGGTACTCAAAGATCATTGGGAGTCTTATGTACGTGATGAGTTACATAAGGCCAGATATAACATTCGATGTAGGAATGCTTAGTAGGTTCACAAGTAATCCTGGAAAGCTTTATTGGGATGCTGTTCAGAGATTGATGAGATACTTGAAAGGAACTACAGGTCTGGGCCTATTCTACACTAGATATCTGGGTGTAATCGAAGGTTATTCAGATGCGAGCTGGTGCTCAGAACCAGATGAGTGCAGATCTACTGGAGGATTTGTCTTCACCATGGGTGGAGCTGCCGTCTTGTGGAAGTCTAAGAAGCAGACGATGATTGCACAGTCATCGATGAAATCTGAATTCTTCGCACTCTGTGTTGCAGGTGATGAAGCTGAGTGGCTCAGTTGTATTATCTGAGACCTTCCATTAACGGAATTGCAAGGTGCAATTACTATCTATTGTGATAATCAAGCGGCGAGTGTTGTGGTAGCAAACTCAATGTTCAATGGAAAGAAGCGAACCATTCGTCTGAAGCATGGCTATTTGAGAGAGCTCATTTGTCAAGGAGTCATCTCTGTGATTGACGTTCGATCTTCAGAGAATGTGGCTGATCCTTTGACTAAGGGTCTAAAAAAGGACATAGTCGAAAGGACGTCTGCTGGAATGAGTCTCAAAGTTTTATAAGTCTTACAAATACTTACCATGTTTATTAAGTTATTAGTTCAAAGCTTATGCTACTAATAATAAAATAACCGGTTCAAAAGTTAAGTAAGATTTGTAAAGTTTAGTGAGTCTTACAAATACTTACCATTTACATCTAGTTATTAGTTCAAAGCTTATGCTACTAATGACAAGACAAATGGTTCAAAAGTCAAGTAAGATTTACAAGTGAAAGAGTTTAAGTTTTCTTGGATTAGTCAGTGTCTAAGGCAAGGGGGGGGGGGGTTGCGTAACGCGCTCCGCAAGGAACGAGGTACTTAATTGATCTTTAATCAACCTCTAATACTATCCTTACCTGGCTGAACTACCCGAGTAAAACTTTGATCTTTTCACCTAGAATCCTATCATGTAAAGGGGATGGCTGTTAAGTCTTAATGAGTCCAAAGCATTTCGGATGCGAGGTGTTAGATAGGAAACACACCTAAAGGAATCATCCAGAATCCTATAATGAGAGAGGATGGCTTTTAAGCCTTAATGAGTTCAAAGCATTTCGGAAGCGGGATGTTTGATAGGAAACATGCCTAAAGAACTCACCTATGCATAGGTGGAGATTTGGCCATCTCTTATGGTGTCTTGTGGAAAGATACCTAGAGCCCTAGCAGAAAACAGGACATGCACAGGGCCATAAATGTGCAAAGACAAAGGCAAGGCAAAGGCAAAGGCAAGTGTGGTTCAAAGTGAAAACTACCACAGATAAGTTTGATCTTGTGTGATCGCTGGATTTTTAGACATGTGCTGGTTCAAGTCTCTGTGACACCATGCATCTATCTTTTATTCAGTTGGTCTAAAGGGTATTCAAGTCCTTGCGACATCTTCCTTATGCACAACGATTGAAACGACGACACCAGTTAAAAAAAATATGGGGATTGTTGGATATTTTTGTTTTTATGTAACAGCCGCCCATGAGGTTCTTTAACAGCCACCATCTTTGAAAAAGAAGCAGCCAAATTTGAAATGGGAAAAAGTGGTGGGCCCCACTGAAGAATTTTTAGGACGTGGATCCCACATAAATAGTAACTAATATTGTTTTGTTAATGCATAGTGTTTTTTCAAACACTATAAATAGACCTCAAATCCTTAAGGAAAATTCATTCCAAAAACAACAATCAATATATACAGATATAGATTGTAAAATAGCTGGTGCTTATAGGAATTTTGCCTGATAGATCGAGGAGATATTTTGCCTGATAGATGAGGAGATCTTTGTCTGATAGATCGAGGAGATCTTTGCCTGATAGATCGAGGAGATCTTAATAGTACTGGGTCGGTGTACACCAGAGTAATGGACTGCTGTTCCTGGAAGCAATTTGGCCTTGGAATCCTTGCACCGGAGTAGGCCAAATAATGCTTTAAGCATAGCGTTTTACAAACGCACAACAGCTAAGTTGAAAAATTTTAAATTACCGCACTTTAGTTTTCTGTTCAGTTTTTGCTGTTATATATCTGTATTATTTCAGTTTTAACCACAGGCGCCAACACTATATTCACTAAAATATTCTTTTTCACTGTTAAACATGAGTTTTGCTACAGTAACTCAAAATATAAGAACAACATGAGAGACATGTGAGATGTCCCTCTCCTATGCATAATGAGCTTGTAGGCGTTAAAAAATGCTAATAGATATCCAAACATAGAGAAAATCACTCAAAACTAACAAATACAAACTGTCTCGCCAGCGAGACAGGCTTTGCTGTCTCGCCAGCGAGACAGGCTTTGCTGTCTCGCCAGCGAGACAGTGTTGAATTGGTTGAAACTGCCTTGTAAACCGCCACACACGTGTCCATTAACTGCCAAGGGATGTGGGAAACATCGTGGGCGAAAATTACGTGAATAACTGCCAAAATAACGGAGTTTGAAACGTGGGAAAGAAGTTACAGCGAGAAACTGTCGTTTTTCGAGACAGTATTTACTGTCTCGCTGGGCGAGACAGCAAATTTACTGTCTCACAGGCCGAGACAGCAAACACTGTCTCGCCCAGCGAGACAGTAAACACTGTCTCGCCACTAATTCAGTCTTATGTTGAGTTTTTGTAGTTACAGACCCCAGAGGCTATAAATACCCCCCTAGGGTCACTACTGAGGGAGATCGAGCACATTTTCGAGCATTCTAGAGTAGAGAGAGAGCAGACTTGATCTTGGTGTGATTCCTTGACATTCGAGCTTTGACTTGAGTTCAAGAAGAACGACTATCTTACTCTGATAAGATATCGTTTTAAATTCTCACTTCGATAAACGAAGAAAGAATCATAAGCCCCCTCTTCACGATCTGTGATTCGGCGGTCCACGAACCAAAGCATTCCCGGCACAGGCAAAGAACCCACAAAAGCAGTGATCCAAACAACGATCCTACGTTTATTTTCTCAAAAGTTGTAATTTTTGCTTTGTTGTGTAAAGAGGTCTTAAAAAAACTATTTCTTGTGAATTTTATTGTAATCGACTGAAGAGACAATGAATTCGACAACAAAACAGACTTTTGATGAAAACAAACTGGCGACCACAGTGGGAGCCAGCGGCCTCACTGCCGAGGCCGCCGTGTCGCAGCCGATAAAGATCATCGTCAGCGAAGAGATCGAGTATGAATTCGATCAAGCGAAGTTCGAGGAGTATTTGTCGTCCTCATCCTCAAAATCTTCCTCGCCCCGCAAGTGCAGGAAGAATTCATCTTCTAAGAAAACTTTCAAGTCTGCAGCGCCAATGAAGACTACAGGTGAAGATCCTCGCCCGACCGTTGCTAAGGAATCTGTCCGCAACGTTTCTGCTCCAAGCGACTCCGTACCAATTAAGGAGTCATTGATGAATTGCTCACCGGTGCTGACGAAGAGGGCTCGTCAGAGACAGCGCCAACGCCATGCTCGACAATTGGCCAAGGCCATGCAACAAACCGACGGGGTCCACTACTATGCGGACCTAAAGTCGAGAAAACAAAAAATGACTCAATTGCCTCAACGGCAAGATAATCATATTTCTGTAAAGCTAACGACGGAGGAATGGACCCTCGTCAAAAGGACCCGTTCAACCCTGAAGGAACGGATACAGAGACGAAAGGTGAAGGCCGCTCGTGTCCGCGCTCTTCGTCAACAAAAACAAGCAATCAAAAAAGAGTTGGTGTCTGAAAAGCCACCAAAGAACCGTAAGGTTTGGATGCCGAAGGAGCCGCAAGCATCTGTTCCGGGCCCGTCTACTGCATCATTAGTGAAGCCCTGGGTTAGCCCAGATTTATCTAAGTTCAAGATCACCATGGCGGATCGCCTTGGCCCCTCGGTTGATGATCGAGGCAAAAAACCGGTCAAAGAAAATCCAAGTCCGGTAAATAAACCATTAGTAGTCTCCTATACAGGGGGTCGTAAACACCCTCCTATCAGATTCAATCCGGTCCAAAACGAGAGAATATCAGTTCATGATCGGCTAGGACCTATGAAGACTTCACACCCGCATGGGGGTGTATTTAGAAATTTAACCTTGGATCGCCCAGAAGCGACGACTAGTCATCCTGTGCATGTTAACAAGGTTCATAAACCCAAGATAGGTTGCTCAAATCACGGTAGTGAGGAGCTGTACTATCAAAATAATAACTCAAGAAAAAGGATTGTCCGAGAAGATGAATCGCATTGCGCATGCGAAAGACTCATCAAGGCAGTATTGACGGAATGCGGTTGCTCGCAAACTAAAGTAAAACGAGTTTCTGTATTTCAAAGACTTTCGACCGAAGCGTCAAAATCTAAAGTGAGACGTTTCAACCAGAGGAAACCTGCAAGGCGGCAAGATGAATTCCCTGAGGTCACCATTAATATGACCGGCAGAGGAAAACAGCATCTAGTCAACCCTGACCCTGATTTCTCTTCAGAAGGGAGAGTTGAGCGGGGTCTTTTTTAAAGAATGGAGCGGTTACAACGGAGGGCCAACCGACGCTGAGATTACAAAAGGATGCATGAAGGTTTATCTTCAGAAGACGAGCTGTCAGATACTTGTTCCGCTATCGCTTCAGACGATACCGCGTCCAGTATGGGGCGAGTGAGAGAATCATTCACCATCACGCCAGACCAGTTAGCTCAGATACTGCAAGAAGCGTTGGCCAAACAACGTGAGGAGATCAGAGCTGAAATCAAAACGGAGATGGAGTTGACAATGCAGCAGGTACGAGATTTGCAAGCTCAACAAAGTCAACCGGAATCAAGCCAAAAGGCAGAATCCAGCAAACGCAATGCCAAACCTGTACATACAACTGAGGACGATGACAAAGAAGATGAGAATATCTTCGCTGATCCTCCTCCTGATAAAGACAATTCTGGAAGCGGTCCGGTCAAATCAACTACCCAACCTCCTCAAGATTATCTGAAGAAGGCTGAGGAAGAAGACAAGAAAATGCAGGATCTTGAGAGCAAAGTCAATGCTCTGATGACGGCTCAAGAAGTGAAGAAAACGGGCATTCCATACCCGTACCCGAGGGAGTGGGATCTCATTCCTTATCCCCCAAAATTTAATTTGATTAACTTTACTCCTTTTGATGGCAGGGGTTCACCAACTCAGCACTTGATTTATTTCAAGTCACATCTCAGCGCGATATCAGGAAATGAAGCCCTGATGGTACGGTCATTGGTAGGAACCCTCCGTGGGCCTGCCTTTGATTGGTACCAACGCCTGAAACCCGGAGCATCACTAGCTGGGGAGATATGGAAGAACTGTTCCTCACCAATTTCTTCGACGATGACACGGAGGTCTCCATTGGCACGTTGTTGGATGAGAAGCAGAAGAATAGGGAGTCGGTTGATGTGTTTGTCAAACGATTCCGGAACAAAGTGGTGAACTGCAGAGATCCACTCACAGAAGAATTCATCCTACAGACATGTCATAACAACCTGTCTTTGGATGTATTAGAGGTTATGGGAGTTGTACCCTCTAAAACCTGGAAAGAGTTGAAAGTTAGAGGTGAGCAAGCTGAACGGTTTCTCAAGAGAAGGAACTTAGAGAGGGGTCAGCCACCAGCTAACAATCAAAATCAGAAACAGAACTTCAATCCTCGAGGCAGAGGAAGAGGGTCGGGAGCCGCTGTGGACGCACACCAAACGTCACAACAGCCGCCGCAACAACAACCGCAGCAGTCGTCATTCCAGTTGGCGCCAAATCAGAATCAACAGCCTCAGAAGCAGTTTAAGCCCTCTGAGCCCAGATTCCCAAAGGAGTATTCATTCAAAGATGATGAAGTGCCGGTCATCTTCAAATACCTGCTGGATAATAATAAGATTAAGCTTCCGCCGGTCACAAACCAAGAAGAAGCGAAGAAGACCAATGACCCAAAATACTGTGCGTATCACAGGAGAGTCCACCATCCCACTAAGGCGTGTTATGTCTTGAAAGACAAAATACAAACCTTAATCGATGTTGGTATTGTGACCCCGAAGCCAAAGGAGAAGAAGGTGGGTGCAAACGCGGTCTCCATTAGCTTCGGATCGGTTCCCTTGTCCTGGTTTCAAGCTGAGTCAGTATCAGAAGTAAAGATGCAAACCATCAATGATGACCCTTATGGACAGCGCCAAAAAGGGTTAGTGTCACACACGGCCCCTAACGGCGAAATCCTTTGGGTTCATCCTGATTTGCTTGAAGATGAACAGTGGACGATATCCACGTCAAAGAAGAAATCGAAAGGTAAAGGAAAGGAGAAGTCCTGTTACAGAGCCTCGGCGATTCCGGAGAAAGACGATGAGGAGATAGCAGCTCTACCGCTTTCTGATGAAGAACAGGAAGTTTTCGCTATAAGGGGTGGAAATGAATACCATTACTAGCATCCGAAAACTTCTAATCCAAATGCTAAAACTCTTTCAGAACTGGGGGTGGTTGCGACCCCACCCATAGCAACTGAGAAGCCACAGAAAGTTGTTAAGCGAAAAGAGAAGGAACCTCAACCTAAAGAGTTCAACTTCCGAAGCAGCCTCGTTTCAATCGACCGATTGGACGAGACAAACCGGAAAGCTCGAGTACACCATATCGCTTTGATGTCATGACTTAATTAGCTAATATCCCAGCAAGGATCACGCTATACGAGTTACTTCGTCTTTCGAAAGAAATTAGGGAAGCTTTACAAGAAGCTTTAGCTGATTCTGAGGTATTCCTTACTCAAATCAAACCAACTCCTGAAGAGCCAGAGTCATCGGTGCAACATTGCAATCTGGTAGCCACCAAATTTTCTTGCATAGCTTTCACAAAAGAAGATATGCAAGTCAGGAATTTGAAGCATGACAGACCGTTACATTTCACTGGATATATCGGTTCGAGCGTTGTCAACCGGATTCAAGTCGATCCGGGTTCCGCTGTTAGCATCATGCCACTCCGGTTGATGTACCACCTCAGAATTCCCGCCAGCAAGTTAGCCTCCATAGGAACGGTCATCTACGGGTTCAATACTAGTGGGTCAAAACCGTTGGGAAAAATCCGAGTGAAGTGTCAACTCGGAGATTTGAAATCTGAAGTTACTTGCTATGTGATAGATGCAGAGACTTCCTATAACTTACTGTTGGGTCGCCCATGGATCCACGGTAATCTTATAGTTCCCTCCACCCTCCATCAGTGTTTGAAGTATGTCGACACTAATGAGGAGGTCAAGACGGTGGTCGCGGATAAGCAACCATTCAAGGGGTTAGAAAATTATTTTACTGACTCCCTTTTGTATGGTGCTGAGTTCGATACTGAACCATCG
Source organism: Asparagus kiusianus (assembly GCA_022839385.1). Classification (NCBI taxonomy): domain Eukaryota; kingdom Viridiplantae; phylum Streptophyta; class Magnoliopsida; order Asparagales; family Asparagaceae; genus Asparagus; species Asparagus kiusianus. The sequence goes on from BQKN01066072.1 coordinate 1,381,754, forward strand.
GCCCATGGCACGGATAGCGGAGAAGAAGCTGATACCGAAGCCGGGCTCGATTATAGTGAAGGTCTTGTACTAAATGACATTGAACCTCTTGTAATCGATCTTGACGGTGATGAATCGTCGGACGAAAGTTGTAACTGGCAACTTGCCGATGAAATAATAAAGGATGATTTAGAGTACTCGCCTTGTCTCAATAATGTTATGCAGGAATTGTATGATGATCCTAACCTACACATGCCAATTTGCTCGTCTTGTACAATGACGAAATATCTGCAAAATTCAGTCGGGACAACGGTGATCCTACCCGCAAAGACAGGGGGTGAGAAAGAAATAATCTTTGGAAAATAGGATCCATCCCCGACTCCTGATCTTTTCTTGGACAGCAACTCAGATGAGGAAAAGCCGGGGCGACATTTCTCTCGGTATAGTTCACAAGAAAATGATTACATGGAGAGGCAAGGCTATAACCTCTCGCTCGGTGAAGGTCTTTATTTTGGTTAAGGAGTCAGGGTTCCACCCCGTTCTACCTATGTACCAAAAAGAAAACCTGATAATTATTATAATCATAATAGAGGTCTAGGTTATGCTTCGTCATCTGATGACGAATATTGCCAGCAGATCATTAGCCAACTGATAAATGAAAACGAACATTCATCCGATACTTCAATGTGGGATTCTGACACGAGCATTGGAGAGAGATTCAAAGCCTTAATGTCGAACATGGCGACAGTTGATCCTTCCACAACTGAAGAGGACGATCAGTTGCCTATTTAGGAAGACCCATGGATGCATTACATGAACATCCAATATGGCGATCGATTCGAACAAAGAGAGCCTCCTACTGAGGATAAAGTGGTCCAAGTTAATATGGGTGACGAAACTAATCCGAAACCTATATTTATAAGCGGTGATCTTTCACCGGATGAAAAAGAAGAACTAATCGCCCTCGTTAGAGAGTATATCAACGTTTTCGCTTGGAATTATGAAGATATGCCGGGACTCGACCCAAACGTAGCGATACACAGCCTCAACATAAAATCGGATGCCAAACCTGTCAAGCAACAACAAAGACGGTTTCGTCCTTAAATTATGGAGGCGATATAAGCTGAAGTTAAGAAATTAATCGATTCAGGTTTTGTCAGAGAAGAACAACACCCTGATTGGCTAGCCAACATCATGCCAGTTCTTAAAAAGAATGGGAAAATCAGAATTTGCATTGACTTCAGAGATTTGAATACCGCATGTCCTAAAGACGACTTCCCTTTACCAATTACGGACGTCATCATTGACAATACATGCGGGTTTGAGAGAATGTCATTTATGGATGGATTCTCGGGATATAATCAGATTAAGATGCATCCGGATGATGAAAAGCATACAGCTTTCAGAACACCCCTTGGTGTATTCTGTTATACTGTTATGCCGTTCGGGTTAAAGAACGCTGGTGCTACGTACCAACGAGCAATGACGAAGATCTTTCAGGAACACCTTCGGAAGACTGTCGAATGCTACGTTGATGACCTGGTCGTTAAGAGCCGTGATAAGAACGATCACATTAAAGATTTGAAGACGATGTTCGATCTTATGAGAAGTCATCAGCTAAAAATAAACCCGACTAAATCCTTCCTCGGAATATCGAGCGGTAAATTTCTTGGATTTGTCGTCACTACGAAAGGTATTCATATCGATCCTGACAAAGTGAAGGCAATACATGAGCTACAACCTCCGAGAAATCTTAAAGAACTCAGAGGATTACAAGGTCGATTGGCATATATCCGTCGGTTTATATCAAATCTATCCGGAAAATGTCAGCCATTCTCCAAACTCACAAAGAAGGGTGTGTCGTTCATTTGGGATGAAGCATGCCAAAAGGCGTTCGAAGATATTAAAACATATCTGGCGAACCCACCTATTCTCGTTGCACCGAAATCAGGCAGACCGTTTTTGATTTACGTCAAAGCGACGAGCCATTCGTTAAGTGCATTATTTGCACAAGACGACGATAACGGTCAAGAACAAGCAGTATATTATCTGAGTCGCACACTAGTAGGAGCCGAATCTCGTTATCCAATGATCGAGAAGGAATGCCTTGCATTGGTATTTGCAATCCAGAACATGCGACATTACTTAGTCGGACAGACAATTTATGTCATTTCCAACATAAACCCAATACGCGTATTCATGACCCAGCCGGCCTCCATGAATTGGCGTTTAGCTAGATGGGCTCTACTCTTATCGCAATACGACTTGTACTTTAAGCAACAAAAATCAGTTAAAGGACGAGCTATTTGCGATCTTCTGGCAGAAAACCCTACGAAGGATATAGTCGAATTGTACGACGATCTGCCAGATGAAACCCACGAAGTTAATACTACCTCACATCAACAAGTGTGGCAGTTGTACTTCGATGGGGCCTCACGCGCAACCAATGTGGCAAGCGCACCCGGATGTTCTAAAATCTCCTCAGGAGTGGGGGTCGTTTTAGTTTCCCCGGAAAAGCATGTCTTGCCTAGAGCATACTCGTTGACCGGACCATGTTCTAGTAATGTGGCCGAGTACAATGCGCTAATAATCGGACTCAACTTTGCTAAAGAGCTGGGGGTCGAATACCTTGAAGCTTTTGGGGATTCTCAACTAGTGGTTAATCAAATACGAGGAGAGTATGAAGTCAGAAATCGAGACCTGATTCCATACCACCAGGTGGCCATCGAGATGGCAAACTCGTTCGAAGTTTTTTTATCGAGTATGTCCCACGCCTCCAAAACGCGTACGCAGACGCATTGGCGGCATTGTCGGTATCCTTGGCTCAACCTCCCGAAACAGAGCAATTGATTACAGTGAGGACCCACCAGCTTATCGTTCCAATCTACGACTCGGATGTTAAAGAAGCATACTCAACAGCAGTTAAACCCGAAGTTCGAGATTGGCGTTTTCCCATTATCGTAGTTGGCGTTTTCCCATTATCGACTACGTCCTACATGGTATATTGCCTGAAGATGTAAGAGAAAGGGAATCGATTCGGCGAAGAGTACCGAGATTTTATTACAACGCCACGGCACAAATGTTGTATCGACGATCGTACGATGGTCTTCTACTCCGTTGTTTATCTGGCAAAGAAGCGGAACAAGCACTCAAAGAGGCGCATGATGGAATATGCGGTGTGCATCAGCCCGGTCCTAAACTCTGTGACCGACTTAGGAGAATCGGGTATTATTGGCCAACTATGGTAAAAGACGCAGTTGACTACGCACGGCGATGTGAAGTGTGCCAGTTACATGCAAATTATATGCACCAGCCGCCTGAATATTTACACCCGTCGGTGACATCGTGGCCATTCGAAACTTGGGGAATGGATATAGTAGGTCCTATCTTTCCGCCTTCGGTTAAAGGGGACCGTTTCATTCTGGCAATCACCGATTATTTCTCAAAATGGGCAAAAGCAGTTCCACTTAGAGAAGTAAAAACGAGTGATGTTATCAAGTTTATCAAACATCATATCATATATTGGTATGGTGTTCCAAGGCGAATAGTACACGATAATGGTCCTCAATTCGTCAGCAACGCATTCATCAAATTTTGCGGTAAATTCGGGATTAAGGACGTTTCATCGACAGCTTATAATCCCACAGCTAACGGATTGGCCGAAGCTTTTAACAAGACCATCATCAAAATTCTGGCAAAATTGGTGAAAACCAACAAACGAGATTAGGACGATAAACTTGGCGAAGCCTTATGGGCTTATCGCACAACTGTCCGCACGCCAACCGGAACAACCCCATATGCCTTAACATATGGATGTGAAGCTGTTCTCCCATTGGAAATACAGATTCCTTCCCTCCGTATCGCTCTCGCAACGGGAATGACGACGGAAGAACATCATCAGAAACGACTCGAGGAGTTAGAGATGTTAGATGAGAAGCACTTGGAAGCTCAACAACAGATTGAGTTTTATCAAGCTAGAATTTCTCGGACTTTTGATAAAAGAGTCCGACGACGAAGTTTTAAAGAAGGAGATCTAGTTCTTGCCGTCCGAAGACCTATGATTCTTACTTCTAAGAAGAAAGGAAAATTTGAACCTAAATGGGAAGGGCCGTGCGTGATAGAAACAGTCTATTCGAACGGTGCATATCGCCTGATTACCCAGGATGGCAATAAATTAATGATGCCAATAAATGAGAAGTTCCTAAAAAAGTATTACCCGTAATACGTTCATGATAACCTATGTAAAACAGGAAGTTCCTAGAGAGTCCTATACAGGATATTTCAGGATAACCTGTTATCAGTTGATTATTCTCAATGGAAAATGGTCATGTGAATAATCCATTCTTAATTATGATGAAAATGATTAAGACCCTCTTATTACTTTTGTTGAGATGAGATTTAATGACAGTTAATCTTTCCTCACAAAACCTTGTAATGCGATCATGGAAGGGGAAACTCGATGATTCGTAACCCCGCACCATGAAACCCCCACCGATCAGATCAACCAATGGTCATCGGTCTATACCAGTCGACAAGTTATTTCATGTCAAATTCTTATGTTTGAAACCAAAATTTCCCACCGAGTAGTTCGTGCAAATCAACAAACTCATTGTTATTTGTACCCTACTCCTATTCCTCTTTTGGTCAAACCTTACTACAGTTAGGACCAAAGCCAAAATCCCCTCTCGATTCGTTCCATGAACGAGAGGTCCACAAATTGAGTGATCAAATCTTTAAACAATTAGGATCATCTCAAAACCCCCACTTGGTCAAACCTTCCTACAGTTAGGACCACAACCAAAATCCCCTCTCGATTCGTTCAATGAACGAGAGCTCCACAAACTGAATAATCAAACCTTATGACAGTTAGGATTATTCAAACCAATCCGGATTCCCTAAGTGGAGATCCCACTTTGAGTTTCCTTTGCATCAGGAGTCAGAATATGAAATTATTCCTCTCTAATTCTGGGTTTATCTCTACCAACAAACAAGAGATCAGGAGTCGGAATATGAAATTATTCCTCTCCAATTCTGGGTTTATCTCTACCAACAAACAAGAGACCAGGAGTCAGAATATGAAATTATTCCTCTCCAATTCTGGGTTTATCTCTACCAACAAACAAGAGACCAGGAGTCGGAATATGAAATTATTCCTCTCCAATTCTGGGTTTTTCTCTACCAACAAACAAGAGGCTCTGAACTGGAATATCCAAGTTCTTTCTTCATAAACTTAGGTTCGTTTTCATACATAGAGAACGTGACCTATCTACACTTTAAGATCCATGTCATTCACACATGGGGGATGTTATCTCTATCTCTTATTAGAGATAAATCTACATCTAACACATGTAGTCTACATATTCAATATTGTAGTTTAAAGTCTAAAAGAATTTAACTCTTTTAGCCCAACGTTATATGTGAAACGGACTCAGATAATTCACATACTAGCCCGATTCAAACGGTAGTCGGTAAAGGCATATCAAATCCGTTGATGGCTGAGAATTTGCCAAAAATCCTATAAGTATTATGGTTATTTATTCTAAACAAGAATGAGTAATCATAATAAAATCTCAATGAGAAAAAGAGTTCATTATATTGACTGAAAATGTTAAAAAAAAATTCATGTTCTCCAATTACAAAAGTTTATATTGACGAATCTGATCTTCTAGTTTTGAAAGCTCTGTTGCATAAGCATGTTCAGCTCAGCGGTCAGTTTAACTTTGAAGGCTTCTTCATCAACACCTTGAAGTTCGGCGATCTCTTATTCTTTCTCAGCAAGCCTCTTATCCTGAATATCCAATTGTTGGTACAGGTTTTCTTCAATTCGAGTTGTCTTCGTCAACTCAGACTCCAAAATTTCACGAGTATCCTTGGCTTTTGCAAGTTGTTCTTCTAGGCGGTCTATCTCAGCTTGGGTCGACTCTAAATCCCGTTGTAGATCGACCTTAGCCTGTATTCTCTTGGCGACATGCACCCTAAGCCGATGACCGTGGGCTCTTAGCTTTTGGAGCTCGGAGTTAGCAGATTTTTGGGAGTCACGCCACGCTTGCAACCTGGAATCTATGTGAGAGGCGATATAGGAGGATACACCTTTGGTGCGGAGATTCTTCAGAAGCTCTATATGTTGTTTCAAGTCGATCGAATAAGCGTTGATAGAATCAGCTAGATCACCATATCCTTCCTCTCTGATTTCCGATATGTAGCGATCAAGAGGCCTCTTAAAATTCTCAAAAAGTGATCCTTTAAAGAGAATGCGATCGACCATGGTACTTAGAAAGGAGACAAAGCCTTGGAGATCAGAGCAAATGACGGATTTTTCCGGATCCTCGTCAGACAATAACTCTTGAATGCGGACTGATAGTGAGGTAGAAGAAGCTGCGATAAGGACGAATAAGTCAGTACAAGATATATGTGTGCATACATAACAGCAATCTGAAGCATACTAAATTTAATAGAAGAACCTGCAGCGGGACCCGGTTTGTCCAATGGGGGTAGTCTGGTCTCCTGAACAGTCAAAGCTGGTTCAGGAATGGTAGCTTTTGGTGTACCAGCTATGTCAGAAGATTCTTTAATTTCAACCTCAAAAGATTTTGGGTCCAAATTGAGAGCCTTCTCAGGAGAAGGTTCTATGGACAAAAAGAATCACAATAAATGCAATGGAATATCGATCAGAAACTTGAAGCAAATGAGGGTTAAAACTCACCAATTCTAGGCACAACATCAGCCGACGTACCAAGTTTTTCATTTGTCTCGCTTTTGTTACGACTGGACTGATTTGAGGGGTGACATTGACTTCTATCATCATGGGATCTACAGGGGTAGCAGGTTGAGATTCAGGAATAGATGATTGAAGATTAACTTCGGTTCCTGCCCATGATAGGAGATCACAACCCTCAGGTTGATCATAAGCTCCAGCGATTATAGTTGTATCAGTTTCGGCGACTGGTCCTATAATTCGAACATTTACACAATTAATCAAGTAAAAAATAAATATATGATGAGGAGTTTGCAGAACAGAAGCCTTACTCTCAGAAGGACCTGCTTCTTGTGAACCAACTCCAACAGCGAGTTCTGTGGCTGCACCAGTAATTTTCCCCGACAACAAATCAGAGATTTCCTGATGATCGCCCTCTGAAATATCAATATTATAGTCGAAATCAGTGAAGTCGTCGACTTTAGGGGTATGGGCGATTTTTCCTTCTGTTGGTTCGCTCATTATGACATCTACAGGAAGCGTTGAGTCATAAATAACATGTGAATTTAGATGAACTTGCTCAAGACGAAGATTAATTTTACCTTTGTTCGTCGGGACGAGTTCAGGAGCCTCGCTACTTGCGCCAACTTCTTTTAGTTTAACTAAAAGAATAAAAAGCGTACAAGTCATTAGAGGAGGCACACGGTCCGACTCATTCATTTCTCGGATTTCTCTTCCGAGAGGAGAAAGATCAGTACCTGTGTCCGTAGCTGATGGATCAATGTCAGGAGTTGGTGGAATACCAGCTGGTCCTTCTTTCAGAGCATCCTGCATTTGTTGGACAAAGCTGGTCTCCTCAGTCTCCATACCTCCTGGAGAAACAACATCAGCTGGCAATTCTCCTTCTTCTTGACTCCCTACAAAAGTTGAGTATGGAATAAATTCGAACGTCAAGAAGTATGAGAATAATAAAAACGAATCGTTACCTTGTTCTTCTGAAGAAGTGCTACGAGCAGACGTTTCCTCTAAAGTGGGAAGACAAACACGCGGCTTGGAAGCAGATTTCTTCTGTCTCTTTAATGGACGCGCTTCATCCCCAACTCCAGACCCCTCATGACGATGCGTAGTGCGTAGTTCAGTTATGGGAGGGATCTGAGTTTGAGTTGGAGCGGAGGGTCGAGATCTTTGCCGAAGAGCAAGAGGCACTGTATCTTCCTCATCCTCTTCATCTCCACTGAGGACTTCCACCGTCATCCGGTTCGGATAAGCCATAACGAGTCTCTCTCTCTTTCTTGTTGGGGCATCCGGTGGTTGAGTAGGCGCGGCAGACGGGCGCACAAGTCCCCTCTCGAAGAAAGAATCAGGGAGACCAGCTACATCATCAGAACTCGAGCCAGTCTCACCCGCCTCCTCAGAAGTCTCCGTCTCCTCAGAGTCAAATTCTTCTTCACTACCAGCTGAGCGAGCCGGTTCTTTTCCTTTCATCGATGATTCGGCAGCCTCTTTCTTTTGAGGTGAAGTCATAACTTCACGTGTCGCTCTACTTGAGCGTCGCAGGGCTGTCTCTTCTTCTGAGTCCGATCTTCTCCTGTACCGAGTGACGATGTTGGCAGCAAGCAACCACTTGCAAAATAAAAAGGTCATCCGTAGAGGCGGCGCTTCCAAGGGGAGATCGAACTCAGCGCTTGTGCAGCCGGCAATGCTCCAAAACCAGGCTCTCGCGCCGTCAATAAGTCCTCCTCGAAGCTAAGGTGACGATTCGGGTTGCCGACGTATATTTGGTCATAGCCGAATTGACGAGCAAATCGACATGGAAGATAGGGTTCAATATGACAAACGTCTTTTACCCGAAATAATAAATAACCAGGTCGAATGTTCATCAACCATCTGAAGCACCCGACGTCCAAGATGGTGCGATTCTGCCTTGGGTCTTCAGCATCCAATAAAGTGGTGTTATAGGTACCAGAGAACCGAGGGAAGCAGGGGAAGAATTCCCAACACTTGTGGATTTTGAACTGCCTTGTTATGTCCGGCCATCGATGTTTGATCCATTTGCAAGCCTCAAGATTCTGCAACAAAGGAAGGCTGGGATCTACCGTCTTAGGAGCTTCCATCAAATCTGGCCGGTGAAGTACTAACCAGGTCATTAGATAAGTATAGGGCAGCTCTAGCTTCGGAACTGATAGGCTGGCGGAGGGTTTCTTTTTCTCCTGGGTAAACACAGAGATTAATTGCTGTAATCCACTGTGAATAGCAGCCACCATAGTGGGAAGCAAGGATAATTTGCAACCTGTAGCTAGCTGAACAGCTGGATACAATACTTCCATTGGCATCGCATCAGAGGACTGGTGGGGAACTACGCACCTCTTTAGCCATATAGCCAGGAAACCAGCCATCAGAGCAGTAGGGCTAATCGGAACACCGGCTTGCCACAGATAAGAACAGAATTTGGTCCCATGCGGAAATCCATCTTCTGAATGAGAGGTGTAAGTCTGGGCGTTTGTTTTCTCTAACAGTCGATTGATTTCACTCGGGCTCAGAGGAGACAATCCGCATACATCTCCCGAACGGTCTTCCAGATTCTTGAACAGATAATCGGCGAATTGTTTTAAACTGATTTGGGGAGGCTTCTTCCTTGCTTTAGGCTCCATCTCGGCCATGGCTATGTGATAGTGGCAGGTTAATTCCCATAAAGTGTCATGAGTCACAGTTGACCGATCCTTCATCTTGTTCAGCTGATTGGTAGTTGGGAAGAACTCTTGATATGGAACATCGCCCATCGGCAAACCAGACACCTTCATCATTTCATGCAGTGGTAGTCCGAGCTCCCCATTCTTGGTAAAGAATGTATTAGTGTCCGGGTTGTAGATCTCGAACAGACAAAGGAAATGGCCTACACTAATCTACAGACCATTCATAGTAGCACGGATCGGGACCGCCAACCCTAGTTCTGCTAACTCTCGCCCCCAACGTTCAACACATAACGAGTCATTCTGGTCCACCACCACTTGTCTCCAAAATAATAGACCCATCCATAACATCTGAAATTCTCTCTGGGTAATATTTTTCCCGCTGCCGCTAACCGGTTCTTCACGGTGTTGGCCTGCGCTGTCTGTTCATTTTGAGGTATATTGTCTTGACCTAAGACACCTGGATGAAGCCCTCGTATAGAAGCTCTTTCACTGGAACCTGGAGTAGCCTCTTTCCCAATGAAATCACAGTGAATGCGCTCGTGATTTTCAGTTAATCTCCAGAACATTTCATGGTTGACGGATAAATTCCTGAACTTTAATAGCGAATATTCCCGAGGAATCCAGGGCAAATATAAGAATGATGACCCGCTTTGATGCAACAATTGCGCAGGCTTGCAGAAAGCAATCTCTGGATCTTTTACCGAATCACCAAACAAGAAATCCGGCTTCCTTATACATTGATTTGAGTCTTGTTCTGAAATCAGGGTTGCATCCGTGATTAACCGTCGTAGAACACGACAACTACCCCGCCGGATCAACTCTCTAGCCTCTTCACTATAGTCAGATTTGAACTGGGGAGAGGATTCAATTAACGGGAGCCCCTCATAATAAGAATGGGTAACGTTACTCTGACCCGTAACCGCATCAGCAGGAAAGGCAGTGGAAGGAAATTGGATTGATAAAGAAAACATACACATAAATTGTGTAAGAATAGTCCTAAAATTATAGAGGAAGCGATATACCTTATTCTATAAGATATAGTCGCTATTTCATAACAGGTGTGACGATTTTTCATCTACCACATGTATAAAGGAGATATGCGTTACTATGCAAGGGCATTATAACGGCATACCAAAACCTTTCAACACATGTGGGATGATATGAAATCTCCCCTGCATGTTCTGAAGTGTGTTTTGTCCAAGCAAAACAAACACTTTTAAGTGTCGATCCCCTCAAAGGAGGATACCGGCTCTTCTCGAGGGTATCTCAAAGGATACAAACGAGGATCTGCATACAAATACAGGTACATATATATGAAATTGATGGAATACAACATTTAAATTCGTCAAAGGGTGAAAGAAATGTACCCCCATGCGAAGCGGCAATAGGAGCAGCCCCCTCGGGGGACTGGACAGTCGAACGGCCTCGAGGAGCACGAGATCTATGTGGCGACATAATGGATATATGATCTGCAAGGAAACCCAACGAAAGAGGTCAGGATTTTGAGCATGAAATCGACAGAAATAGGGCAGATACAACCGAAACAGTGCATGCAATGTCAGAATTGAAGAAAATCAAAGTTTTAGAGAAAGAGACGAACAAACCTTCACAAACCCGAGTTGAATCTCCCCCAAACGAAGCACTACACGAATCAGGAATGAGGAGAACAAGAAAAGATTGAAAACTGGCAGAAAAATTGTCGAAAAAACCCGCTGGAAATCGCCCAGAAATCGTCGTGAAAAAAGCCCTAAAAACCCTAAGTCCGGTTTATATACCCGCTGTCTCGCTGAGCGAGACAGTAAACTCTGTCTCGCACGGCGAGACAGCAAACTCTGTCTCGCTGAGCGAGACAGAAAACTCTGTCTCACACGGCGAGACAGAAAACACTGTCTCATACTGCGAGACAGAAAATACTGTCTCGCACTGCGAGACAGTAAATACTGCCTCGCAGCATGAGACGGCAGACATTCTCTTAGTCAAAAGTCAAATGTGATGCAGATGGACACTCCAATGGGTACACGAGTCTAAACTGTTTTCCTACTCTCAACAGGAAGTTTCTGGAGAATATTAATCTGAATATTCTTAAGGATAACCTGTTAAGCTCCCAATGGATGTATCAATTCAGTGATTAAAGCTGAAACCACAAGAACAAATACCAACTTCAATTCAAGATCTCAACAACGGTCAAGCAATAAACGCGACGCCGGGAGAACATTAGCTATTTTACAAAGAACTGAATAGACTAAAGGAAGAAGAGATCAAGGGTTGAAGCCATTTACAAGTCCTGCTACACGATCTACTCAACCAAGCATTGAAGGGATCGTAAGCAAAACCTATCCTATCCAAAGTATCCCAGACTCTTCTATAAAAGAATACGTCTGGAATACTTTGGAGGGGGTATCTGTAGGCGTTAAAAAAATGCTAATAGATATCCAAACGTAGAGAAAATCACTCAAAACTAACAAATACAAACTGTCTCGCCAGCGAGACAGGCTTTGCTGTCTCGCCAGCGAGACAGGCTTTGCTGTCTCGCCAGCGAGACAGTGTTGAATTGGTTGAAACTGCCTTGTAAACCGCCACACACGTGTCCATTAACTACCAAGGGACATGGGAAACATCGTGGGCGAAAATCACGTGAATAACTACCAAAATAACGGAGTTTGAAACGTGGGAAAGCAGTTACAGCGAGAAACTGTCGTTTTCCGAGACAGTATTTACTGTCTCGCTGGGCGAGACAGCAAATTTACTGTCTCGCGGGCCGAGACAGCAAATTTACTATCTCGCGGGCCGAGACAGCAAACACTGTCTCGCCCAGCGACACAGTAAACACTGTCTCGCCATACTAATTCAGTCTTATGTTGAGTTTTTGCAGTTACAGACCCCAGAGGCTATAAATACCCCCCTAGGGTCACTACTGAGGGAGATCGAGCACATTTTCGAGCATTCTAGAGCACAGAGAGAGAGAGCAGACTTGATCTTGGTGTGATTCCTTGACATTCGAGCTTTGACTTGAGTTCAAGAAGAACGACTATCTTACTCTGATAAGATATCGTTTCAAATTCTCACTTCGATAAACGAAGAAAGAATCATAAGCCCCCTCTTCACGATCTGTGATTCGGCGGTCCACGAACCAAAGCGTTCCCGGCACAGGCAAAGAACCCACAAAAGCAGTGATCCAAACAACGATCCTGCGTTTATTTTCTCAAAAGTTGTAATTTTTGTTTTGTTGTGTAAAGAGGTCTTATAAAAAGACTATTTCTTGTGAATTTTATTGTAATCGACTGAAGAGACAATGAATTCGACAACAAAACAGACTTTTGACGAAAACAGAGCTGACCATCATTATGGAATAGGAGGGGGACACATCATTATGCATAGGAGGGGGACACATCACCTGTCTCCCTTGTTGGTATCATATTTTGGGTCATTGATGAATTTTTTATTAAATATTAGGTAGCTCATCGATGACTCACTTGCCACAACAGCAGGCCAATATCACCTGTCCAATATCCGTTCTATTTTAGGGTTCGACTAGCACTACTCTTTTAAATTTTTTCCGTTGGTGATCGATGATATAAGATTTTTTTATCATTTTCTTTTTTCTTGGTTGACTGGACATTGACTGGACCCCTAAATGTATTAAAATTACCAGCAACCCCTTAAAGGTCTTGAACATCATAATAAGATTAAAATTTTAAAAATTACAAATAATCTCGTAATAGTTTTACAACCACCTAGACATTCGAAAATTATAAATAGCTCCTAAAATTTTACAAAACTGTCCCAAAAATTTTCAAACAAGTAAGAGTTTCAAAAGTTACAAATAATCCCCTAAAGAATTTACATCAACATGCTGAAAGTTTAAATATAACAAATAATCCCTAATATTTTACAAACAGTCCCCAAAAAATTATTAACACTCGCACTTGTTGAAAATTATAAATTGCCTTCGGAAATCTTTACAAACAGCCTCTTGATAATTTTATAAATAACCCACTACTACTTTTAAAAATTATAAATAACCCTCTAAAAATTACATACAACCCCTAAAAGTTCTAAAAATTACAAATAACAGATAAATTTAGGGGGTATTTATAATTTTCAAAAGAGGTGTTTGTAGACATTTTGGGGGCTTTTTATAAAGTTTAGTTAGTTATTTGTTATTTGCAAAGCTTTTTGCAACTGTTTGTAAAAAATTTAGGGGACTACTTATAAATTTTGAAAACTTTTGGAACTACTTATAAAGTTTAGGGTGGCACTAGGGGCACATCCCAACCACAACCTTAACCACACCACCTCTCTCATTTGCTACACTGCACCGGGCCCCACATGAGATTTACATTTTTAAAAATCTCATGTGGGGCCCGGTGCATTGTAGCAAATAAGAGAGGGTGTGTGGTTGAGGTTGTGGTTAGTTGTGTGCCCTTATCATTTTCCTAAAGTTTAAGACTTTCAATATATTGTTTGTGATTTCAAAACTTTCAGGGGTCCAATCAGCATCTAGTCAACAAATGTCATAATTAGTGGGAAAAAAAAGATTGTCATACATGCTTTTCAATACGTGTAATTTCTCCCATTGAAAAGTATGAGTCGGTTCACAATGTATCCCTTAAAAAAAAACCACTGTGGCGATCGAATTAAACATCTCTATTCTAGATTGTGAATCCTAAAAATAGATAACGAGGCTATAATACCACTTATTAGATCTGAAATGTTAGCCGAGGGTGTGTGTGTTGAGGGGGGGGGGGTGAATAAATTTCTATAATTTTTGACTTAAACATATACTGTGCGGCAGAAACATTGAAAAATAAAAACAAACAACCAGACTAAAAACCAACCAAGGAACACCTAATATTTTTATAGTGGTGTTTGTGGAAAATTTCGTAGTAAAAGAAATGAAAGAAAAATTGATTTGTGTTCCTTTAATCTCAGTTACAATTGGATTTCCTGATTATAAAAGAAAGGAGAATTGATCTGGATTCTCCCCTTTGTTTAATTCTGGGTTCTTCACGGTGGCGATGGAGTGCCTCCCTCGAATGCTCGCGTCGAGTTTGCTCTCCGTTGACGATTCGATGTTTTGCTTCAATGGAATGATGTCTTCTCCTCACAGTTTGACGCTGTAGAGAACTTGCAAAGCAAGTTTTAGAACTTTGAACGAGTTTAGAAGAAATTTGTAAAAGAGTTGATTTGAACCGAAAATCGGTTAATAAGCCAAGGCTAGAAGAAAGCTCCGGTGGTCGATCTCCAGATCCGAGAAAGCTCCAAAGATCCTCTCTTTGCTGCCAAGCTCCAGGGGCAATCCGAGCCAAGAAGTTCCAACCCTTAACTCAGTTGAGTTTACTCGTTTTTATAAGGGATTAAGGGGGTGTAACCGCCCCCCTTAAATCACTCCTAAGTGGGGTGTAACCACCCTCAAATTATAGAAAACAGTTTTGGAACTATTCAAGGGTTTTAAGGGGTGTAATCCCCCCTAAAATCTCTTCATAATAGGGTGTAACCGACCCTATTAAGTGGAGATACGGTTTTAAAACCGTTCAGGTTCTGTTTGAACCAGTCAAACACAAAAACGCGGTCTGACCCCTGCGTTTTGATGTTGCAACGTGGGTTCGACTCCTGTGTTTTGATGTTGCAACGCGGGTTCGACCCCTGCGTTTTGTTGCTGATACACGGGGAGGACCTCCGCGTTTTGGTGTTGACACACGGGGAGGACCTTCGCGTTTTGAGATTATAACGCTGGTTCGACCCATGCGTTTTGATGTTGCAACGTAGGTCCGACCCATGCGTTTTGACTTTGAACGCTGGGGATGAACCTTGCGTTTTGATTTTGAACGCTGGGGATGAATCCTGCGTTTTGATTTGAAGAGATTGTCGATTTGTAGTCTCTTTTGCTAGAGCATTGCAAAGACCGTCATCTTGTAATCTTCGTCTTGGCTCCTTGAAAACATGAAAATCTTCAAATTGTAACATTCTAAAAGTCGTCAGATTGTAACTTCCATCATTGGTGTTTGATGGGGGATCAACTATCTATTGTGATTTTTAGACAGCCTACAAGTGGTTCGATTAACAATCCTATGTCTACTCGTTTTTCTCATGAAGGGGCTTCCTTACTATGCCAAGAGTTCTCCTGAATGACAACTCGATTTAGTCAGTTTATAAAAACCACACCCTAAAATCTGCCAAAAACTACTTGTCTAACATAATTCTCCATAGTGAGTAACACCTAATACTAACTAGTCCGAACCCTCAATTATCATTGGCTTGTGTATGCCGTAAACCATCAATTAACATAGACTTGAGTACGTGATAAATCCTAAATTCATCGTGGCTTGAGTATGCCATAAAAATAAGTTTGATACAAATAAATAAATAACAATTTAGCCCAAGACCTTACAGTCATTTTGATTAGCAACTGCTCTTCAAAAGATTAAAGCAAAGTTTGATGAAGGACGGTGGACATGATAAACTCCAAGCTCAACACTCCTCGAAGGTTGATGATTGGATAAGAAAGAACGATGTCGAGGATGTATTTTGAGAAGCCTAAGCTAGATATTTTCACTAACTTGAGCCCTAGCTCTCTCTGCTTCTTCTTCTTTCTGCTTCTTCTTTCTATTAGGTCATGAATATTTCTAGAAATCATGAGGAAAGAGTCCATATATCATCGGCAATGAACAACTAGATTGAGTCCAAAAAAGATTAAAAATCATAAATCTAGCACTCAACCATCAATGGTTGGACTTAACCATTGACGTGTTACTGTTCACCACCAGTTTGTACTGTTCAACTCTCTGGGAAATATCAATGTGTAACTGTAGATCATCAATGAGTTACTGTAGACCATTGTTGATCTAAACCTACCATTAATGATTAGATATATCAGATTGAGAGGTTTCTGAAAAGCTATTATGATAGAGATTTGGATAACCAAGTCAAAAGGTGTGGCCCGTATAATTTTCAACCTTGGTGTATGTTTCAATTCTGCTACTGACTATTTCAACGTTATTTAACTAGAAGTCTAAAACATTCACATCTCGACCTATACATCTATGAATATAGTCCCATTTGTTCTTGTGATTTCGTGGCAACGAGACGCACACTCCTATATACTCAAAAATAAATTCCACCCTTGCTATTTTTCCAGAATCAGTTATGGTTAATTTATCGTCTTGCTCTTTTCAATATCGAACTTGATTCTAATTCTTACAACCTGTGTAAAACATTTCAAACATAAATTATACCAATATGAAGATTTGTTATCCATCAAACTAAGCCGATTACATGGACATGACATATATAGTTTTACCCCCCGAATACAAAGAAAATGTTTCCGAGACTCAAACTCATGATCTTCAAGTCACACGGCAACAACCTCATCATTTTTATGCTAAAGTTCATTTATGAACGCACCAGCCAAATGCTTGAAACCATTCTTTTCTGACACTTCTTGATTTCTCTTGATCTTCGCAAAATGCACAAGATCTCTTCAGTGGTCCTTACCCTCGTCGCTTCTGCTCCATCAAGGCAAGATTGGTGGCATAGCACGTGCAAAGTAAAGGGAGCCCAAAATGGCTTTGTGATGGTGGCAAGCTATGAATGACATGGAAGGCTTTTTCCTGTCCAGTTGGGGTTCAAACTTACTGAAATCTTAAGGAGCAACACAAAAGCAAAAGCTAGCAAAGGAGCCTCAAACTTTGCGTGTGCTTCCTTTAATCAGTAAAAGGATGGGATTTGGCCGTCTCCAAATTCCAAAAAAAAGGTTGCAATATTATTGAATCTATTAAGGTATCAGTTTTATTGAATGCTTTGTTAAAACAAAAGACCTAGCAACTTGTTTGCTTCCTAAATGAATATGCTAGGTTCACAAACTTTCCAAAGGGACTGGAGTACTCAAAAGGTTCAGTTAGCAAGCATAACAATGGAGAGAAAAAAAAAAAAGCATTGGTTTGCTATCAAATCACTTGCTGACTGCACTCTGTTTAGGCTCATTCTGGCAATGCCTTAGCATGAAAGCAAATTCCACATGCTCTTGATACGATCACAACTCCCAGCACTGATCTGAGGAGTTTTCTTCTGTGGACATAAGAGGGTGTTTGGCAAACTGAAATTGAAATGAAAGAGTGATAGTCATTTTTTTTGGGAAGTGCTAAAGTGCATCCACGACATCATGCACGTACGCGACATATAATGTTTGTTTTCAAAATGAAAATAGTGTTGAAGGTACGTAGAAAAACAAAGATGACGGGGCAATATCATTTTCTTTATTTAAATGGGAGAATATTTTATTTCTTTATTTAAATTATATTACAATTTGAATGATTGGGTTCTTAGAACCGAAGAATGGGCCGACAGTGAAATATATACTAGGTACTGTGACATGAAGAAGTATACATTACAAGTACGACAACTGTAGAAAAGTGACAATTTGAAAAACATTGCCAAGCTAACCAAAGATTGCATGAATTAAAATCGAACCATTACGTAACCTTATGCCGGTAAGGCTAATACCAATCATTTGTTTATATGTATTATATAGAATATCATACAATTATGGTCTAGGGCTTCCTGTATTTAATTGCTTGAGGGCAGTGAGTATACATGCAAGAGAAATAGAGAAACGTAGGGAACAAAAAAAAAAAGCTAGATATTTTGGGTTTGTTACCAGGAAAAAGGAAAATAGTTAATTAAAAAATAAATGATTTAGTTAATAGTGGTCCCTACTCTTCCACTTTTAGAAGTTGATAATGCATTAAATCCTATGTTGTAGTTATTTTGCATTTCACTTTTGCTTTTAATAAAACAAACACGTGGAGTGGAAAAAGCATGTCACCTTCACACTTTTTTTCTTCACTTTCATACAAACAAACACCCCCTAAATTCGTTTAAATGTTTCTCAATCTTCATAATTAAGTAAAGCAATAATTATATGTTGATTTACTTTGACAGCTATAAGAGAATAAGAGGCATGTAGAGATTCTCTTGATGTTCTCACTTTTTTTTCTATGGATTCTAGAAATTGATCTCACATCTTATTGAACATAAGTATAAAATTTTAAGTTTCAAATTTATTTAAGGGTTAATAGCCAATAGACATATTTGGTATCACTCAATTGCGAATAAACTCCATGTAGTTTTATTTGTATGCATAGACCCTCTGAGTGAAATTTTTTTGGTTCTTAAAATAGTCAAAAGGTTTTAAGCAAGATTTTGAGGTTTTCGAATTGATATTTTTTTCCGCAGATTTAGATTTTCCTCTAGCGATTGAGACTTTAGCGGTTTTGTTTGAAGCTTTGAATATATTTTGCTTTTAATTTAAGCAATTCCGCTTCAAATTTTACGGTGATAGTTTGCTTAATGATTGCTTAGTTACATATATTGAGAAAAATATATATTTTAAAGTTATAAAAGATACGATTACATACCTTTCTCAAAATATAAAACCTCATCGTAGACAATTGTGAATTTTTTTTAAAGTGTTACTTATATAATGATGATATCACTCTTTAGAAATTCTAAATCCGCTTTGCTTTGCGTGATATCCTCCAAAGTTTTGAAGTTTTTTTTATATTAGTCCCACAATCGTTCATATTTTGAAATTAGTCACTCAATCTTCATATTCTAAATTAGATCCCTAAATTCTTAAGCATTTCGAAATTAGTCCTAGAGATGCCATATTTCGAAATTAGTCTTCCAAATCTTTTAAGTGTTTTGAAATTAGTCCCACTTGTTAGCACAAAGTAGAGAGGTTTGGGGGACCATTTTCAAAACATTTAACAGATTTGGGGTCTAAGTTCGGAATATGAAGATTTGGGGGATCAATCTTAGAACACTTCAAAATTTGTGGGACTAGATCGAAAATATGAATGGTTTTACTAATATTGAAAAACACCCTAGGAATTTGTAGTGGGTCCACGTATAGGATCCGACCGTTGGCGTCCAAATGAAGCCATACTGTACCGTGGGGGCCGGAGCCTGAACCCAGTAGTATACAACGATCTCCGCCAAAGTTCCTTGTTTTTTTGGTCGATTCTCTCTCTCTCCATTTCCCTCCAAATTCATATCAATAGCAACCAAAATGCTTCGACCAAAACTCCCTCCAAAATCTCTTCTCCCCCTCCTCAAACTCTCTCAACCTCTCACAACAACAACAACATCATCATCACCATCTACTTCCTCATCCCAAGTCTTCACACCAAAATCCCCACGCGCACCCGCCGACCCCACCGACCCCCTCACCGAAGTCACCCGCCTCCTCCGCCGCCGCAAGTTCCCCGCCGCCAAAACCCTCCTTCATTCCCTCGTCACCACCAGCAAAGACCCCACACTGTCCTCCTCCCTCATCTCCGCCTGCTCCTCCGCCGGCGCCAGCCCCTCCAAAGCCCTCGACTTGCTCTTCCGCGTCTACTCCGACGCCGGACTCACCGACTTCGCCATCGACACCTTCGACCTCATCGTCCGAACCTTTGACAGCGCCGACTGCCGATCCTGCACCGTCTGCCTCCAGGCCCTCCGCCGCCGAGACACTGACGGCGGTGGCGCCCACCAAGCCCTCGCATTCTTCCGTAGAATGCTCGAATCTAAGGCCGTTGATGTCTCGGTCTATGCCACCGCCATTGTTGTGGACGGGCTCTGCAAAACTGGGGACGTTGAAGTTGCACGCCGGCTGCTCGATGAATTGTGCGAGAGAGGGTGGGCGGCGAATATCGCCTCATATAATTCCCTTGTCAAGGCATATTTGGAGAAAGGGGACACGAGTTCGGTGGATTTGATATTGAGTGAGATTGATGAGAAGGGTATCGGTCAAAGCATCAGGACGTATACACTCATAGTGGATGCATGCTCGAAGTCCGGAGACATTGATCGAGCAGAGAAAGCATTTCATATGGCAAGAGATAAGGGACTAGCCGCCGATGTCTGGTTATACACAACAATGATCAAAATGTACTGCAGGGCAAATATGATGAAGCAAGCATTTGCCCTATTTGATGAGTGCGTCAACAAGGGACTTAAACCTAATGAGCGAACATACGGCATTTTAATCGATGGACTCGCTAAGCACGGTCAAATGTACGCCGCCGAGATGTTGATTGACGAAATGCAGAAGAAAGGACTCAAATTGAACCTCATAATTTTCAACAGTTTGATCCACGGATACTGCAAGAAAGGAAACCTCGACAAAGTACTAAAACTGCAGGAGACCATGGAAAAGAATGGGTTAAAACTTGACGCTTTCACTTGCAACACGATAGCTCATGGATTGTTCAACGCAGATCGATGTAACGAAGCAAAAATTGTCTTGAACAAAATGGTCGAGCAAGGAATAGCCCCAAATATGGTAACATACACTACACTTATCCACATTTATTGTAAAGAAGGCGACATGGTTGAAGCGAGGAGAATATTTCGTGACATGGAGACCAAGGGGGTGAGCCCAGGGCCCGCCACATATAATGTTATGATCGATGGGTACTGTAAGAAAGGTAAAATTCGTGAGGCCGAGAGGTTTAGGAAGGAGATGGAGAAGAAGGGGATGGAGCCTGATCTGTACACGTACACGTCACTGGTGCACGGGCATTGCTGCCACGGTAAGGTGGACGTGGCTGTGAAGTTGTTTGAGGAGATGAAGGGGAAGAGGGTGGGCCCCAGCGTGGTGACTTACACTGCGATTATATCAGGATTGTCGAAGGAGGGGAGGTCGGAGGAGGCGTTTAGGTTGTATGAGGAGATGGTTGATTCAGGGTTGAGTCCTGATGACACCGTGTATTCTTCTCTTGTTGGGAGTTTGCATACGATTAAGGAAGAAACAAGGGAGTGATGCGAAAGTAAAAGGAGACCAATTTTACAATTTCAGAGTCTCTAAACATGGCCTAGATTATTTTAGTCAGTATCTTTTTCTTGTAGACTCCAATTGACTTTCCATTTGAAGTATTGGAAAGATGAATGAATCTATTTTCTGTCGGGGATTCGAAACAATCAAGCGAACCCTTGTCCTTCCGGACCTTGGGTTGAAAGTAGGAAAGTATGAAAATTCACCACAAATAAAGATCAAAACTTGCAGGAATAATAAAGGAGACGAACACACAGATTTAACGAGGTTCGGCAACATGCCTACGTCCTCGGGAGCCACACCACACAATTATTTTGATTAATTGAAGAAGAAATATAAGCTCTCAAACTAGGGTTTTATCTCTCTGAGATTCTCTCTCTTTTTATGCTGTCAAAAGCTCTTTTTCATATACTACAAAGTCCTAAAAAACGTTTAGGTATATATAGACTCCTGAAAGAAACAGAATCCAAAACAGTTTAGGAAACTGTTTGACTGCGTCGCGGTCGATCGTGGCAGTCGATCGCGTAGGTATTGCGGTCGACCGAACCAAATTCCTGAGAGCAAAAAACATTATAGTGTTGTCGCGATCGACCGTCATGGTTGACCGAATTGATTCCTGATACCAAAAATCTCTACAGGGTCCTCACGGTCGATCGCCTTCAGCTCCAGCCTTTTCTCAGTTCTGTGCACGTTCGCGGTCGACCGTGCAGGCCTTCTCCTGTTTTTCTCGATTTTCTCCCTCGTTTTGATTCTAGCCCCGGCTTCGACTTTGGGTCTACACTTTAGACTAACAATCTTCCACTTGGAGACCAAGTGCCATCAGCGAGTTCACCCGAACTCTCCCTTCTTCGCAAGTATCTTCTCCTCCCCGGAAAAATCATTTCTTCAATCATCAATATCCCGACAATCTCGCCGATCCTCGTAGTGTGGCTCCGCCTTCATCTTCTACTCCTAAAGGCCAACTGAACTTACGCACAACTCCAGTTTCTCAATGGTGACTGCATTCGTCAACATGTCCGCCGGATTTTGACTCCCCAAAATCTTCATTAAGTGTAACTTTCCGTCTTCAACTAGCGAGCGTATAAAATGGTATTTTACGTCGATGTGCTTTGTTCTGACATGATATACTGGATTCTTAGCAAGATGTATAGCGTTCTGACTATCACAATAAAGAACTCCTCTCTCTTGCTTTAGATTTAACTATTTCCAAGCACCTGTTCAACCGGATCATTTCCTTGCTTGCGTCGGTCACCGCGACATACTCAGTCTCGGTTGTAGATAAAGCAACAATCTTCTGCAGACGTGAGACACAACTCACTGTTGTCGACGCTAAGGTATAAACATACCCCGTGGTGCTTCGCTTCGTATCATGATCACCGGCGAAGTTCACATCCACGTATCCCTACAGCACCAACTCCTTCCTCCTAAAACATAGTGATTTGTTCGTTCTTCCCCTCAAGTACCGTAATATCCACTTCACGGTATCCCAATTCTGCTTCCCTAGATTGCTTGCAAACCTGCTCACAACTCACTGCATGGGCAATGTCCGGCCTCGTGCAAACCATCACGTGCATGAGACTCTCAATGGCTGAAGAATATGACACTCTGCTCATATGCTCTCTATCTGCATCTGTCTTAGGTGATTGATCCTCAGATAGTTTGAACTGACTTCCAAGAGGCGTGCTAACAACTTTAGCATTCTGCATGTTGAACCTCTGAAGTACCTT
The DNA here is from genome assembly GCA_022839385.1 of Asparagus kiusianus. NCBI lineage: Eukaryota > Viridiplantae > Streptophyta > Magnoliopsida > Asparagales > Asparagaceae > Asparagus > Asparagus kiusianus. Next base: position 1,404,668 of record BQKN01066072.1, read on the forward strand.
CTTAATGTATTCGGCTTGGCTTAATCTCAACGTCCCTTCATCTTCATCCTACTGATTCGCATCCCTAGAATTTGTTTCGCTGCACCCAGATCCTTCATTACAAATTTCTTTGCTAGCTGCTTCTTCAAACTATTTATATCTTTTAAACACGGTCCTGCTACTAACATATCATCAACATATAATAACAAGATAATGAAGCTGGACTCGAACCTCTTGAAATAACAGTAATGATCCGAATTGCATCTTCTGTAGCCATTGTTTTGAATGAAGTTATCAAACTTCTTGTACCACTGTCTCGAAGCCTGTTTCAAACCATATAAGCTCTTCTTGAGCTTGCACACCATCTCTTCTTTTCTTTCTTCAATGAAGCCAACATATTGCTTCATGTAGATTTCTTCATCCAAGTCATCATGAAGAAAGGCAGTCTTCACATCTAACTGCTCAAGAAAAAGGTCTTCTGTAGCCACCAAGCTCAACACCACTCTGATGGTTGTGAGCTTCACAACAGGGAAAAATATCTCCGTAACGTCTACTCCTTCCTGCTGTTGAAACCCCTTCACTACTAATCTGGTATTGAATCTCCTGCTTCCATCACTCTCCTGCTTGACCCGGTAGACCCATTTGTTATGTAAGGTCTTCTTCTGTGCAGGTAGCTGGGCTAACTCTTATGTCTCATTAGTCGCATGCTCCCACTGCTGAGATTCACTCACTTGCATTGTCTTCTCATAGCATTCCGGTTCACCACTATCTGTCAACAATAAGTAATCAAGAGATGAAAGATATCTGGGATTTAGTTTGGGTATCTTGGATGACCTCCTAAGCTCCACGCCATGGGTAGTTGTTTCTGCATCTGGAGCCTCCTCCGTTCTGTGGTCAGAACAAACATCATCACCCCTATCTGAAAGTTCCTCTAAATCCATGTACTCGGATCCACCTGCATCCAAAGTGCTGCTCTCACTGTTTTGACTATCCTTAGCATTTTCTAGTTCTTGTACATTACCTCCTCATTGAATATTATGCCCCTACTTCTGATGATCTTCCAGTTCTTCTCATCCCAAAGACGATACCCGAACTCATCAATACCGTATCCAATGAATGTGCACTTCTGTAACTTTGCCTCTAGCTTGTCCCTGACGTGATCACTGATATGAACATAAGCCACGTAACCAAATACCTACAAGTGTGAGAGATTTATCCTCTTGCCACTCCAAACTTGCTCTGGAATCCCAAAATCTAATAGAACTGATGGCCCATGAATAATAAGATAAGCAGCCGTATGCACCACATTTTTCCAAAATATCTTAGGCAGACCTGCATGTAATCGCATGTTCCTGACACGCTCCGTCAATGTTCTATTCATCCTCTCTGCAATGCCGTTCTGCTGCGGCGTCCCTAGAGTAGTCCTCTCTAAACGAATACCATTCGTAGCATATAACCTCTTGAACTCCTCCAGCTTGTATTCTCCTCCATTGTCTGATCTCAGACACTTCACCTTCAGATCTCTCTCGTTCTCCACCATGGCCTTTCACTTCTTGAAGACTCCGAACACCTCTGACTTGTTCTTCATGAAGTAAACCCACACCTTCCTCAAGTAATCGTCGATAAAGGTGACATAGTATCTCGAACTGTTAAAAGAAGACACACTGGCTGGACCCCATACATCTATATGAATTAACTCTAGCTTCTGAGCCTTAGCTGGCCTTCCACCCTTTTGAAAACTAACCTTTTTTTGCTTCCCAAAGATACAATATTCACAAACCCCAACTTTCACGGAGTCGATCCTGGTTAGCTTTCCCTGTGAATGTAGGATCTTCATCCCCTTCTCGTTCATGTGCCCTAGCCTGTTGTGCCACAGATCTGTACTCTCTTTGCTAGCTGCAATTGCGAGGGTGTCACTCGCATATAGGGTGAGGTAGAGAGTTTCTAGTTTGTTTCTTCGAGTAACTATCATTATACCGTTGGAGATTCTCCACGAATCCCATGAGAATGTCGAAATATAGCCTTCTACTCCAAGCTGTCCCACCGAAACAAGATTCCTCATCAACTTCGGCACGTGTCTCATGTTCTTCAAATTCTACTTAGAGCCATTCATCCGAATCTGCACTTCACCCTTTCCAACAATATTACATGGCTCGTTATTCCCCAAATATACTTTTTCAAAGTCCACTGCTACATAATTTTGGAGAAGCTTCCTGTTAGCAGTAGCGTGGAAAGAGGCTCCTGAGTCGATGACCTAAGAATCCGAGTCGTTATCTATAGCAAGGATCAAGGCATTCTGCACGATATGAGCCTCTTGCTCACCCGCATCCTTCTTTGGACTATTATAGATTGAAAACATATGACCCTGCTGTCCGTAGTTCCAACACTTCCCTTTAATAAGCCTAACCTTCGAGTTCGATCTCTTCTTCACTGATTTCGACCGATTCCTGTTCTGGTTTCCTTTCTTCTGGCTTCTGCCTCTTTGTTCGAAGTTTAGGGATGAACCTGAACCTTCTGATTCGAACGATTTCCTTCTAACATCCTCGGATAGAATCATGCTAACCACCTCACTCAGCTTCAACTTTTTCTTCCTCGCCGAATTGCTGATTGTCATCTCACAACTTACCCAACTATCCGGCAACTACGATAGTAACAGTAGGGCCTGTACTTCGTCATCAAACGTGATATCTACGAAGATAAGCTGATCATCAATCGTGTTGAACTCGCTAAGGTGCATCGTGAAGGACCGTTGTTCAGCCATTTTGAGGTTGAAAAGAGTCTTGACGAGATGCACCTTGGTTGCTCGTATATCTTTGCGAGCGCTTCCATAAGCCCCACCGTCGTCTTCTCCTTTAAGATATTGTGGGCTACTGATTTGGCCAGTGACAACTAGATTTGCCCTAGAGCTTTCCTATCCAGTATCTCCCAATCATCATATGACTCCTCTTTCTTCTGTCACTTATCCTTGCCCATCAACGGGCGATACAAGTCCTTCTGGTATAGATAGTCCTCCATCTGCGACTTCTAGTAGGCTAAGTCTGAGCCGTCAAACTTCTCGATCTTAGATTTAATTTTCTCTATCATGGCTTTCACACAAATTGCTGAACGAAGCTCTGATACCAGTTGTTGGGGATTCAAAATAATCAATCGAACCCTTGCCCTTCCAGACATTGTGTTAAAAATAGGAAAGTAGAAAAATTTACCACAAACAAAGATCAAACCTTGCAAGAATAATAAAGTAGATGAACACACAGATTTAACGAGGTTCGGCAACGTGTCTACGTCCTCGGGAGCCACACCACATAATTTTTTTGATTAATTAAAGAAGAAATACAAGCTCTCAAACTAAGGTTTTATCTCTCTGAGATTCTCTCTCTTTTTCTACTGTCACAAGCTCTTTTTCATGTACTATAAAGCCCTAAAAAACGTTTACGTATATATAGAGTTCTGAAAGAAACAAAATCCAAAACAGTTTAGAAAACTGTTTGACTGCATCACGGTCGACCGTGGTTGTCGACCGCACATGTATCGCGATCGACTACGACAGTTGACTGAACCAAATTCCTGAGAGCAGAAAACATTACAGTTTTAGCGCGGTCGACCACCACGATCGACCGAACTGATTCTCGAGACCAAAAATCCCTACATGGTCCTCGCGATCGACCGTCGCGGTCGACTGCCACGGTCGACCGCCTTTAGCTCCAGCCTCTTCTCATCTCTGTGCACGTTCGCGATCGACCACCACGGTCGACTGCCGCGGTCGACCGTGTAGGCCTTCTCCTATTTTTCTCGATTTTTTCTCTCGTTTTGATTCCAGCTCTGGCTTAGACTTTGGGTATACACTTTAGACTAACATTTTCAAACGAATCTTAGTTGTGCATGAATAAGAGTTTTCAAAAAGTTTATTTGCAGAGTGCTAGAGGATGATAAATCTAGTCTGCACTGACTTTTATGTTTTTTATGATATTAAATTAGTCAAATATGTCTTTTAGAATTTTGATATCATTTAATTATCATCTAGAAATTTTAAATTCTCATGCTTGAACGATTGCTTCAGGCCTATACACACATATGTATACGTATGTATGTATACATACATACATACATACGTATATATTTGTGTGTGTGCCTATACACACAAGTGTATGTATTTATACATACATACATATATACATATGTATATATGTATGTATGCATACATACATATATACATACGTGTGTGTGTATATATATATATATACACATACATACATACATACGTGTGTGTATATATATATATATACACACACACGTATGTATATATGTATGT
>BQKN01066072.1:1415757-1454330 GCA_022839385.1 Asparagus kiusianus
TATATATATATATATATATATATATATTAATGATATTTTGGGATGATGAGCTCAAATCTTATTGTGAGCTAAACTAACCGTGTCATCAAATTCATGATCAACACTGTACATCTTGTTCAACATGTCATGAAATGTAAATGATAAAAATTTCACGTAATTTGAAGTCTTCTAAAATTTGAATCAAACTAGTTTAATATGTTGATTTTTAGGCAGTTTAATAACTGTTCCTTCTATACATAGCTAAAACAATAATTTAAAATTTTAAAACGATATAATTCTTTTTCCACATATAGATCATGATGACTGTCGATCATCATTTCAAGTAGATTATTGGGCTAGGTCATGATAAGAATTTGAGCTCACCATTTCATTTTATTACTCATCGTTATCTTGTTTGTTATTGAAGCCGATAATGCTAAGAGCATGATTACATGTATTTGGTCTCTTCTCTGTGCATCAAACTGATATTCGCTTTTCAGCTTTCAGGTATGCACCTTGGAGGCAAACTTTAGGAAGTCTATAGAATCTTCTAATGTTGGAAGGTACAAGTTCAACAGTTTCTGTTAGTTTTGCTATTACTACAAACACGTGTTGTACTATTTTCATACTAGTATAGACTTAAATGTCTTTTCAAAATAAAGACACGCATATTCCTAAAATGAAAAAAGAAAAGAAAAAAGAAAATAAAACACACACACACACACACGAGTTCTGATTGTAATTCACGAAAAAAATACTAGATGTTTATTCCACGTGTAATATCAAAGTAGTGTGATATTTGTATTACAATTAGCTCTATTCATTTCCAAATATTAATATCCATGCGTATGAAATCATCAAGTATAATGCAATCTCCATAGCTTAGACAGTACATTCAAAATCCAAAATAATCTCTAAATTAAATTTGCTTAATTCATGATTGATGATGGAAAATGTCCTGTTTTAGTGCATGGGTTGCACGTTGGTGGCTCTCACTACCATAAATTATATCTAACTAGCAAAGGCTTATTAGCGTCCTCTAGTTGGGAACCTGCCATATTTTTTTTTCATTTTTTTTCATCACCAATTATTCAAGCACAAGAGGCCAAGATATGATAGAGATTAGAGCCCCTTTTCTCAAGATTATGCTCCCATTAACAGCTCTCTGACTTCACTTAGCGATAATAATACGTCCAAATGATTTCTTAGGTGGATGGGGCACTTGCTAAATGATTTGTTAGCCAGTTGTTATTATAATGACAATTATTGGTGACCTGTCATCAAGATGAACATCGACAAACTCATCTTTGCCAATCATAAGAATAAGCCAACAAAAATTAATGGTTATCTTAAGGGTCTGCAAATGGGCATGCTCCATTGCTTATGTAATGGAGCCTCATTGTAAATCTTGTTAGCGTAGGAATTCAAATAATTGTTCATATATAGTCAGGATGCATATCTTTTATATATAGACTAATGAAATATTAAAAGATAAGGTAACTGATATCAATGAGATATCCAGCCTAGAAGAGTAGGAAAAAGGATTGAATCGAAAATCTAACCAACGCGACATGAAGAAGGATAGGGTTAGCTATTAACAAAGAAATCAAGGATAGGGCTTGCTATTAACAAAGAAATCAAGGCTGATGACATGGACCTAATGATCCCAGTATATATCAAGTTGATCAATATTTAGTTCTGCAAGGTTCGTACGTTTTATGACACAAAGAACAATACACCTAAAATGTAACAGGTAAAGAAATAGTGGAGCATTAATTCCTTTACAAACAACATGGAGTTTGAAGATAAAAAGTGAATAAATGAAACTTTTCTCACTCCTATTTACAAGGATTCATTGGCCCTCCTCTTAACGGAAGTAGTTCTTTACTCCGAAAAAAAAAAAAAAAAAATCGTACAATCAAGGTGTTTTTTGAAAAATTGACTAGATGATTCATTAATTTGCTCATGTGTTTATTTATTTGGGAGGAGAAAATATTCCCTGTGAATATAAAACTTATTGGAACACACACACTTATACAAGTGGAGTGTTTTGAATAAACAAAGTATAACTAAAGTTTCAAATTTTGTTTGACGGTTTAGGGAATGACTCAGAACATATTTCTCATATGCTAATGCTCTGATAAAATTTAGAGTCTCAATATTATCAGAACGACCTATATAGGAGTGGATCGTTTAGTACTACACCTGTAAAAAATAAGGGAACAAAATGGAAAATTGCTCCTAGCATGCGTTAAGAACCGCCCACACACGCACGTGAAAAATTCTGATGCGATCCCTGCATTCTTTACAGTTTAAATACGAGTTCTACTAAAAATACACCGCAGATGGGAAACAAATTGGGCCGAAAAGGGGGCCTAATAGCTGATGCATGATCACATGAAGAAGCCCAAGAAAACCCATTATTGCCCCGAAAATGAGCTTCATTTTAATAGTGAGGCCCAATCTTTACTTGATAGGACTTCTTCTAAAGACATGGATGCCCAAATTCGTCCAACGCAGAGGAATCCCATAAGCCGAATCAATCTACCAGCTATCCTACCTAACTACAAAACTTTATATATAGACCTATTTGAAGAGAATAGGAAATGTCAAGCAAGGCATACGCATGGAATCTATTAGCTTAAATATAACCTAAAGTTGAACAAAAAGGTTACTACTCAAAAAAGTAGTTAGTTTTCTATGATGAAAAGTTGTTTTTCACCGGCCAATTTATCATCCAAAGAATCATGTTTTATGACCTAAGGATGGTTTTTAAAGTTTAATTTCTGAAAAATATAATTGATTTTTGTTACTACACTAAAACTGCGTTACACTCTGACTCACTCGAGAGCCATTTAGATGAGCCAAAACCCAAACTCATATATATTTTATCTAAAATCTTCTTTAAATTAAGGCCCAATAGGATTTGATCATGGGTTACAATGATATCATGTAAACGGTCCCTACCACTAATACACCTAAACTCAAAATTGTAGTTTGGTTTTAAGGTGACAATTTTCTACTGTAACTAGAGAACAAATAATTAAAAACGTCATCTGCAATTTGAAACAATAATATAGGGGACATGTTCTCCAATTCTTAAAGTTTAAATGTCAATACAAAGACGGACTACAACTCCAATCAAATCAAATACGCACTTTGGAGTAGCTATATATTTAGTATTTAAAGTCAGATGCCTACATGAAGGGAGGGTAGTAAAAGAAAGGGGGTTCTTGTTTATGAATACAAAGATTTACTCTGATTTATTTTTAAACCCACTGGGTTTCAAATTGACTTTTAGACTCAAAGTGCACAAATCCATTCATGTTTGAACCCAAAATTGTAGTATTTCACATATTTTGTACCCACATAATTCCTTAACCTCAATTCCTAAATTCATCCCCCCCCTTCGCAGCAATCTGAACTTACTCCTTTCGACCACCCCCTGCCGCCGCCGCCGCCTCCTCCTACCCCCTCTAACCCCTTTACCCCATCTCACGTACCCACTTTTGTTTTAGTAAAATGGGTGCACAACACAAACTCAATAAACACCCGACAAATTAAGAATGTCTAATAAAAGTTATTCAAATTAGATCACGGACATGGCCTAGAGTACCAAATCCAAACCTTAACATCAACCCACAGGCGTGATTGGGCTGTTGCTGCATTGGAGGGAGGTTAAGGTCGGGGACAGGGGTGGTCGGAGGCGAGTAGTCAGCGGAGGGTAGGTCTAACAATTCTGAGAATGAGGGCGGATGGACTTTTAGGGTTTAGGTTGAAGAAGAAGATGAATGAGAGTAGTTTAGAAATTTAGATTATTTTTAGGAAATACATTGCATAAAATATGTGAAATACACATTTTGGGTTCACTAGTAGAAAAAGAGCAAACTAGACGGAAATTTTCGTCTAGGTTGCTTACGATTCCGTTTAGGTTGATCAATCTAGATGGAATTCTATCTAAAAAGTTTATCTAGTCTGATTCCGTGTAGTGTGACTCAAACTAGACGGAATTCCGTCTAGATAGGTTAAACTAGACGGAAAGCAACCGAGACGGAACGTGTAAAACCGTCTAGGTTGAAACCTAGACGGATTTCCATCTAGGTTTCCATTATAGCAACCTAGACGGAATTCCATCTAGGATGGTTCAACCTAGATGGGATTTTCGTCTAGGTTGCTTTTTTTATAGCAAAAAAATTTATTTAAAAAATAGTTTTCCCTGTACATTTAATTACAATTACGATATACACATGAATATACAGATCCAATAGTTCAAACCATCCAAATATACATCTAACAATTCCAAATATAATCAAATATCATCTTCAATATACAGATCCAACCATCCAATCCAAAATATACATCCAACAATTCCGTCTAATAAATACATCTAACAACATATACACTAGCAATACATATGAATAAGATAGAGTACATGGCATGAATAAAAAAACAGAGTGCTATAACATATAAAAAACTGTTCATTGCATTTCAAAAAAAAAAACTCAGATCTCATCGTCGTCAGCAGCATCTCTATCCCTCGTACGATGACGGGAGCTGCTCCCTCTAATATCTCCAGCCTGAAGGTCCAATTGAATAATAATTATGTGGTGTTTGATAACATATTAAACATAAATAATTTTATAGGTATAAGAAAAAATAAGATACCTGAGGGCTGCTCTACCTAATGCCAAAAATATCAACACCCGAGCTTATGAGCCGTATGATACCACCAAACACACTAGAAGGAATCACACCAGCTAAATATTCTACGACATAAGACATGCCATCGTCTATTGAATGGGCCCTCCTCACAACTCTGGTCATCTCCATAGTCACCTGAGCATGCCGTTTTGGGTCAATCTTGTTGCACAAATACGTAGAGACACGTAGGAAAAATGACATAGCCTCGAAACTGCTTGGGGCTGCTCTCATTATTATAGATGGCATGGATGATGCTGTGGATGATCTTATGCTTATGCCTGGTGAAGCTCCAACACCATGCAAATGATATCTTCCTCTCCTATTATTAGGAAGAAATGAATATTAGATTTTGTGATCAAATTCAATAATGTTAAACAAATATAAATATGAACGTAGTATTCAGATTGATTCAATTTTGTACCATTCCTACCTATTATGTCCCAATAGGTTCTGAGTGAGAGTGATGTTATCCTCTTGAGAAATCATGTGAGGGTCTGTCTCGCCTTGTTCTTTCTCCTACGACATGTACAGTGTTGCAGCCTTCCTGGTTGCAGTTTCAAAACCCTCCTAAAGCACAAATATAAGTTTACAAATATCAAATTGGTTGCAATTTCATTTTAATAATTATTCAAGGTAAATACCAAATTGACTTACTTGCAAATTTGTTTACTACTAGGTCAATGTGTTAGATTATTCACATGCCATATATTCCTCTATAAAGACCATATTATTCATGTTCTCATTTTTTGTAAAATTAAGAACGAAATAGAGTTAATAATACTAATTAAGTTATATATAAGTCTCACCACCAACTCAAGATTTGCCTTGATCTTATCCCGATTCTTGTCGTCATCCCTATATCAATCACAGAAAGTACCATATTATAACTTTGCCTTCAAGTTTATCGGCATTCTTGATCTTCCCTGTCATATTATAAATTTATAAGATTTCATAGTCATACTAAGCATTAAGGTCTTCTCTCCGCTTCTATTGTAAAATTGGTTCTCAATAGAGATTTGTGTTGATAAGAATGCCTTATTACAAATCAATAAAATATAAGATTTACAATAGAAGCGGAGAAAAGACCCTCCTTGTTTAACGTGGGTTCTTCGGTAACGATAGGATGCCTCCTTGATGCTTATGTTGAGTTTGCATCCCTTGGACGATCCGATCGAAATTGCGGTTGAGCTTCAGTACGTAGTAGAAGCTCCGGGTGATTGAGTTAAAATATACCCGAGCTTGATGAGTATCAAGGCCGTATGCTTGGAGAAGGCTAATATACAAGAGTTTACAAAGAGTCGAGAGTCTCAAATCTGAGAGTTCGGATTGAGTCTACTTCAGTAATCCAAACAAAAAGCTAGGAGAATTCTACCAAGCAATCCAATGAGGGAGCCTCTGTTGGAAGAGCCTGGGAAATACTAAGCTTTCTTAAAAAATATTGCCAGCAACAAGATGCCAGTCCACTGAATTAAGCCTCTTGTTCGTAGGAAAATTGGAAGAATAATTACGAGAAATATATTTGATTTTATTCTCTCTAACTGATTTGGATAAAGAAAGGTTTACAATTCTCTTAAAGTAATCTCTCTCTAACATGCTTAGAAAAAAATTATAAATATTCTCAATCGAAATCTCGATTTATAAAAGAGAGAAGGGTCGATTGAGATCCTTCCATTTGTTTAACTTGGGTTCTTCACGGTAGCGATGATATGCCTCTCTCGATGTTCGTATCGAGTTTGCTTCTCGTTGACGATCCGAACATCTCACTTCACTAGAACGATTGATGGAACTTGTGTGGCTAGTATGAAAAGAACTCTTAACGAGTTTAAGAACTTAGAACGAGTTTAAACTATGTAACAGAGCTGATTTGACCCAAAAATTGGTTTTAAAGCCAAGCACCAAAGCTTCCAAATTTTAGTTGTAGAAGAACACTCCAAATTTGTCAGCCGAATGCTCCAAGGTTGAATTAGTGAAGAAGCCCTTTGCTGATCTCTAGATCTGAAAATGCTCAAAGATCCAAAGATCTGAACTAAGCTGATCTTTCAGCTATTTATAGGGGATTTAGGGGTGTAACCGCCCCCTAAGATCTCTCCTTAATAGGGTGTAACCGACTCCATTTAGTACAATTATTTTGAAACCGTTCAGGAGTTTAAGGGGTGTAACCGTCCCCTAAAATCACTTCTTAATGGAGTATAACCGACCCCATTAAGTAGAGATACGGTTTTGAAATCGTTCAGGTTCTGTTTGAACTAGTCAAATGCAGAAAACGCGGGTTCGACCCCTACGTTCTAATGTTACAATACATGGAGGACCCCTGCGTTTTGATGTTGCAACATAGCTTTTGAGCTTTACGTCTCGTTCTGGGAACATAGAGGTGAGCTCTATGTTTTGAGTCTGGAACGCGACCATGAGCTCGGCGTTTTGAGTCTGGAACGCGGCCACGAGCTTGGCGTTTTGAGTTTGGAACACGGCCACGAGCTTGGCGTTTTGAGTTTGGAATGCGGCCACGAGCTCTATATCTAGACTTAAACGCTGGGGTTGAACCATGTGTTTCCAACTGGAATACTGGGGTGAACCCTGCGTTTTGAACTGGAACGCTAGGGGTGAACCATGCATTTTGAACTAAAACGTTGGGGGTAAACCCTGCGTTTTGAACTGGAACGTTGGGGGTGAACCCTGTGTTTGATTTAAAGAGATCATTGCAAAGATCGCCAGTTTGTAATCTTTGCATTTGGCTCTTTGAAATGTGAGAGTCGTCAGATTGTAACTTTTGTTGATGATTGTTAAGGTTGTTGAATTAGAGCTTTCATCGTTTGTTATGAAGGTCGTCAAATTTTAACCTTCATCAATCTACGTAAAAGTTTTAAATTGTAACATTCTGGAAGCCACCAAATTATAACTTCCATCATTGGTATTTGATGGGGATCAACTATCTATAATAATTTTTAGGCAACCTACACCTCTAGACCCCCTTCTGATGAACCTCTTTCATGTCAACAAAGATGTCCTATAAATAGGTAAGCGATGACATGGGTCATCCCTTGATTTATGGGATGTGACCACTGATAGAAGTAATGAGTAGCATACTCTCTCTATAGCTATGTGATTTGACCACTATTAGGGCGATGGGAGCCATGCCTTATTACCCAGGACGTGGGAAGTGGGTAGGCCCACTCCCACAAGCAAGCTCCCACTTGCACTGTTAGGTTTGTAGGCAAGCTTGAGAGATGCTTGAACGTTCAAGTAAGCTTGCAGGTGAGCTTAGCGAATAGGCAGGGGCGACTGGTGGGCCCCTCGAGCATGTGAGCTAGAGTTCGTTGGTAAGCTGGGTTCATGCGGGCGAACTCACTACAGGCGAACTTGACTCATACGGGTGACCAAGGTGTTCAAGCAAGGTCGAGTTCGTGCCGGCGAGCTCGTTAATCAGGCAAGCTTGACTCGTGCTGGTGTGTTAATCAAACATGAGAGATTGGCGATGTTTGGCATGTGTAGGCAAGACAAACAAATAGGCGAGCTTTTGCTTGCAGGCGAGTTCTGCGTGTTGGCGAGCTTTGGCTTGCAGGCGAGATCTACTTGGCCTTTTGAATGCAGGCATGTTTGACTTATGCTGGTAACTCAAGTAATGCAGGTGAACTTTGCTTATACTATAGGCGAGCTTTTTGTTTTGGTAAGCTTTGGCTTTGTAGGCGAGCTCAGCTTGGCCTTTTGCTTGCTTTGAGCATGCATGCGAGCTCTAATGGGTGAGATTTGAGCTGTCTTGTGTAAAGGTAATTTTTATTGCCTATAAAACTCTATTCAAAGTTTTCAGACCTAAATTAGGTTGTATGTGTTCTAGAACACTTTGAATGAAGAGGATCACTTCTCATTGGTTTGGGCCAATTTGAGCCCCTTGGTTGAGTTGAGCTCTTCAGGCGAGCTTGATGAAGTGTAGGCGAGCTTCAAATGTGTGGGCGAGCTCTAAATATGTATGCGAGCTCCGTGCTTGTAGGCGAGTTGGATCACTATAGGCGAGGTCCAAGTCGGTGGTGGGCGAGCCACGTGTCTGCAGGCGAGCTCTTGCGCTCGCCAGCTAAGGCGACGTCTCGTCTTCACACACTCGATCTGAGCCATAGATTTAGTGGCATTCTTGATCTCAACCGTCGATTCGATGAGAGATCATGCTCGAACCGCTAGATCTTGGCCGTTCAAGCAGAATTCTAAACATCCCACATCTCTCGCCACCGATCGATTCGAACTGGCAAATCTCGATCGTTGAGATTTCACCTATATAATGCGCTCGTCTCCCTGATCGGGCGAATAGGCCCAACCAAAACATCTAAAATCTGTCAGAGGTAACTTCCTCCCAAGCTTAGCCAAACGATTCCTCACAGTAGGAGCGGCTGCTGGCACCTCGTCTGGTGGTGCGGTATCAAGACCCAAAATCCCTGGTCGAAGGCCGCGAATATAATTATGTCCATCAGAACTTGGGGTCTTATGGTGGGAAATAAATCCGTAGTGAACTCAGTCACAGTCATCTATAAGATTCCAGGACATCTGTCACTGTACAGCCTGTATCTCCAAATGAGCAAGGGAATGCTGACGGGGAATAGAAGGGATGTAAAGGAGGACCCCTTCATCATTATTCAACCAGTGCTCGTCGGCAAGAGTCAGCTTAGCCGGATCCTCAACAGGGTCTCCAAATAAATAACCAGGCTTCTCTAAAGCCTGAGTGGAAATAGAGTCTGCGGTAAAGGGTGCATCGGTAATCAACTGGCATAATGAACGACGTCCCCTATCTTGTATCAAACGATAGGATTCCTCGGAACGGATCTTATCAAACTGAGAAGTCGGACCAATGGCCTGCCTATCAGCAACAGAAGCAAAAATCTCTCAACTGCAACCACTAGTAGCATGAGAGGGAAGGCTGTCCGCGGGAAATTCAACTGTGGCAAAACAAGCGTAGAATAAAAAATTATCCATGAATTATACAATGATTGAATTCATCTCATAAGATAGCGAGATAGAGTCATTCATTGAGCAATTGGCGAGACGATTTCGAGTGTCCTATACTGGAAGAACGGTATGCATCATCACGCAAGCAACGTGGTAATGTACCCCGACCTACACGGTGTAATACAACACGAAATCGCCCCAATATGCCGGAAGACGTGAATTGGCCAAGCAAAACGCGTCTCCTGAAACCTCGATCCCCGCGAAGGAGGATGTCGGTTCTTCCTGAATGACCCGCGAAGGGGCCAAACTAGGGCATGATAGAACCACGAATCATCCTGAAACCTCGATCCCCACGAAGGAGGATGTCGGTTCTTCCCGAATGACCCACGAAGGGGCCAAACGAGGGCATGGTAGAGCCACAAATCATCCTGAAACCTCGATCCCTGCGAAGGAGGATGCCGGTTCTTCTCGAATGACCTGCGAAGGGGTCAAACGGGGATACATAAATTATAAATGCTCATTCCCAAAAGAGAATGCTACGGGAGTCTCCCTCTCGCTATGCTATGAAGAGGAGCGACTCCTATGGAATCGTGCTCGGTGCGGAGACATGAATAACCTGCAACGAAAATCAATGGATCAGGTACAATCATAAATTCATGAACCCGAAAATAAAAAGAGAAATTATGAACTTAGACTAAAATCCTATAAATAAAATACGATTTTGCAGTTGAAGTCTAATTAAACCTATGGGTTTTATGCATGCACACAATGGGTTCGAATTACATTCAAAACCCTCATGATCAATCTTTTGGGTGAAATACCCAAAATACCCCTCATGTTCGAGGCTAAATTCTAGTCATGGACACATTCGAATTTGGTCGTGATCGTCGTGTTTGTTCACCTAACATCCCCGATATCCCACAATCTCGGTTAATTTTATGAATAAACCCTTTTATAAAATTTGGTCAATTTTGCAAATAAACCCCTTCACAAATTTCGGTCTAGTTTGCACATACTCTTCTCAAATTTTTGGTCATGGGTTGGTGGTCCAAACTGTTGAAATTTCAGCCCTAAAATGTCAACCCTTTTGCAAATAAACCCCTCTACAATATTCGGTTGCTTTTTGTAATTAAACCCCTCAACAATGTTGAGTCTTTTGCATGAAAACACCCCTCAAAGTTTGGCCAAATGGGTGTGAAATTTTGGTCCCAAATTTCAGTCCACCTTTGTACAAAAGTCCTCAAATTTTAGTCCACTTTCGCACAAAAGTCCTTCAAATTCGGCCATATTGTATTTTTGGCATAAAACCCCCCAAATTTTGGCCTATATACACAATCCATCATCAAAATCCAATCTTTTTCACAAAACCTAACTCATGAGAACAAAAAGCTATGATCTTTGCATATAAATTCATGGCATACCCTCATTATAAGCATAAAGTTCTAATCTTTATTGAAAAAAAGAGAGTTTGAGAGAAGTTTACCCAAATCAAGAGGTTGAAAACCCAACTTCAAAAATCAAAACTTGAGCTTGAAGATGTGATGAAACCCTAGCCTTGAGAGGAGAGGATTTTTGGCCAATAAAGGAGCACAAAATCTGAAATTATGGGAGAAGGTTGAGGGGTTTTAAAGATAAAAGTTCTAATGAGTTTAGAATCCTTGAAGAAGAGAAACAATGGGGTTTTAGATGAGAGGAGGAAGAAGAGTTTGAGAGGGAATAGAACTCTATTTTGAAAATTTTGAAAGAGGGGGAAAAGTAAGCAACACAAAAACAAATAAAAAAGAAAAGAAGAAGAGGGAGTGTGTCTCGGCCTTTGGGTCGAAACACCCTAGGGTGTCTCGACCAAAACCGAGACACCTAGAGGTGTCTCGACCAAGGCCAAGACACCCGCGGGTGTCTTGGCCCAGTTCGAGCCCCCGGGTATTTTTTTTCGAGCTCGTATCACCATCGGTTGGTCATTCGGATGAAAATCTCACCAATCAACGCCGGGCAATCTGAAACCCTAGGTCAACACCGATCAATGCGTAGCCCTAAGTCAACGCCAGTCAACGCATTACGATGAAAAAGGAAATACCGAGTGATCCAAAACCCTAGGTCAACGTCGATCAACGCGTAATCCTAGGTCAACGCCAGTCGACGCATCACGATGAAAAATTCAACGCCGAGCGATCCAAAACCCTAGGTCAACGCCGATCAATGCGTAACACTAGGTCAATGCCAGTCAATGTATTGTGATGGAAAAGTTAACGCCGAGCGATCCGAAACCCTAGGTCAACATCGGTCAACGCGTAACCCTAGGTTAACGCTAGTCAACGCGTTACGATGAAAAAGGTAACACCAAATGATCCGAAATCCTATGTCAACGTCGGTCAACGCGTAACCCTAGGTCAACGTCAGTCAACGTGTTGCAATGGAAAAGTTAACGCCGGGCGATCCGAAACCCTAGTTCAACGCCGGTCAACGCGTAACCCTAGGTCAAAGCCAGTCAACACGTTGCGATGAAAAAGTCAATACCGATCGATCCGAAACCCTAGGTCAATGGTAGTAACGCGTAACCCTAGGTCAACACCAGTCAACGTGTTGCGATGAAAAAGTCAACGTCAGACGATCCAAAATCTTAGATCAACGCTGTCAACGCGTAACCCTAGGTCAACGCCAGTCAACGAGTTATGATGAAAAGTCAACGCCGGGCGATCCGAAACCTTAGGTCAAGCCGGTCAACGCGTAACCCTAGGTCAACACAGGCAACGCATTGTGATGAAAAAGTTAACGTCGGGTGATCCAAAACCCTAAGTCAACGTCAGACGACTCGAGACCCTAGGTCAATGCCGGTTAACACGTAACCCAAGGTCAACGCCAGCCAGCGCGGTGCGATGAAAAAGTCAACGTCGGGTGATCCAAAACCCTAAGTCAACGTCAGATGACTCGAGACCCTAGGTCAACGTCGGTCAACGCGTAACCCTAGGTCAACGCCAGTCAACGCGTTGCGATGAAAGTCAATGTGAATCAATATATCGTGATAGAGATAGTCAGTTCAAAGTCAACTCGACGATACGAGCCAAAATTAACTTACCGGTTTTGATTCAAGATTTCGACGACGGCCAGACGATAAACGCAGCGCCGGGAGAACTTCGGTTGTTCGTCAAAATATCGAATAGATCAAAAATCGAAGGAGTCAAGAATCAAAGCTAATTACAGGTCCCTTTACACTAACTGAAGGTTGGATCGATCATATCCAAAGAATTTTAGGCTCATCTATAAAAGAAACGAGACTAAAACACTTTGGAGGGAGTATCTGTAGGCGTCAAAAATTACCTATAGGTCCCCACATGCGGCTCAAGATAGAGAAAAGATGATGAATATTGCTATTCGAGTCATAGGAGCTCGTTTGACAATGACAAACACATGAAGTGAGTCGACGGGTCATACGAAGCAATGAAACTTCGAAATAACGAAAATGAAAGCTGATCGGGAGCCCCACATCATTTATGAAAGGCGGAACACCCCTCGTGTCCTATTTATTCCACATATTATTCAATCATAGGAGCCTATAGATCTCCTTGTCGGCTTTTCAACGCATCTTGAATCGCGTGATTCTGAGTTCGGATGAAGAAAATACGACGGAAACGAACAAGACACGCCAAACCAAACCCCGAACCAAGCCAAGACACCCAAGAGTGTTTCGGCTTGGCCGAGACACTCAAGAAATACCCGAAAACAGGATTTTTGCTATTTTGTGCAGTTTTTCGATGTTAACCGCCTGGATTCTCCGGAACCTATAAATACAGCCCCAGGGCTTTTATTTTTTCAGATATGGAATTCTCGAGCATTGTCGAAGCCCTGCCGGACTGAAGACTAAAGGTGCACGAATTTCAGAAGAGAGGAGGAAACTGATTGATTTCTTCAGCGCAGGAAAGAAGAATTCTTCAGGTCTGCAGTTTCTCGTGTCCGTTCCTTAAGATTATCCCGTTGCAGTAATCTTAAGAAGAACAATTATCTCGCCGTTGTCGAGATAAGCTCTTCTGCTTCTTGATTCCTTCACGAATCGATGAAGTTTCGGATATGATCTAATTGTCAGGTGGTCCATGGATATTGACGTCCCCGTCACTGGCTAAAAACCTACGCGAGCAAGAGACGATAAACGGATCTTGTGTTATTTTCGAGAGAGTTATAATTCTTTTATTTTTGTTACTTGAATTCTTTGTAAATGTTTGGTGGAAAATTTGTAATAAGAAAAATAATGAAAGAATCGTATTTGATTTATTCTCTCTAACTGCTTAGAAAAAGAATGATTACAACTCTCTCAATTTCGATTACAATTGGATTTTCTGATTACAAAAGAGTGGAGAATGATCTGGATTCCCCCATTTGTTTAATTCTGGGTTCTTCATGGTGGCGATGGAGTGCCTCCCTCGATTGACAATCCGAACGTCTTGATTCACTAGAACGTGGTCTTCTCCTCACGATTTGACGTTGTGGAGAACTTATGTGGCAAGTTTGAAATTCTGACCGAGTTTAGAAGAACTTGCAGAGCAAGTTGGAAACTCTGGACAAGTTGATTACTCAGATCGAGTTTAACTCTGAACGAGTTTGAACTCTTGAAAAAGAGTTAATTTGAATCGAAAGTTCGGTTAATAAGCCAAGGGAATGCTCCAAGGACTTTAATGCTGCAGAAAGCTCCAAGATGCCCGATCAAGGATCTCCAAAAAGTCAGCCAAAAAGAGGATCCAAACTTAGTTGAGTTTCCCACTATTTATAGGGGATTTAGGGGTGTAACCGCCCCCTTAAATCTCTCCTTAATGAGGGTTTAATAGGGTGTAACTGCCACCCATAAATCTCTCCATGATAATGTAGTGATCCCCTCAAATCGTAGGGGAGAAAACAGTTCTGGAACTGTTCAAATCGTGCTTGAACGAGTCAAACGCTAAAAACAACGTTCTGGGCCCGAACTCTGCGTTTTAGACCTGAAACACAGAGTTGGGCCTGTTTTAGGCTAAAAACGCACAGGTCACGCTGCGCAGAGATGAACTCTATATTTTGGACCTGGGATGCAGAGTTGGGTTTTGCATGAACTGTGCATTTTGGACCTGTGACGCAGAGTTGGGTTCTGCATGATCTGTGCATTTTGGACCTGGGACGCAGAGTTAGGCTCTACATGAACTGTGCGCCTAGGACCTGGGATACAGAGTTGGACTCTGCATGAACTATACGTCTTAGACCTGGGACGCAGAGTTAGGCTCTGTATGAATTGTGCGTCTTGGACCTGGGACGCAGAGTTGGGCTCCACATGAACTGTACATTTTGGACCTGGGACGCAGAGTTGGGCTTTGCATGAACTGTGCGTCTTGGACCTGTGACGCAGAGTTGGGCTCTGTATGAACTGTGTGTTTTTGTCGTTAGACGCAGAGTTGAACTCTGCGTTTCAAGTCCACGAAATCCGCGTTTCGAGTTTGGAACGTAGCCACGACCTTTGCGTTTTGAATCTCAAATGTGATCATGACCTCTGCGTTTTGAGTTTAGAACGCGGGCATGACCTCTGCGTTTTGAGTTTAGAACACGGGCATGACCTCTGCGTTTTGAGTTTTGGATGTAGAGGTAAGCCTCAGGTGGGCTCGGCGAGCTTCAGGCTAAGTCCCATGTTCAAGCGAAGTGCAGTCTCCCTGACGGACTTCAGAACATAACTTGCTACGAAGAACAGGTCTTAACTCTCAAACCGTAAGTCGAAATTGGACGAATTATATATGAAAATCGGCTATCTCGACGAGACGGAGCCGACCAAACCGACCTTATAGGGTTTGGTTTGCTTACTCCGTTTCACCAAATTCCTTCCGGTTTGAGGGATATCTACGTTTTAATATGAAGAGACCGTCAATTTGTAGTCTCTTTTGCTAGAGCATTGCAAAGATCGTCACCTTGTAACCTTCGTCTTGGCTCCTTAAAAATGTGAGAGTCATCAGATTGTAACTCCCGATGTTGATTGTGAAGGCTGTTGAATTAGAGATTTCATCAGTTGTTGCGAAGGTCATCAGATTGTAACCTTCATCGATCCACGTGAAAGTCTTCAAATTGTAGCCTTCTGGAAGTCGTCAGATTGTAACTTTCATCATCAGTGTTTGATGGGGTCAGCTATCTATTGTAATTTTTAGATAGCCTACAAAACCCCCTCTAAAGTTTTCAAAAGTTCGCGGTTGACTGGGATGAATTTTCAAAATACTTTGGATCTCAACTCTGATCTTGGAGCTGTTGATTTCTTGTCGTAAAGTAGTCATTCTCTGCACTCATTTTGAAGGCATCTTGGTTGAAGGGATTTTCCACATAGGACCCATGTGAAGGTATGCGTCATAATCCTGCTTCTGGAATACGGGGGTGTATCCCTACGTTTTGAACTTGAGTCGCGGGTCTGACCTCGGCATTTTGACTTGAGACACGGAGGTAGCTTTCATGTATTTTTGACTAAGTCTTTAAGACTTGTCTTTAGCTCATCTGTTTCAAGTCTCGGCTCACATCCATTAAGCTGATGGGCCTGCAAACATGCATAGGATTTTTGGCAAACCCTCAGCCATCAACGGATTTGATAAGCCTTTACCGACTACCGTTTGAGTCAGGCAAGCAAGTGGATTGTCTAAGTTCGTTCCACATGTAACGTTGTGCTAAGAGAATGAACCCTCTTAGACTTGATGCTATGATTTTGAATACATAGACTTTGTCATTTTTATAGAAAAAGACTAACCGGCGACGCGTGTTAGCATAGTCTTATCCCTACTTAGGATTTGGGATAAAGTTCCCCATGCGTGTAAGGCATGGATTCTGGTGTTATTAATAACAACCTACTACGATATTGAATACGTAGATTTTTGTCCTTTTTACGGCGAAAGACTAACCGGCAATACGTGTTAGGCGTTGACTTATCCCTACTTAGGATTCGGGATAAAATTCCCCATGCGTGTAAGGCATGGATTTTAGCGTTATTAATAACAACCCGCTACGATATTGAATATGTAGGCTTTGCCATTATTGTAGGAATAGGCTACCCGATAGCATGTGTTAGATGTAGACTTATCTCTAATTAGGGATCGAGATAAAATCCCCCATGCATATGAAGCATGGATTTTTTTTTGTGCTACAATGTTAAATACGTAGGCTTGGTCACTATTTCTTCCTGTGTTATATTTTTACTTGAAACACTGAAAGAAAATTGGAAGTGCCAGAGGGGTAGTATTAACTTGGCATGAATTTTCACTTAGAGTGAAATTCAGAAATTGTCTTCACTATCACTAGGATAATTCCAGAAAATTTTTAATCCGCTGGGGATTTTATAATGAAAACTTGCTATTCTTATTGAAAAAGGATTAACAAATTCATTGGGGGGGTTTGACTATTAGAGATGTGATGTTAACCTAACAGTATTTTATGGAGCTATCGCTCTATTGAAGAGAATCGATAAGTTGATTTGGTCGTCAGAGGTGTGTTATTAACTTGACGGGAATTTGTTATGATCGGAGCAACTTTGTGAATTATCATCCTATTGAAGAGGATTGATAAGTGAATTTTGTCAGAGGTGTGATATTAACTTGACAGAAATTTATGGACCTATCACTCTATTGAAGAGAGTCGACAAGTTGATTTTGTCAGAGGTGAGATATTAATGTGACAATGAAAGATATTACGATCGGGGCAATTTTGAGGACTTATCGCTCTATTGGGGAGAGTCGATAAGTTGATTTGGTTGTCAGATGTGTGATATTAACATGACAGGAGAATGTTGCGATCAGAGCAACTTTGGAGACTTATCATCCTATTGAAGAGGATTGATAAGTTAATTGGTTATCAGAGGTTTGATGTTAACGTGACAGAAGAATGTTGCGATCGGAGCAACTTTGGGGACTTATCATCCTATTGAAAAGATTGATAAGTTGATTGGTTGTCTGAGGTTTGATGTTAACGTGACAGAAAAACGTGTACTTGTGACTTACACAAGATTTTGGGAATTAGCGTCTCGCTGGGGAAACTTGCTACGTGAGTTTATCATCAGGAACGATGAGTTCTGATACTTGTGATTTGAATAAGATTTTAAAGATTTAGTGTCTTGCTGGGGAAGATTGTGATTTGAGCAATTTCGAGGACCTATCATCCTATTGACAAGGATTGATAAGTTGATTGTCAGAGGTGTATTGTTAACGTGACAAATTGGGAGTGATGCAAGCTGCATTCATACTCTGTGGGGGTGATGATCATCAGAAGTGTAATGTTAACTTGACGATGTGAAAGGTTCGTTACTCTTAATCCAGTGAATTCTAAGTAACCAACCCCCAGTCTTGATTAAGACTTAGCATGGGAAGAAAAAGAGGTAGACAAGGAACATCGCCTAGTGGGGCACTATCCATGAAGTCAGAATAGAGGCACATCACCTGGTTGGCCATTATCTGATGAGTATGACTATCAGAGGTGTTTGTTAACGTGATAGTTTTATAGACATGCCATCCTATTGAAGAAACTTGGCAAGTTGATGGACTATCAGAGGTAACTGTTAACATGATAGTTTTGGCGGATTTCGTGGTTGACAGAGGTATTTTATTGAACGTGACAACTCAGAAAATTTATTATTCATAACCCAATGAACTACAAATAAACCTACCCCCAGTCTTGAACAAGTGCGGGGGGAAAAAAGGATAGATATGGCACATCGCCTAGTAGGCCACTATCTAACTAGTTAGACTATCAGAGGTAATTGTTAACGTGATAGTTGTTGGACCTAACATCCTACTAAAGAGAATTGGTTTCAGCAGCTGTAGTATCTTCCTCTTCTGACTGAGAAGATTGGGCTTGGTCCGATTATTCAGGCTGATCCTGCCTACTTTGTTCTTCAGCTTTGATCCTGGTAATAATCTTTTGAGCCTGTTCGCCTTGCGAGATTAGTTGTCTCCAGGAACGACATTCTGCAACTCCTATTTGGGCTAGGAGGTCGGTCTGTAAGTTGTGTCGACAGGTCTCCACTAAGGTAGACTGTGTCATACCTGTCGGACATCGCAGAGCCATGTTTCGAAACCTTTTGACGAAGGGTTTGACGGACTCCCTCTTCTTCTGCTTAGTGGCAAGAAGGGTATGGATAGAGACTTCTGTATCCTCTTCAAAGAATCTTGACAGGAAGAGTCTCTCTAGATTTGCCCACTTTTGGATATAGCCCGCAGGTAGTTTTCTGAACCATTCAAAGGCAACTCCATTGAGGGTGCTAATGAACAATCGAGCCAGTATAGCGTCGTTTGATATCACATTTCCAGTCTGTGACTTGAAATGATAAATATGTTGGTTCGGCGATCCCGTGCCGTCAAAAGTTTGTGGCGTCGGGACTTCAAATTTTAGAGGATAATGTGCTATATCCCATTCGATAGGATAGGGCCTGACAACTCCCTCGTCTTGGAGTTCGCTTCTGTGAGCAATGGTATTGAGGCGGGCTTCCAATTCTTCCATTTTGGCCGATTGGAGATTCTGCTCGTTCTCCGTCTCTCTTCCTTCATCAGAGAAAGATTCCAGGTTGTAGGCTTCTTGGTCAGAAGCCGTATCATCAACCACTTTTCCCTTCCCTTTGCTTGTGTGAGGTCGGGATGAAGATGCTTTTCCTTTCCGGGAAGATTCTTGCCGAGGTGGCGAATTTGTCTTCTGAGATTTGGCCTTATCTGTGACGATTTGATTCATCAGGGTCAAGAGTTCATTGATGGCCTCCTGCTGAGATTTGATCATGGCCTCTTGCTCATCAAGTCTCTTCGCAAGATCTTCATGGTTTCCCGTCATATAAGTGGGGCTCTCATGTTCAACAAAAGAGCTTGATGATTGGGACTCTGCAATAGCTAAATGTTCGTCATCGGAATTGGTTCCTCTGGCTAACCTCCGATAGTTGACAGGGGGAATGGCTCCTGTTCGTGTTTGAGTGTGTCGGTAGACTCCTTCAAACTCGTTAGCGATTTCTCTGACGGTCGGTGAACGACTTGTCTCAGAGTCATCGGAACTAAGACCTGAGGCTATCCCTTTCCTGATCACATTGATAGTGACTCTAGGATACTCGGTCTCTGAAGACTTCTTCTTGTAATGGCGTCGTTGCTTGCTTGGTTGAGCAACGCTCTTCAATTGGCCGAACACTGATTGCCTAGGCACAGAAGCACAACATTGGTGTTCCGAGAGGACCGTAAAAATAAGCCACTCACATTGACATGAATGAGTGGCTTGTTGCACCGGTCTTTCCCTTGAAGGTAACTCCCTTAAGTCAGATACCTGGGGATATTTTCTCACAGAACGTGAGGTTAAAGATGGAACCCCCTGCCTTTCAGTGGGCGGGACTGGTTCTTGTTTAACATGCATCTTGAATCCACGTTGATCTTTTTGAACACGACGAATCGTATTGTGTTCTGAAGAAGGAACACGAGGGTCGTGTTCTGTTTTACCAACGCTAGACCGAAGTCTGCGTTTTGTTGATGAAACGCACCTTTGCCGGTTGCGTTTTTGTCGGTTAACGTAGTTCGTAAGTCTGCGTTTTGGATCTTGAACGCACTCCTGAGAGTTGCATTTTGGTTCTGAAATGCACTCCTCAGAGTTGCGTTTTGATTCTGAAACGTACTCCTGAGAGTTGCGTTTTGGTTCTGAAACGCACTCCTGAGAGTTGCGTTCAGTTTGTGGAACGCGGCCTTGAAGGCTGCGTCTTGATTCTGGGACGCACTCCTAAGAGTTGCGTTCTGCCAGATCAACGTAGTTTTGAGGTCTGTGTTTTGATGTTGAAACACGCCTTTGAAGGCTACGTTTTGATTGCACAACACGCCACTGAGGGGTGCGTTTGGCATAAGCTGAGCCCACTCTTTTGGAGGAGGGGCTGCTCGAGCAATCTCGGCTAAAGGAGAGGGATTCCTTTGGTATAGGAGCAACAATTAGAGCTTTAGTCTCCTTGGAGACTTTGTGGATCTTGCGCATAGCCTTGGGGCTAAGGGATCCGGAGGAGATGGACTCCTCAAACTTGGCTTGATCAAACTCTACTACGAGAGTTTCGATGGTTGTTTCAGTGAGACGAACATCGGATTGCGCCACCACTTCTTCGTCAGAGAAGCTCGTCCCCAGCAGAGTCGCCATCTTTTGTTTGGTGGAAAATTCGTAATAAGAAAAATAATGAAAGAATCGTATTTGATTTATTCTCTCTAACCGCTTAGAAAAAGAATGATTACAACTCTCTCAATCTCGATTACAATTGGATTTCCTGAGTACAAAAGAGAGGAGAATGATCTGGATTCCCCCCTTTGTTTAATTCTGGTTTCTTTACGGTAGCGATGGAGTGCCTCCCTCGAATGCTCGCGTCGAGTTTGCTCTCCGTTGATGATCCAAACGTCTTGATTCACTGGAACGTGGTCTTCTCCTCACGATTTGACATTGTGAAGAACTTGCGTGATAAGTTTGAAACTCTGACCGAGTTTAGAAGAACTTGCAGAGCAAGTTAGAAACTCTGGACGAATTAATAACTCAGATCGAGTTTAACTCTGAACGAGTTTGAACTCTTGAAAAAGAGTTGATTTGAACCGAAAGTTCGGTTAATAAGCCAAGGGAATGCTCCAAGGACTTTGTTGCTACAGAAAGCTCTAAGATGCCCGATCAAGGATCTCCAAAAAGTCAGCCAAAAAGAGGATCCGAACTCAGTTGAGTTTCCCACTATTTATAGGGGATTTAGGGGTGTAACCGCCCCCTTAAATCTCTCCTTAATAAGGGTTTAATAGGGTGTAACTGCCCCTCCATAAATCTCTTCATGATAGGGTAGAAAACGGTCCTGGAACCGTTCAAATCGTGCTTGAACGAGTCAAATGCTGAAAACAACGTTCTGGGCCCGAACTCTGTGTTTTAGACCTGAAACGCAGAGTTGGGCCTGTTTTAGGCTGAAAACGCACAGGTCGCGCTGCGCAGAGATGAACTCTGCGTTTTGGACCTGGGACGCAGAGTTGGGTTCTGCATGAACTGTGCGTTTTGGACCTGGGACGCAGAGTTGGGCTCTGCATGAACTGTGCGTCTAGGACCTGGGACACAGAGTTGGGCTCTGCATGAACTGTGCATCTTGGACCTGGGATGCAGAGTTGGGCTCCACATGAACTGTGCGTTTTGGACCTGGGACGCAGAGTTGGGCTCTGCATGAACTATGCGTTTTAGACCTAGGATGCAGGGTTGGGCTCCGCATGAACTGTGCGTTTTTGTCATTGGACACAGAGTTGAACTCTGCGTTTCAAGTCCACGAAATCTGTGTTTCGAGTTTGGAACGCAGCCACGACCTCTGCGTTTTGAATCTCAAAATATGATCACGACCTCTGCGTTTTGAATCTCAAATGTGATCACGACCTCTGCATTTTGAGTTTAGAACGCGGGCATGACCTCTGCGTTTTGAGTTTAGAACGCGAGCATGACCTCTGCGTTTTGAGTTTTGGATGCAGAGGTGAGCCTCAGGCGGGCTCGGTGAGCTTCAGGCTAAGTCCTATGTTCAGGCGAAGTGCAGTCTCCCTGATGGACTTCAGAATATAATTTGCTGCGAAGAACATGTCATAACTCTCAAACCGTAAGTCATAATTGGACGAATTATATATGAAAATCGACTATCTCGATGAGACGGAGCCGACCAAACTAACCCCATAGGGTTTGGTTTGCTTCCTCCATTTTGCCAAATTCCTTCTGGTTTGAGGGATATCTGCGTTTTAATATGAAGAGACCGTCAATTTGTAGTCTCTTTTGCTAGAGCGTTGTAAAGATCGTCACCTTATAACCTTCGTCTTGGCTCCTTAAAAATGTGAGAGTCATCAGATTGTAACTTCCGATGTTGATATTGAAGGCTGTTGAATTAGAGCTTTCATCAGTTGTTGCGAAGGTCGTCAGATTATAACCTTCATTGATCTACGTGAAAGTCTTTAAATTGTAGCCTTCTGGAAGTCGTCAGATTGTAACTTCCATCATTGGTGTTTGATGGGGATTAGCTATCTATTGTGATTTTTAGACAGCCTACAGTAAACGATTAAAGTTATAATGAAATCAGTAATGAAGGCAACTTTCGAAGGAAACATGCACTAGTGGGAGGGTATGAAGAAGCAATTTATACTCGTATACTTGTCGGAGTATATGAAGGAGTAGTTTAGCCTCATGCACTAGTGGGAGGGAAGGAGCAGTTTAACCTCGTGCACCAGTTGGAGGGTATGAAGGAGCAGTTTATACTCATATACTTGTTGGAGTGTATAAAAAATTGAAGAAAGACTATGGCTAGTACTTTTTTAGGATTTTTTCGTTGATAGGCATCAGGATCTTATCGCCATTTGGTTTGACGAGGTGGTAAGCTCTATTCGAATAGACTGTCTCTACCACGAATGGCCCTTCCCATTTGGGTAAAAATTTTCCTTTCTTTTTGGAGTTGAGTATCATACGTTGTCGAATAGCAAGGACCAACTCTCCTTCCTTAAAAGATCTATGCTTGATTTTCTTGTCAAAAGCCTTGGATATTCGGGGTTGATAGAACTCAATGTGTTGTTGAGCTTCGAGCCACTTTTCATCTAACGCCTCCAATTCTGTGAAACGTCATCGATGACTTTCTTCGGTCATCATCCTTGTTATGAGTGAGACGCGTAGGGATAGAATCTGAATCTCTAGCGGTAGTACGGTTTCACAATCGTATATCAACGAATAAGGTGTGGTATCAATCAATGTACGAACTATAGTACGATACGCCCACAAGCTTTCACCAAGCTTTTCATTCCAATCTTGCTTCCTGTTGGATGTCAGCTTGGTCAAAATCTTAACAATCGTCTTGTTGAAAGCCTCGGCTAGTCCATTTGCTGATGGATTATAAGCCGTGGACGCCAGGTTTTGTATTTTGAACTTGTCACAGAACCCAGTGAATGCATGACTAACAAATTATGATCTGTTATCATGAATGATACGTCTTAGAACGTCGTATCGGTAGACAATGTGATGTTTGATGAATTTGATCACATCACTGGTGTTGACTTCTCTTAAGGAATTGACTTCGGCCCACTTAGAGAAGTAATCGATTATCGCAAGATAAAACAATGACCTTTGGCTGATGGTGGAGATATCGATCCATCGACATCCATCCCCCATGTCTCAAACAGCCACGAAGTTGCTGTCGGATGTAGGTCTTCGGGTGGTTTGTGAATATAGTTGGTGTGGATTTGACACACATGGTATTGCTTGGCATAAGTGACAGGGTCGTGGATCATTCTGGGCTAATAATAGCTCATCCTTCATAAGCAATCCCATAGCTTAGGTCCGGATTGATGGGCGCCACAAGTACTGTCATGGGCTTCCTATAGGGCTTCGTGTGCTTCTATCGTTAAGAGACACCGAAGCAATATGTTGTCGTAGGACTTACGATACAATGCCTTTGTTGTCGAATCGTAGTAGAATCGCGGAGCGCGTCTGCGGACAGAATCTCGTTCCTTTACGTCTTTAGATAGTATGTCGTGTAAGATGTAGTTGATGATTAGGAAATGTCAATCTCTCAGCTCGAGTTGAGCCGTATCCTGATGAGTTGCATTCGCTTCTAGAATATGCTCCGGTCAGAAAGAGTTGTCGACTTGTGATGGTGACGCGTTGACTTGGTCCCAGCGGCTGAGCTAGGTTAACTGCCAATGACGTCAGGGCATCTGCGTGCATGTTCCTGGAACGAAGCACATGCTTAATGCGGAAGCTTTTGAATAAATTGGCTAGTTTGACAGCCGCTTCATGACATGGGATTAAATCGTTCTTTCTGACTTCGTATTCCCCTGTCATTTGTTTGACGATGAGCTGAGAGTCGCTGTAAGCTTTGAGATAATTAGCACCTAACTCCTTAGCGAAGTCGAGTCTAATGAGTAGCGCATTGTACTTAGCCACATTATTAATACATAGCTCGGTTAAAGAGAAATCTCGGGGTAATACATGGTTTTACGGAGAAACCAAGACCACCCCACTCCCCGATAATAGACCTGCTTGTGCCTACGTGAGATGCTCTGTCGAAGTACAATCACCAAATTTCTTCCCGTGAGGTTGTATTAACCTCATGGGTTTCATCCGGCGTAGTTTTGAATAGGTCAGTCTTGACTCGAGTGGATGACTGGCCATGAGATCGCAGATTGCTTGTCCTTTGACAAACTTCTACGACATAAAGTGTATGTCGTATTGAGACAGCAAGAGAGCCCACCTTGTCAGGTGCCAATTTAAGGATTCGAGCTGCGTCATGAAGACTTGGATGAGATTCATTCGGGAGATGACGTGTATGGTTTGACTAACTAGCTAGTGTCGCATTTTATGGATAGCGAACACCAAGGCTAAATACTCCTTTTTGACCATGGGGTATTGTCGTTCGGCTCCCTGTAAGGTTCTACTCAGGTAATAGATGCATTGTTCGTATCCGGCATCGTTCTACTCAAGTAGTAGGTGGGTAAAATTGGTTCTGAATGGAGATTTGTGTTGATAAAAATTGCTTATTACAAATCAATAAAATCCAAGATTTACAATAGAGGCGGAGAGAATGCCCTCCTTATTTAACGTAGGTTCTTCGGTAGCGATAGGATGCCTCCCTTGATGCTTGTGTTGAGTTTGCTTTCCTTGGACGATTCGATCGAAATTGCGGTTGAGCTTCAGTACGCAGTAGAAGCTCCAGGGTGATTGAGTTCGAATATACCCAAACTTGATGAGTATCAAGGCTAAATGCTTGGAGAAGGCTAATATACAAGAGTTTGCAAAGAGTCAAGAGTCTCAAATCTGAGAGTTTAGATTGAGTCTACTTCATTAATCCAAGCAAAAAGCTAGGAGAGTTCTACCAAGCAAGCCAATGAGGGAGCCTCTGTTGGAAGAGCCTTGGAGATGCTAAGCTTTCTTAAAGAAATAGTGCTAGCAGCAAGATGCTAGTCCACTGAACCGAGCCTCAAGATCTCCTTCTAATGAACCTCTTTTATGTTGGCAAAGAGGTCTTATAAATAGGCAAGGGTTGACATGAGCCATCTCTTGATTTGTGGGATGTGACCACTGATAGGAGTAAGGAGTAGCATAGGGTTGACATGAGCCATCTCTTGATTTGTGGGATGTGACCACTGATAGGAGTAAGGAGTAGCATACTCCCTCTATAGCTATAGGATGTGACCACTATAGGGGTGATGGGAGCCTTTCCTTATTACCCAGGATGTGGAAAGTGGGTAGGCCTACTCCCACAAGCAAGCAGCCACTTGTACTGTTTAGGCGAGACTGATAGGTTTGTAGGCGAGCTTAAGAGCTGCTTGAACGTTCAAGCAAGCTTGCAAGCGAGTTTGGTGAACAGGTCGGGTCGCTGGTGGGCCTATCGAGCATTTGAGCTGGTGTTCGTTGGCAAGCTGGGTTCGTGCGGGCGAACTCATTGTAGACGAGCTTAACTCGTGCAGGTGAGCAAGGTGTTCAAGCGAGATCGAGCTCGTGCTGGCGAGCTCGATAATCAGGCGAGCTTGACTCGTGCTGGCGAGTTAAGCAAATAGGCGAGATTGGCGAGTTTGGCATGTGTAGGTGAGCCAAACAAACAGGCGAACTTTGGCTTGCTGGCGAGCACTGCGTGTTGGCTGCATGTTGGCGAGCTCTGCGTGTTAGCGAGCTTTGGCTTGCAGGCGAGATATGCTTGGACTTTTGAATGCAGACGAGCTTGACTTGTGCTGGCAAGTCAAGCAATGCAGGCGAACTTTCCTTATACTACAGGCGAGCTTTGGCTTGCAGGCGAGCTCTGCGTGTTGGCGAGCTTTATCTTTGCAGGCGAGCTTTGCTTGGCCTTTTGCTTGCTTTGAGCACACGTGCGAGCTCTAATAGGTGAGGTTTGAGCTTTCTTATGTAAAGGCAATTTTTATTGCCTACAATCATTTAAAATATTAAATGACATATACAGTATCTCGACAATAACCATCCTCCATGTTAGCATAGGAGTGTGCGCCCAGGTGGTTGTCATGCATATTCTTCTTTCTATTCAGTGATCCTTTTGTTGATTTATTCTTTTAAAAAAATATTTTAGTAAATATGTAATGAAATGTTTTAGTGTAGTTTTGTTGTGTAGTTTTCATGAAACTAACCTAGGCGGAAACAGTGTCCCAATACATGAGGAGAGCTGTGAAATGAAGCTCGTCAACTCTATCATCAACGTTTAAAAACCTGTGCCAGTCCTCTGAATACCTAAATCATAGGTTTCGTGCTTAATCTCATGCCTCCATTATTTGAGGACAGCTTCAACCTTGACATTAAAAACATATTGCCAAGCCCCATCAAATTCCTCGAGGCAGAAGCTTTCCTATAAATTTGCATACACATTCAGTTAGGATAATTTAATATCAATTACTAATTGTTAATAAATGAAAAGCTAAAGTAATATAAATTTACCATAAGCTCATTTTATATCGCCTCGTAGGCGGTCCATGGTAGTTCTCAAAAATTAAAATAAGGATTGATGATGTTCGCTCTACGCATGAGAACCCCGATATATGAATTCAATCTGGACGACTAAGCACCAAGGGGCAACGCGTCATTATTCTACCGAATAATGACCCTCATGCCTCTTGGCGGTTATTTAGACTCAGGCTTACCCTCACCATGTCGTCCCTCTTTGCGATCTGGCTTAACACCTATAATAATAACAATATGATAATATGTCATACAATATGTAAACATGAAAATTAAAAGTATTTATAAAATTTACCATTCATGATCTCTCTTTCTTTGGCTACAATTGCAACAACTTTCCTAGTCTCTAACATAGGCATCATCTCCTCCAATCTTCTCACAGCATGTGGGTGATGCCTCACTGATTCAGCCCTAGACCTATGAGAGTCCGTAGGGAAGGGTAAACTGCGATAGTCTTCGTCTTTAGACGCATGTCAGCCTGGGATGTATATGAAGGAAAACATGGCGTCAATGAATCATCTACATAATAAAAGAGTATCATTAATATAAATTTTAAGTTGACCAGAATCAAATATTAAATAATAATTACCAATATCGGGGGATGGTTCTGGTGATGCATCAGAGGGGCCGAGTGTTGAATAACCCGCATGTACAACAAATGAACACTATGAGCTAGATAATAAATAATTTATAAAAGATATTAAAATATTAAATAATTTTATACCTGCATCCGGAGATGGTGGTGTCTCCTCATTACCAGTACCCGGGGTGATACTCCATGATCGATCACGGTCCCCACTAAAGAGCCTCCTCACATTCCTCATCTGTAAATTCAAATTTTAACATAGTTAAGAAAAAGTATATACATGCTCATGAGATATATTATTATGAAAAGCATTATTGATTTTATTATGAATTTTTGACAATCGGTAATGTAGTGTAACATAGCTTATACCTACATTTAGCGCCACATTCTGTGTGTAAGAGAATTCTTTCCAAATGTCATCAGATAAACCAATTAGTTCACTATAATTATCTTCACTTTCTTCATCAATTTTTTCATTGTTATTACTGTAAAACCCTAAAAATTTCTATAATAAATATATGTGAATTATTAATAGTAAATATTTCCCTTATGATGAATAATCATATATATATATACATATATATGTCAGATGAATGTAATTATCTGTGTTTGAGAACCCAACAAGTGATTATAAGTGAGAGAAATCGAGTGTTATGGCCAGCGTGTGAAATGCCCAGCAGCAGGCATTTTTGTGCTGCGCGGTCGATCGACGCGGTCGACCGCACAGCGGTCAGAGAGCTTCCAGGTTTTTGTTTTCATTACGGTTTTAGTTTTGGTCTTTTGGGTTTCGGGTCAGGTTAGGGATTTAGTATATATACTAAATCAACCCAGGAGAGCCCCTCTTCACCTCAGACGTAAAACCCTAGCCCCCATCTCTCTAATCTCAAAACCCTAGCTGGATTTGGTGCTTAGGAGGAGATCTTGAGGATTTTTTCAGCGGGATTTTGGAATTTCAGCGTAGAGAATCAACCTCCTGCAGATCTAGGGCATTCGTCAACACCCAAGGCGAGTAATTTCTCGCCTAACCCCTACCCCTTTTGTTTTCATGCCAAGAATTGAGTTTTATTGGTTTTTTCATTGAGCCTAATTCGTATTTTAGAATAGATAATAGATCATTATGGCATAAAGTATGGATTTGGGATTTTATTTATTTTAAAAACTCACCAATGTATTTTGTTAACAGATCTAGATCTGAAAATATCTAAGAAAGGAGTAAAAACCCTGTTTTTATTGTTAACGATGAGTAAATCATGTTTATACATTTATGGGATCTTGGTGGCAAAGTTTTAAAAGTTTATATTCGGCGATTTTACTGATTCATAACATTTCTATAAGTTGGGTTTTGTTTAACAAAAGTTTGTTTCAGGTTTCGAGCTGACAGAAACCCAGATTTGGGTTTCTGTCCGCTTGGCGGTCGACCGGATCGGTCTACCGCTGAGCTCGTTTTAGGGCTGCGGTCGACTGCGACGTTCTGTTGGTCGACCGTGACGTTCTATCGGTCGACCGCGACGTTCTGTCGGTCGACCGTGAAGCCACAGCGGCCGACCGTCAGCCGCGTATCAGAGTGCGGTCGACCGTCGAACTCTCTGTTGCCATTTTCTAGTTTTATGTATTTTGAATATTTTACTCATGTTCGAGGGTTTGCCTGGATTATCTGACCTGGGTGATTAGTCCCACTATGTGTCCATGCATGATAGATGACCTGGGGGTATAAATTTGGGACTTATATACTGATTTGGTTGTGAGATTGATAAGTAGATTTCACTACATGTATCATAGCGATCTTTTATTATTTCTACAGTCCTCGTGTTGGACTATAATCCATAGAAGTCCTCGTGTTGGACTATAATCCCTCTCAGTCCTCGTGTTGGACAATTATCACTTATTCCATGAGTTTGAAAACTTCAATAGTTAATTCTTGTTTCGGACATAGTTCTTAACCCTGCATGTGACTATTATACAGCATTTCATGATATGATAATTATGTAGATTTTGGTATCACACTTATGTAGATTTTGACATGATATTCATGTAAGTAATAACATGATGTTCATGTTGGCTATGTCACAGCACTGTAATTATACTCTGGTGTTTGTTGTATTTCTTCTATCATTGTTACTGTACTAAAATCTTGGGATTGGTATTTAGGAGTTTGTAAATTTGAGATATAAGGTATATACATGAGGGTTTCCTTGTTTGGATTATTTCGCTCGACGTACCTATTCTCGTGTTGTAAATTCCTAAATACTAAGACCCTCTTTAGTAAGATCAATGATTTTTAGATCTATTATATATTATCTGTATTTTCATATACAACGAGCCTTTTTCCCTTGCGGTTGGTTGTGATGTTGCTCGCTAGCGCTTTGACGCTCGTTGTCCCTCCCCCTTTCAGGTCACGAGCCAGGAGCACGGAGAGTCGCAGGTTGATAGCGGACCACTTTAGTGCTCAGCTTTATATTCTAGCTATGTATTATTTTCTTTGGGCTCCACTGTAGTTGATGTTAGACATTTGAGGACTATTTTATAGATGTTGTAAAGGCTGTATGTCTTATTTCCTTCACTCAGACTTATTGTATTTGAGACTTGTTAAGAACTCCAGTATTTTCATTTCAGACATTGTCTTTGTGTTTTCTGTATGTTGGATGATGAAATATTATTTCGATCTCTATCATTTCATCAGTTATCTCTTGTATTATCTTTTACTTGCTTTTGTACCTACACCTGTTATTGACTCTACTAGAGTGATAGAATTGTGATGGTGAAACATGTTATTGCACAGTGTGGTGCATGGCAGGTTTGACATTCTTGGTTTCACCTAGGACTGCAGCCTTGTGTGAACCCAGGGGCGTCACAGTTGGTATCAGAGCAAAGCCAACCGGAATTATGAGAGCTAAGTGCTATGCGGCGCAAAGTGCTACGTCGAGAGGGCGGGAGCCACCTCTTGAGGTCGTAGGAGCCACCTCTAGAATCTCACACGGATAGTACGGTCTTGAATGATATGATTTGGCACAACGAGGACGTTGTGAGTTTAAGTGGGGGAGTATGTAATACCCCAACCCTTGAGAGGGTGATGTGATTAGTATTGATAGATTTGATTGGAATACTCATACCACCAAGATGCATCTTCTTTTCGGGAACCCAACTCTTAGAAACTCCAAAGTTAAGCGTGCTTGGCCTGGAGAAATTCTAGGATGGGTGACCCCTTGGGAAGTTTTCCAGAGAACACGTGAGTAAGGACAAAACGTGCTGAAAAGACATGTGGTGGTTTGTGAGGCTAGTCCATCATATCTAATAGCGTACCGACTCCGGGATTCCAGGTCGGGGCGTTACAAACTACCACATGTCATCAGGAGCACCAGTTATATGCCAAGTTCATGAGGAGCACCAGTTATGTGGTGGTTCGAGATCGGAGGCAGATCATGAGGAGCATCTACGGATAGCGTTGAGGACCCTTCATGAGCACTAGTTGTATGCCAAGTTCAGCAAGTGTGAGTTTTGGCTTTCAGAAGTCAGATTTCTTGGCCATGTTATCAGTCGAGAGGGTATAGCGGTGGATCCGGCTAAGGTCACGGCAGTTCTTGATTGGGAGCCACCGAAGACGGTGTCAGAGATTCGCAGCTTTTTGGGTTTAGCTGGATATTACAGGAAGTTCATTCAGGACTTCTCGAAGATTGCGATGCTAATTACACACCTTACGAAGAAGGGTGTACAGTTCATATGGAGCATGGAGTGCCAGAAGGCCTTTGATATTTTGAAGGCTAAGTTGACTACAACGCCAGTTCTGACTATTCTGAGCAGCGACAGGACATTCGTTGTGTATACAGATGCATCGTTGGCAGGCTTAGGAGGTGTATTGATGCAGACTCAGAGGGTAGTAGCCTATATCTCACGGCAGTTGAGGGTGCATGAGCAAAACTACCCCACTCATGACTTAGAGTTAGCAGCAGTGGTGTTTGCACTGAAGTCATGGAGGCACTACCTGTATGGAGTGCAGTTTGAGCTATTCACAAACCATCAGAGTCTGAAGTATCTCTTTTCTCAGAAGGAACTCAATCAGAGGCAGAGGAGGTGGATTGAGTTTATCAAGGACTACGAATTCACGATTCAGTATCATTCAGGGAAGGCGAACGCCGTAGCAGATGCTTTGAGTAGGAAGTGTCGACATCGGGTTGCGGCTTTGAGGTGTTCATTGTACAGAGATCTTATCACTCTTAGCCAGTTTGATTTTAGACTCGAGATTGGAGGAACCAGTGCATTCTTGAGAGCTATGTCAGTGCAGCCATCTTGGAGTGACAGGATTGTCAGAGCACAGTTGGAAGACTCTTGGATTCAAACCCGTAAGGGAGAGATTTCCAAAGAGCCTAAGGCAGACTGGACCATTGGAGCAGATGGAGGATTGCGGATGAAGGGTAGATTGGTTATGCCAGCTATTGCAGAGCTGAAGAGAGAGTTATTTGATGAGGCGTACCGTACTCGGTACAGAGTACATCCAGGGACTACCTGTGACGCCCCTGGGTTCACACAAGGCTGCAGTCCAAGGTGAAATCAAGAATGTCAAATCTGTCATGCACTACACCGTGCAATAATACGTTTCACCATCACAATAAGTATCCATCTAGTGGAATCAGCAACAGGTGTAGGTACAAAACAGGCAAAAGAAAATATAATAGAACAGTAATAAACAATAGGTGATCTGAAGAAAAATAGTCATCACTGATATGAGTAAATAAATCTCTGAGAAGAAACAATATCTGAGCTGAATACAAATATCTCGACACAAGGAGAAATAACATTTAGGAACCTCGCCTTTACAAAAACTAGAATAAACTCTCAATTGTTCATAAACAAAATTTATTGTGGAGTTCAAACATATACTAATAATATCTATGAATAACTGCTAGAGTAAATCCATCAACCTACGGCTCTCCGTGCACCTGGCTCGTTACCTGAAAGTGGGGAAACAACGAGCGTCAAAGCTCTATAGCGGGTAACATCACAACCAACCCCAAGGGAGAGGGCTCGTTGTATACAGAAAATACAGATAATATATAATAGATACAAAATCATTAGTCCTAACAAAGAGGGCTTTAATATTTAGGAATTTACAACACGAGCATAGGTACGTCGAGCGAAATAATCCAAACAAGGAAACCCTCATGTATATACCTCGTTATCTCAAGTTGCAAACCCTTAAATATCAAACCCAAGAGCTAGAACAGGAACAATAATAATAATAGGAAGAATCGCACACCCAAACTCCGAACTCATATACTATCTCATGTCACAACTCATGTACATGTCATGTACAGCATATACAGTAAAAATGTCAAAATCAAGGTCTAAATTGATGTCCAACACATGGACTAAAATCAAAAGTAGTGGATGTCCAACACATAGACTGAAAGGTGGTTGTCCAACACATGGACTGAAAGTAAACGTCCAACACATGGACGAAAAAGTGAGTGTCCAACACATGGACTGAAAAGTAAATGTCCAACACATAGACTAAAAGGTAAATGTCCAACACGAGGACTGAAATAGATTATAGTCCAACACGAGGACTTTAATGGATTATAGTCCAACACGAGGACTTCAATGGATTATAGTCCAACACGAGGACTGAAATGGATTATAGTCCAACACGAGGACTTTAATGGATTATAGTCCAACACGAGGACTTTAATGAATTATAGTCCAATACGAGGACTTTAATGGATTATAGTCCAATACGAGGACTGAACAAACTATGCCAATATCTAAGCGATATACGAAAAGATAGACTTCACAACTTTCACACAAATAATTCCAACAAATAATTTGGCTGCACCAATCTGGCTGCCTACGTACCCTCTTTCTCAAGGGATCAAGCCTCTCGTAGTTCATCAAAGATATTCATACAAATATATGCAACTCTAGTTTACCGT
The DNA here is from genome assembly GCA_022839385.1 of Asparagus kiusianus. Lineage (NCBI taxonomy): Eukaryota > Viridiplantae > Streptophyta > Magnoliopsida > Asparagales > Asparagaceae > Asparagus > Asparagus kiusianus. The sequence continues at coordinate 1,449,286 of BQKN01066072.1, forward strand.
TTATCACAACAAAACTAACACAATATGTCAATAGACCAAATCAGATCATAATCCCATTGGGATACATATATGCGTATTATAACATACTTATGACTATAAATGTAAAAATCGAGCGGCTCAAACTCCGCAAACACATCTCAAAACAACGCAAACAAACTTCAGAGAACAAGAAACTGAGGCAAACTGCCCAGGAAATGGTCTGCGCTACTGTTAGTAAAATAAGCATATCATTTGCTAGGAAAACTATTTTTAGAAATAGTTTTCTTTTTTGAAAACTAGATTCACACATCTTTCAAATGGAACTAGTTTGGTTGAATTTGGAATTAATTTGTTATCTCAAATATCCAGTTAATCATCATATATGTGCAGCAGTTTTCCTGCAAGACATGTTGTTGGTAAAAAGAGTATATCTTTCACTATACAAATCATTTTATAGATTTTCTTTCTGTTTTAGAAACTAGATTCACATATCTTCCATATGACACAAGTTTTATTCAATTTGAAGTTCAAAATCAAAACCAGGTTTTAGTTGAAGTTGATCACACGGGTTGCAGTTTTCTGCATGACATATCGTTACTAAAAAGACTATATCTTTCTCAATATAAATCCTTTTTAAGATTTTCTTTCTGTTTTAAAAACTAGATTCACATATCTTTCATATGACACCAGTTTTGTTCAATTTGGAGTTCAAAATCAAAGCCAGATTTCAGTTGAAGTTGATCACACGGGTTGCAGTTTTCTGCATGACATGTCGTTACTAAAAAGACTATATCTTTCTCAATATAAATCCTTTTTAACTTGTTAAAATTTTAACTAATTACTGGGAAGGTTTAGGTAGGAGATAATCTTGCCTTAAAGACGTGTGCAAGCCTCTGAAGATGATATGAAACGACCGCTTACCGCCAAACACCACAGATCTCACATTTCCTTCGATGTTCGCCTCACGAACTCTCCTAAAAACACAAGATTTAAAGCTAGGGTTTTAGAGAGGAGGGTAGGGGCTGCTAGGGTTTGGTATTCTGATGAAGATAGATCTTTTTTCGTGCACCAACATATTTTTATATAGCAACAAACCCGATTCAAAAAGCCCAAACCCGAAACCTATTAGAATCTGGAAACATCCCGTCAGTCTACGATATTTTAGCTGTAACGTTCTCATACGAACTCAGAATAAGGTGATCTAAGATTTGTTGGAAAGCTCTTGAAGAGACCTACAACTTTGCTCTTTTACATTTTTCCAAATTTCAACTGTATCTATATGTAAAATGCATATACTTTTAACTGGTGGTTTTTCCCAGATTCAGGCCCGTGTACGTGTGCATGATATCACTTCTATATTCACATATATACATTGAATTGATCTCAAATCAATTCCTAGCATACTCAAATATTGATAAATATCATTTATTATAATATAATATATTTATTATTATTTATTATAAAATAAAAATAAAAATTTAAAATTTTAGGGTTTTACACTACCAAGATGTACAAGGACCTGAAGAGGCGTTTCTAGTGGAGTGGTATGCGGAGAGAGATTGCAGACTATGTGGCTAGATGTTTTACCTGTCAGCGGGTGAAGGCAGAGCATCAGAGACCGGCGGGGACGCTTCAGCCTTTACCCATTCCAGAGTGGAAGTGGGCAGATATTTCTATGGATTTTATTGTGGGGCTGCCGAAGTCGAAGAAGGGGAATGATTCTGTTTGGGTAATAGTGGACCGATTGACGAAGTCAGCACATTTCATTCCGGTGAGGACCACTTATACAGCCGAGTCTTATGCGAGGATCTTCATTCGGGAGATAGTTCGACTTCACGGAGTACCGGACACGATCGTGTCGGATCGAGGATCGGTTTTCACTTCGCATTTTTGGAGGAGTTTTCAGGACTCATTTGGCAGCACGCTATCCTATAGCAGTGTATTTCACCCCCAGACGGATGGCCAGACGGAGAGGGTGAATCAGGTGTTGGAGGACATGTTGCGGGTATGTGTCATTGACTTCCAAGGTACTTGGGAGGATCATATCCCACTGGTAGAGTTCGCTTATAACAATAGTTATCAAGCGACGATCGGTATGGCCCCGTATGAAGCGTTGTATGGGAGACCTTGTAGATCACCGATATGTTGGGCCGAGCCGGAGGACAGCTTGATGCTTGGGCCAGAGCTAGTGAGGCAGACTACTGAGAAGGTAGCCTTGATCAGGGAGCGAATTTTAGCCGCTCAGAGTCGGCAGAAGAGCTATGCAAATAAGAGGCGGAGACCCCTAGAGTTTCAGATTGGAGATTTGGTTATGCTTAAGGTATCGCCTATGAAAGGCGTGCAGCGATTCGGGAGGCGAGGGAAGCTTGCACCGAGATATATTGGGCCTTTTCAGATTCTAGAGCGCATTGGAGCTATGTCATACAGACTAGATCTTCCCGCATCTATGTCTAGTATACACAACGTGTTCCATATTTCTATGCTCAAGAAGCATTTGCATGATGAGGAGCAGCAGCGAGTATTGGATGCACCGAAGATCGCACTTCAGGAGGATCTGACTACTATTGAGATTCTGATTCGTATTCTTACCATAGAGGACAAGAGGCTTAGAAATAAGGTAATTCCCTTGGTGAAAGTTCAGTGGAACCGAGGAGGCATTGAGGAGATTTCTTGGGAGCGCGAAGAGGACATACGTCGTGACTACCCACATTTGGTTGAGCAGGTAAATGAATTCTTATTATGATTATATATCTTAACTTATGTGCATATCTTCGGTTATGTTTGCACTTAACGCTAGAATGAGAATACTTTCGCTTAATTTTTAATCTTTTGGAACACATAGTATATGTATGGGGGGTTCCTTGTTTGGATTTTTCGCCCGATGTACTAGTTCCACTGGATTAGGATTTGAGCGAGAATATTATCATTTTAGATCGTTAAGTGTAAATATCTCTATATGGTTATCTTAGAGTTCATATTTCAAGTTCGCATGATTTCCGAATTTTGAGGACGAAATTCTTTTAAGGGGGGAAGAATGTAAAACCCCAAAAATTTCTATAACAAATATATGTGAATTATTAATAGTAAATATTTCCCTTATGATGAATAATCATATATGTATACATATATATGTCAGATGAATGTAATTATCTGTGTTTGAGAACCCAACAAGTGATTATAAGTGAGAGAAATCGAGTGTTATGGCCAGCGTGTGAAATGCCCAGCAGCAGGTATTTTTGTGCAGCGCGGTCGACCGACGCGGTCGACCGTGGCAGTTGACCGACGCGGTCGACCGCACAGCGGTCAGAGAGCTTCCAGGTTTTTGTTTTCTTTACGGTTTTAGTTTTGGTCTTTTGGGTTTCGGGTCGGGTTAGGGATTTAGTATATATACTAAATCAACCCAGGAGAGCCCCTCTTCACCTCAGACATAAAACCCTAGCCCCCATCTCTCTAATCTCAAAACCCTAGCTGGATTTGGTACTTAGGAGGAGATCTTGAGGATTTTTCAGCGGGATTTTGGAATTTCAGCATAGAGAATCAACCTCCTACAGATCTAGGGCATTCGTCAACACCCAAGGCGAGTAATTTCTCGCCCAACCCCCACCCTTTTGTTTTCATGCCAAGAATTGAGTTTCATTGGTTTTTTTCATTGAGCCAAATTCGTATTTTAGAATAGCTAATAAATCATTATGGCATAAAGTATGGATTTGGGATTTTATTTATTTTAAAAACTCACCAATGTTTTCTGTTAATAGATCTAGATCTGAAAATATCTAAGAAAGGAGTAAAAACCCTGTTTTTATTGTTAACGATGAGTAAATCATGTTTATACATTTATGGGATCTTGGTGGCAAAGTTTTAAAAGTTTATATTCGGCGATTTTACTGATTCATGACATTTCTATAAGTTGGGTTTTGTTTAACAAAAGTTTGTTTCAGGTTTCGAGCTGACAGAAACCCAGATTTGGGTTTCTGTCCGCTTGGCGGTCGACCGGATCGGTCGACCGCTGAGCTCGTTTTAGGGCTGCGGTCGACTGCGATGTTCTGTCGGTCGACCGCGACGTTCTGTCGGTCGACTGCGACATTCTGTCGGTCGACCGCGAAGCCACAGCGGCCGACCGCCAACCGCGTATCAGAGTGCAGTCGACCGGTGCGGTCGACCGCCGAACTCTCTGTTGCCATTTTCTAGTTTTATGTATTTTGAATATTTTACTCATGTTCGAGGGTTTGCCTGGATTATCTGACCTGGGTGATTAGTCCCACTATGTGTCCATGCATGATAGATGACATGATGGTATAAATTTGGGACTTATATACTGATTTGGTTTTGAGATTGATAAGTAGATTTCACTACATGTATTATAGCGATCTTTTATTATTTCCACAGTCCTCGTGTTGGACTATAATCCATAGAAGTCCTCGTGTTGGACTATAATCCCTCTCAGTCCTCGTGTTGGACAATTGTCACTTATTCCATGAGTTTGGAAACTTCAATAGTTAATTCTTGTTTCGGACATAGTTCTTAACCCTGCATGTGACTATTATACATCATTTCACGATATGATAATTATGTAGATTTTGGTATAACACTTATGTAGATTTTGACATGATATTCATGTAAGTAATAACATGATGTTCATGTTGGATATGTCACAGCACTGTAATTATACTCTGGTGTTTGTTGTATTTCTTCTATCATTGTTACTGTACTAAAATCTTAGGTTTGGTATTTAGGAGTTTATAAATTTGAGATATAAGGTATATACATGAGGGTTTCCTTGTTTGGATTATTTCGCTCGACGTACCTATTTTCGTGTTGTAAATTCCTAAATACTAAGACCCTCTTTAGTAAGATCAATGATTTTTAGATCTATTATATATTATCTGTATTTTCATATACAACGAGCCCTTTTCCCTTGGGGTTGGTTGTGATGTTGCTCGCTAGCGCTTTGACGCTCGTTGTCCCTCCCACTTTCAGGTCACGAGCCAGGAGCACGGAGAGTCGCAGGTTGATAGCGGACCACTTTAGTGCTCAGCTTTACATTCTAGCTATGTATTATTTTCTTT
>BQKN01066072.1:1459330-1475981 GCA_022839385.1 Asparagus kiusianus
CCCCCCCCCCCCCCCCCCCCCCCCCCCCCCCCCCCCCCCCCCCCGGGTTAGGGTATTATTATTATTATTATTAAACACAACCTAGACGGAATTTCCGTCCAGGTTGCGTTTTAATTTTTAAAATATAAAAAAATTTCGTCTAGTTTGGCATTCTAGACGGGAAATTTCGTCTATAATGACTCAAAATAGACGGAACAAGCTAAACGGAAATAGTTCTATCTAGGTTGCCTCAAACTAGACAGAATTCAATTTTGTCTAGATTGTTCCGTCCAATTTGTTCTTTTTTCTACTAGTGGTTTAAGCATAAATGCGTTTATGTATTTTGGGTCTAAACGTCAATTTGAATTAAAGTCAGTGGGTTTTCGATCAATCTCCCTCTTAAAAGAAAGAATTAATACTGAGGATTTGTCTCTTCATGTTTTAAAATCTACCGCACCGAAGTCATAATCATTAGCTATGGTGATGGTATATGTGACTTTTTTTAAAATAATGGCAGCATCTTACGAAAGAAGAATTCTTCAAGTAATTCTCTATCAAAGGAAAAGAGCCCATAATAAGGAAGGAACTTATGCTTCTTTCTTTGATGTTGAATTTTATATAAAATGATGTCACGTCTCATGCACGTAGGCTAAAAGAGGCTTCTCTGTCTAGTTTTTTTTTTCCTTCTTGTTTTCTATTGCTTGCTACTTCTCTTGAACTTCACCTACTAATATATGTTGGTGGATCCTCACCAAATAATAAAAAGTTGATTCTATATTTTCATTGCTTTTCTAAACAATCGAGTCCGTACGTTAGCTTATCTGTTCAGACTACAGCCGACCAACACTTATTTTTTTTGAAAAAAACTAGTTGATTACTGTAATGGATATTGTACCTTTAATATTCATTTTTAAGTAGAATAAATGCTGATCGAACGGTTGGTCAATTCAATTAAATTGCTTTGAAAAATATATAGAGAAATTAGCTGATCGAATTCGACAAATTTTGACTGTAAAAATCACTCTTTTACTTTTGAATATCTTATTTCAAGTTGAAGATAATTAAGGAGATAAATAATTAGCGATTCTTTGGAGATATTTTCATTCCTAAGTTTCTAATAAGAGATTCAATTGTACGATATTTGATGTAGTCCTATTAGGATTGCAAACCTGTTATAGGTTGCCTCAAATACTTAAATCCATATTGCTTTGGGAGTTCCTTTTTTTAGCTTGGTTTGTTTTGATCAAGAGCTCTACTTACATTAGACTTTTCACATGCAATAAAATTAGAGGTTTATTTCTACTCGGACTCTTGTTGGGTTTTAGGACATGTGGATTTTTATTCTTATTAGAACTCTTATTCCTTAGTCAGTAAGGAGCTGAGATCTTCAAGGCTATATAAGAACAGTCTTTCAAGCCAATAATTATCATCAATCTTCAGAGCACCATTTAAGAAGAGAGAGTTCTTTTGTGAAGCCTATTTGATATTCTTATCTTTTGTTCTTTTAGTTGAGAATTTTATTAGGATTTTGGGGTGCTATCTGGGAATGAGAGATTGAGAGATTCCACTTTGTATTCCTCATAATTTAGTAAAGTTTTCTCCTCCTTTGCCCGTGGACGTAGGCTATAAGCCGAACCACGTATATCTTTGTATTCGTGTGTTCTTGATATTTTTGTGCTCTTGTGTGATTGATATTAGCTTATCTTGGGGGATTTGTCATAACAAATTGGTATCAGAGCCCTCAACTATCGATCAGACGAGAAGATAACGATAACTACTATAAAGTGGGATATCGAGAAGTTTGACGGAAACATCAATTTCAGCCTTTGGCAAGTTAGGATGATCGCCGTGTTGACACAAAGTAGATTCAAGAAGGCTTTGTTCAGGAAGTCGAAGTAACCGACTACTATGACGGAGGAAGATTGGAACGAGTTGGATGATAGAGCTTTCACAGTAATCCAGTTATGTTTGAAAAACAAAGTTTTGCAAGTTCTCACGGAGAAACCAGCCGCTGATTTGTAGTCTAAATTAGAGGATTTGTATTTGACGAAGTCGCTCACTAATCGCCTTCTCTTGAAGCAGCGTTTGTACACACTTCGAATATCGGAAGAAACACCCATCAAATCTCATATTGTTAAATTTAATTTTGTGATCACAGATTTCTGTAAGATTGATATTAAGATTGATGATGAAGATCAAGCCCTATTGTTATTGTGTTCTTTTCCTCCTTCCTACAATCTCTTCAGAGATACTATGATTTGTGGTCGAGATTCTATTGGTATCAAAGACGTTAAAGAATACTTATTGAATAAGGAGAAGATCAACAAAGAGTTAACCACAAGTGAAAGTGGCGATAAAGCTGATGGCTTGTTTGTTAAAAGAAGATCAGAAGAAAGGGGCTTTGGGGGTAACAAGTATAAGTCGAAGCACAGAAATCTGACCTGCAGATACTACAGAAGAAAGGGCACATCAAGACCGATTGATTAAAGAACAAAAATAAACAAGAAGAGTATGAAAAAAAATCAAAGGAGGACTTCATTGAAGTTGATATTGCTGAAGATGTAATTTTGTTAGCTACAGATGATATAAACAGGAGCATGAATGATTGGATTTTGGAATCAGATTGTTCCTATCATATGTGTCGTAATCGGGACTGGTTCACCACTTATGATGCTATTGATGGTGGAGTTGTTCTTATGGGGAACAACGCCTCATGTAAGATTGTTGGGAAAGGCAAAATTCGGATTAAGATGCATGATGGAGTCATTAGGACTATGACAGATGTTAGGCATGTTCCAGGTTTAAGGAAGAATCTCATCTCTTTGGGCACTCTTGATAGCATTGGGTATAATTTTTTAGGTAAAGGTGGAGTTCTTAGGGTAACAAAAGGTTCTCTCATGGTTATGAAAGGAAAGAAGATCGACATATTGTATGTTTTGCAGGGTTCTACCATTACCGGTTCGGTTGTAGTTGCATTGTCTATGTCAGGAGTAGATACTATCAGATTATGGCATATGAAACTTGGTCATAGCGCAAATTGACTGAGTTGAGTAAAAATGGTCTTTTATGTGGACATAATATAGAAAAATTAAGATTTTTCGAGCATTGCATCTTTGGGAAGCAGAAAAGAGTCAGCTTCAGTATGACAGTGCATCAGATTAAAGATACTTTGGATTATATCCATTTAGATATTAGGTGTTTGTGACTTTCAAGCAGTGGTTGTCTTTGATTAAGAAGCAGACTGGGAGGTTGATTAAAAGGCTTAGAACTGACAATAGCCTTGTGTTTTGTGGAGGAGAATTTAATGAGTTCTGCAAGAAGAAGGGAATTGTTAGACATCGTGCAGTCCCTCGCATGCCACAAAAAATAGAGTGGCAGAATGTATGAACATAATCTTATTAGAGAAAGCTCGTTATATGATGTTCAATGCAGGATAGGTAAGGAATACTGGGCAGAAGCAGTGAATACGGCTTGTTACTTAGTAAATTGGTTACCATCTACTGCTATTAGTTGTAAAACTCCAGAGGAGGTTTAGTCCGTTATGTCTGGGATTATTCTACTCTTAGAATATTTAGTTGCCTTATATACGCGCATGTTATTTAAGGAAAACTTGAGCCGCGAGTGAAGAAGTACATATTACTAGGTTATGCATCGGGTGTTAAGGGTTTTAGGTTGTGGTATCATGATCTGAAGTCTCCTAAGATTATTATTAGCCATGATGTTACTTTTGATGAATCTTCTATGTTCCACCAGAAACGATCATCGGTTTTAGTTATTGATAAGGTGCGCACTATAGGACATAAGGTGGAGTAAGAAATTCATGATTTAACTCTTCAGAAGGATAAGACTATGAGAGTTTACCAGCTAGACCCCGTTCAAGTAGATGAAGCACCTCAACAGCTGCATGAAGAGTGGGAATACACTATTGCTAGAGATCGATCTAGATGAGATATCTGACCACTACGAAGATATAAAGATACCGTAGCTTATGCATTGTCGGTTAACAATTTTGTGCCCTTCAGCTATTCAGGAGCTACTTTAGGTGATGACTTCACTAATATTTATGGTCGTCGTGCAGACAATTTAGTTGATTTGTCGAGGAGGTCTCTTTCAGTTAGCAAGCTTAAGCCGGGTTTAGACTTGATCAATACGTACCGCACTTAGATGCCCTGCGGGGCTATTGGAGAAGATGGAGTAAGTTAGTTTATTTTGGAGTGAGGAATCTTCTACGCATTTGAGTCAAGGTGGAGATTTGTTATAGGTTACCTCAAATACTCAAATCCATATTGCTTTGGGAGTTTTTTTAGCTTGGTTTGTTTTGATCAAGAGTCCTACTTACATTAGACTTTGCACAACCAATCATATTAGAGGTTTATTTCTACTTGGACTCTTATTGGGTTTTAGGACATGTGGACTTCTATTCCTATTAGAACTCTTATTCTTTAGACAACAATGAGCTGGGATCTTCAAGGCGATATAAGAATAGTCTTTCAAGCCAATAATTATCATCAATATTCGGAGCACCAATCAAGAAGAGAGAGTTCTTTTGTGAATCCTATTTGATATTCTTCTCTTTTGTTCTTTTAGTTAAGAGTTGTATTAGGCTTTTGGTGTGTTATTTGGGATTGAGAGATTGAGAGATTCCACTTTATATCCCTCACATTTTAGTAAAGTTTTCTCCTCCTTCGCCCGTGGACGTAGGCTACAAGCCGAACCATTTATATCTTTGTGTTCGTGTGTTCTTGATGTTTTTCGTGTTCTCGTGTGATTAATATTAGCTTATCCTAGAGAATTTGTCATAACAAAACCAATGAATATATAGAAACACAGAAAGAAAAAGAGAATATAGATAAAGACTGCAATCAATAAATTAGAGTTTTTATTCTTCAAAAGTTAATTGTCTATATTTAGAAAAGACCCTTTTATAGACTTGCAAATAAAATAAAAAAAGTTAAAGATAATAAATTTTACAAAAAAATGAAAATGCTAAAAGCTCGAAAAATATTTTTTAATTATCAAATCGATGTACAATTGCATATTGATCCATCTTACACTGTCATTTGTATCTATTCAGAATAATAAAACTAGATTGAACCAATTTGAAAATGCCGATAACATTTTATTTGATGACCACTTGGGATTTATTTAGCTTGATCAATTATGGTACCCATACCTAATCTTCTGGCTTGAATTGGGTTATCTCAAATTAGCAGGTACGGATTAATCATGTTTTTGTCCACCCCACTTGCGTCCACTCGTGCATTTAACTTACAGCAAGTGTGCACTAAAGTTAGAGCAGCTGAAGATGTATTATTAAGGACATAAATAATTAGGGCCTTGTTTGGTAAAGAGTTAAGTGATAGGTTAAGTAGAGTTAATCTCTCTTTAAACTGTTAAACATAAAAAATTATACAATGTACAAACTGAGTTAACTTCTCATAATTTGCCAAACATAAAAAATAACAAAGGTGTTTACAAATCCCTCTAGATGGGTTAAAATGAGTTAACCCCTCAAACGAATAGTTTACAAATCAACCTATTTAGAAGGATCAAGAGATAATCATTCTATTTATAAAGAAAATGGTTATAATTCAAACACAAAAAACGACCACAATAATTAAAACAAACGAACCTAATAGATCAAAATTTCTAACCCTTCAGATTAATAGATGAAGTAATTGTGTTAGTCCGTTTGTCAAAAAAGGGGCATAAAGAGCTAGCTCAATAGGTTGCCCGGTACGATTGACAAGGGTCCTTTGCGTAATAATTACATATGGAAGAGTTGTTGAAACACGCAATTAGATATCATCTCTCTTCCCAGGGCAATCGATTGCCCGGGATGAGGAAACACTAAAAATCTATGTTCAAATCTAATACTATTATAAAAGTGGTTTACTATGTTAAACATTTCTCCCTAATATGCCCTCCAACACATCAATCCATGCATACAAGAGACACATAAATACTTAATTTTTCATAACGTCATCATTGGCTAAACATCCATCCATTCATACATACATGATGACACATTCATACTCAAATTTTCATTGTAGGCGTTAAAAATTACCTATGAGTCCCGCACACAGCTCGAGATGAAAAGAATACGATGAATATCATTATCCGCATCAAGGAGGATTATCTGATGTCATAGAACATCTAACAAATGCACAAAGCGAGTTGATAAAGCATACAAATAAACGAGATGATACAATAACGAAGAAGCGACTCGACCTGGGGTTACGATTCACCCACAAAGGAGTAAGAGCCACTCATGTATCGCTCATCCCATGGGTGTCTCTCTCATGCGGGGTTGTAGAGATCTTCGTAAGATTTCTAATGCACCTTGGATCACTTCATTCCGAGGTCGGACGAGGGAGTTAGAGTCAAAATACCCGAGACCATTCAGACTATTTTACACCAGCGAGACACAAAGTGTGTCTCGGAGAAGAATGGATATTTTGACCATGACTCGCTTCGAATCTGAAGAAGCTCAAAGACAAGAGTTGTAGGTTTCTTTGTTATATTTCCAACACATCTTGAATTATCTTATTCCGAGGTCGGACGAGAGAGTTAAGACCAAAATACCCGAGACAGTCCAAGCTGTCTCGAACATGTGCGAGACAGTCGAAGTGACTCACGCCCAGGTCAGCTTCCGATGTGTTTTCTGATAAGATTGGCTTCTATAACTCCTTGGGGTTATCCATAAATATGTGTTGTTATCCTTAAACGTGCAGAAGCTGTTACACAACCAAAAATCCATCTAAATGGATAATAACGATTGTTCTTCGACCCTATCCATAAACATGTCATTCCTATCCACAAACATGGTATTTAAAGCCTATAAATATACCCCTAGCACCCACATAAAAAGAGATCTGAAGGGAGCCACGAATTTCAGAGGAGCTAGAGTGAGGTTCTGACGAATTTGAGAGAGGCTAGCAGATTTTGGCGAACTCCGACATAAAGAAGGAGCGTTTCGAAGGATCTGAGGCCCGTCCCCCCCATTCCTTGAGATTAGGCTTGGTCTTGATCTCGAGAAGAATCGTAATCTCACTTGGTTTAGATTATTACTTCAGTAATTACTTCCTTTATGAAGTAAGAGCTCTGATTAATCATTCCAATCAACTGGATCTGATTCGCTGTGGTCCACGGATAAACCCCGGTACAGGCAAAGATCCCACGCAAACAGAGACTAATAAATAGGATCTGTGTGCTGTTTGACAAAGTTATAATCTTTTATTTTTCATTGTGTAAGAAGATCTTATAAAAAGATTAACTTTTCTATTTTGTGAACTTGTAACCGATAAATGATTGTAACAGGTTCAATGGCAATAAAGAAATTAACTTTTGATATAAACATGCTGACGACCACAATGGGAGCCAACAGCCTCGTCGCTAAGACTGTCATGCCGCAACCGAAGATTAAGATCCCGGTTGATTCAGAGGTCGAGTACGAGTTCGACGAAGCCAAGTTTGAGGAATATTTCTCCTCGTCTTCATCAAAATCCTCCTCTCCCTGTAAGTGCAGAAAGATCCTATCTTTGAAGGAGACGTATTTGCCGATGGAGGCTTCAAATGACTCCACTTGTCACAACTCCTCCCCAGTCAAGGAGTTCTTCAATCAAGGTACGCCAACTCTGATGAAGAGGACTCGTCAGAGGCAACGCCAAAGCTAAGCTCGTCAAATTGCTAATGCGTTAGAACAAGTCGTGGAGTTCGCTACCACGCAGACTTGGAGTCTAGGAAGCGTCATTCAATCCAGCCAGCTCAACGACAAGTTGCTGATAAATCCTCCAAGCCGTCAATGGAAGAATGGATCCTTGTCAAAAGGAATCATTCAACCTTGAAGGAGCACATCCAAAAGTGACGCACACATGCCGCACGCGGGCGTGAATTGTGGAAAAGACGTAAGGCATGAAGAGGAAAGAGGTTGTTAAAGAATCACCAAAATCCAAACGAGTCTAGATGCCGAAGACGAAAACATCACCGAAAATAGCTAAAACATTCCCGCTTAGGGCGAGACACGACTCGTGTCTCGTGCCTGATTCCAGCCCTGCAAGCGTCTCCAAGCCTCCGTCAACCTCCGAGCCTACTCGTCTTGCTCCTGCACTTCTGATGAAGCCCCACGATAGCGTGGATCTGTCCAAATTTAAGATTCCGATGAAAGATCGTTTGGGTCCTCTACATGAAGATCGAGGCAAAGCTCTGGTGAATAAAACCCGAGTAGTTCTTTAGGTTGGGGGTCATACAAACACTCATGTCAAGCCAAAGACCGCTCAAAGGTGTCCCGCCACCTCCAAACAAACCGGGGCACCTCATTGTACGTGTTCGTGCGTCGTGAACAAGAGGACTCCTGACATTCATTGTCTGGTGGTTCGTATTAGAACCCAGGAGCCCGTTAAGATCTCACATTCGCAAAAGAGTGGTTCTAAATGTGCGACTCCTGATGCGACATTGGATCATTCAAAGACGACAACGAATCGTCCTAAGAATGTCAACAAAGTTCTTTATCCCCAAAAGAAAACGTGTTCGTCAAAAAACAACGTTATACTTGGGGTATCACACCAACAAGTGATGGATTGCTCTAATGAGCTGCACCATCAGGCTAGGGGTGTGAACAAATCCCAAAATAAGGATGTCCAAGAAACTAACTCTCACTATCCATGTGAGAGGCTTATCAGGGTAGTATTATTAAAATATAGCTGCCTTAGGACCATTTCACAAAGGGTCTCGATATTTGAGAAACTTATCACCGAGGCGTTTAAGCCCAAACCAAGACGTTTCCACGAAAGAAAATCCATGGTTCGGGATGATGAATTACCTGAAGTCACCATTAACATGGTTGACAAAAAAATCAATACGGTGCTCGAATGATCCTAATCCTCACTTTAGCCTGGGAGAAAAAGTTAGTCTAGGAATTACCCAACGAATGTCTCGGCTGCAGTTAGAATCCATCGGACATAGGGATTATCCAATGATGCACAAAGGACTATCTTTAGATAACGAGCTGTCAGACACTTTCTCCGTAGTCGTTTCAGATGACAAGCCCACAAATACGTGTTCTGCAATTGACTCCAACGACATAATGTCTAACATAGGGGAAGTAAGGGAGTCGTTCATGATCACCCCAGATCAAGTGGCTCAAATGCTTCAAGAGACTTTAGCTCGATAGCGAGAAGAGCTTAGAGCTAAAATGAACATGCGAATGGAGCTGAACATGCAACGGGTGAGGGAGTTACATGACCAGTAACTTCAAGCTTTATTAAATCAGCAAGCTGAATCTAGTCGCCACACCCAGAACATAGCAGTTGTTAGTGATCCAGAAGTGGATGAAGTCATCATTGCTGATGCACCTCCCCAAAATACTGGGAGTGGTCCAATCACACCTTTCTATAACACCGGGGGTGGTTCAAATGCACCCCATAAAAATAAAAACGCTAGGGGTGGTCCAACTCATTTTCCTCAATGTCCTTCGAATGAAGATGTAGATGATGACGAGATGATAAAAGGGCTGGAGAATAAGATCAATGCCTTAATGTCCGCTCAAGAAAGGAGAATGAGCATTCTGTGCCTATATCCAAGAGAGTGGGATTCAATCCCGTACCCGGTGAAGTCCAATCTAATTAACTTCACACCGTTTGATGAGAAATGTTCGCCCACTCAGCACCTAATTTATTTCAAGTCTTACCTGGGAGTGATCTCTGGGAATGAACCCCTGATGATTCGGTCATTCGTGGGCACCCTTCACGGGGCGGCCATCGATTGGTATCAATATCTTAAGTGTTGAGTGCTTCCTCAAAAGAAAGGAGCTCTAGAGAGGCCAATTGACGCCTAACGTACCTGCAACTGCTGATGATATTCATTAACAACCACCTTGGAGGCAACAAGGGACTCTTAATCCGAAGTTTCAGGAGGAGTATTCTTTCAAAGATGATGAAGTTCCAGCTATCTTCAGGTACCTCCTCGCCAATGACAAAATCAAGCTACCACTGATTACAAATCAGGAGGAAACAAACAAGACTTCGGATCCTAAGTACTATGCGTACTACAGGAGGGTCCATCACTCCATCAAGACTTGTATTACGTTAAAAAATAGCGTTCAAGCCTTGGTTAACGTCAGCATCATAACGTCGAAAGAAGCCGAATGAGAACGGATTCCTCTGATAGATCTATGAGGTTAAACTGATCTAATCCTCCAATAGGTATATGAGGTTAAACTGTTCCCATCCTCCGATAGGTATATAAGGTTAAACTGCTCCCATCCTCCAATGAGTATAAGAGGTTAAACTGGTTCTTTGTGATGCTCCAATGGGTATACGAGTCTTAACTATTTCCCTTATTTTCAGCAAGAAGTTCCTGGAGAATATTACACATAATATTCTTAAGGATAACCCGAGATCAAAGTTTTGTTCAAGCCTACACCTAGTACGCATTGCCGGTTAGCCTATTCCCGTAATAATGACGAAGTCTATGTATTCAAAATCATAGCACTGAGTCTAAAAGAATTTATAAAGTTTTGTTCAAGCCTACACCTAATACGCATTGTCGGTTAGCCTATTCCTGTAATAATGATGAAGTCTATGTATTCAAAATCATAGCACTGAGTCTAAAAGAATTTATTCTTTTAGCATAACGTTACATGTGAAACGGGTTCCAACAATTCACGTGTTAGCCCGATTCAAACGGTAATCGGTAAAGGCACATCAAATCCATTGAGCACCCCGCAAGGAATGATTAAGTCTATGTATTCAAAATCATAGCGCTAAGTCTAAAAGAATTCTTTTTTTTAGCACAACGTCACATACAGAACGGACTTAAACAATCTGCATGCTAGCCCGACTCAAACGGTAGTTAGTAAAGACTTATCAAATCCGTTGATAGCTGAGGATTTGCTAAAAATCCTATAAGTCCGATAGTCATTAACGCATCAGCTTCATTAGTTAGTCTCGTGACTTAAGCACCCAAGACAACATCAATTCCAGCCGAAGTCTCCACGAGGAACTTTGAAAGCATTTGCAATGATAGCTGTATTAGCTCCAATAGCTGATCCTACAACCAAAACTCCCCTGTGGTTAAGTAAATAACTAACATGATACAAAGGTGAATCCATACATGCAGAAGAACGATGCCTCAATAGTTGGCATTGCAGCCTCTACACTTGGGACTGGCATGCGTTTTAATAAAAGTCACCGTCGGTCAACACGTTACAATAACGACCAACGCTGGTCAATGTATAGCCGTGAGTCAATGCCGATCAACGCATTGTAATGAAAGTCAACGACGATCAACGCGTTATGATGAAAGTCAATGCTAGTAAATGCATCGCGATAAAAGTCAACGCTAGTCAACACATTGTGATGAAGGTCAATATGTTGACAATTTTTGCCAAAACAAGGCTTCGATCAATTCCAAAGCAAAGGATAATCCTAGGGAGTTCGATCGCGGTTCAGATATGAATCCCCGATAAAGATAATCAGTTCAATGTCGACTCAATGACATGAGCTAAGATCAGAAACCAATATATCAATTTTAGTTTGAGACTTCGACAATGGTCAGATGATAAACGCAGCATCGAAAAATTTTAGCTATTCGACAAAATACTGAATAGGCTAAAAATTAAAGAAGTCAAAAACTAAAGCTAATTACAGGTCCTTTTACACCGACTGAAGGCTATACCTATCATATCCAAAGTATTCTAGACTCTTCTATAAAAGAAACGAGACTAAAACACTTTGGAGGGGGTATCTGTAGGCGTCAAAATTGCCTATGGGTCCCGCGCGCAGCTCAAGATGTAAAGAATACGATGAATGTCATTATCCGCATCAACAAGAATTATCTAATATCATATAAAAGCTAACAAATACACAAAGCGAGTTGATAAAGCATACAAATCAATGAGATGGTATAATAACGAAAAAGCAACTCGACCTAAGGTTACATTTTACCCAGAAAGAAGTAAGAACCACTCATGTCGCGCTCATCCCATGGGTATCTCTCTCATGATAGGTTGTAGAGATATTCGCGAGGTTTCTAATGCACCTTGGATCACTTCATTCCAAGGTCGGACGAAGGAGTTAGAGCCAAAATACCCGAGACCGTTCAGGCCATTTTACACCAGTGAGACACAAAGTGTGTCTCGGAGAAGAATGGAGATTTTGACCATGACTCACTTCGAATCTAAAGAAGCTCAAAAGACAAGAGTTGTAGGTATCTTTGTCATATTTCTAACACATCTTGAATCATCTTATTCCAAGGTCGGACGAGAGAGTTAAAACCAAAATACCCAAGACAGTCCAAGCTGTCTCGGACATGTGCGAGAAAGTCGAAGTGACTCACACCCAGGTCAGCTCCTGATATGTTTTCTAATAATATTGGCTTCTAGAACTCCTTGGGGTCATCCATAAATATGTGTGGTTATCCTTAAATGTGTGGAAACTGTTACACAACCAAAAACCCACCTAAACGGATAATAACGGTTGCTCTTCGACCCTATCCATAAACACGTCATTCCTATCTACAAACAAGGTATTTTAAGCCTATAAATACACCCCTAGCATCCTCATAAAAGGAGATCTGAAGGAAGCCACGAATTTTAGAGGAACTAGGGTGAGGTTCTGACGAATTTGAGTGATGCTAGTAGATTTTGGCGAACTCCGGCATAAAGAAGGAGCGTTTCGAAGGATCTGAGGCCCGTCCCTGCCCCCTTACCCCCCCCCCCCCCATTTCGTTGAGATTAGGCTTGGTCTTGAACTTGAGAAGAGTCATAATCTCACTTGATCGAGATTATCACTTTAGCAATTACTTCTTTTATGAAGTAAGAGCTCTGATTAATCATTCCAATCAGCCGGATCTGATTCGCGGTGGTCCACGAATAAACCCCGGCACAGGCAAAGATCCCACGCAAATAGAGACTAATAAATAGAATATGTGTGTTGTTTGATAAAGTTATAATCTTTTATTTTTTATTGTGTAAGAAGATCTTATAAAAAGGTCAACTTTTCTATTTTGTGAACTTATACTCGATAAACGATTGTAACAGGTTCAATGGCAATGAAGAAATCAACTTTTGACCCAAACATTCATAACCACCATCTTTAAGACCATCAAAATTTTATTTAACCACACACTCATAATATTCATCCACTAACTCCTAACACTAAATATAACTTTCAAATTCTTCTCTAACCCAATCTTATTAAATCATATCACATTAATTACAGTTAAAGGATTTAAGACCATTTCATTTAACACCATTCAACAGTCAATGCATTTGATGTATATAAATAACGCCAAGCTCTACACCACCCATCAAATTGTAATATACATGTGCATTAATTCAATTGGCACTTTTGAGACTATTATAAACCCCTAGAGTGTAGGCATAAAAAATTGCCTATAGATTGCAAAGAAGCTCAAAATTGACGAAAATGCTGATATCTCTTAAACCGAAGGGAATTTGGCAAAACGGATGGTGGCAAACTAAAATTTGGTGGGTTTGGTTGGTTCTATCTCATTGAGATAGGTGATTTTCATATATAACTCATCTAATTTTGACTTATGGTTTGAAAGTTATGACCCATTCTTCACAGCATGTTCTGAAGTCCGCCTGAAATGATCGAACCTTGCCTGAACTATAAGACCAAGCCTATAGGTTTCCGGAACACACATCAAGACGAATAGAAGATGATAAACATTTGTAATCACCGTAAAATTTTGATATTAATTAAAATAATTTTCTAGTATTTTAAAATATTTAATTATTATTTTAGAAGAGTATTTTTCTTGACCTTCTAGAATTTTCTATGATTTAAAAGTCTAAATTTTATATTTATTAAATGATTTTAAACATTTATGTATTTATTTAGTGTAGTAAAAATTCCAGGAATTAATCTATTGTATTATTGATACTATTACGTATTATTTTTAAATAACATGTTGTATTATTATTATATATTATTTCGTATAATACGTTATGTTATTAATTACATATTATTTCTATAAATTATTGTATTCTTTCTTCTGTTACATATTATCTGTCGTATTAGTATAATGTGACGCCCCTGAGTTCACGCAAGGCTGCAGTCCAAGGTAAAACCAAGAATGTCAAACCTACTATGCACCACACCGTGTAATAACATGTTTCACCATCACAATTACTATCCCTCTAGTAGAGTCAATAAAAGGTCTAGGTACAAAAGCAAGTAAAAGATAATATAGAAATTAACAGATGAAATAATAGAGATCAAATTAATATTCCATCATCTAGCATACTGAAGTACAAGTCAATGTCTAAAATAAATAAACTAAAGTACTCAACAAGTCTCAAACACAAAATATCTGACAAGAGGAAATAAGGAACACAACCTTTACAACTTCTAGAATAAAACTCTCAAATGTCTAAACAAAAGTCTACAGTGGAGCTCAAAAGAAAATATAACTATATAGACAGCTGAAGCTAAAATACATCGCCATCAACCTGCGACTCTTCGGGCTCTTGGCTCGTTACCTGAAAAGGAGAGGGACAACGAGCGTTAAAGCACTAGAGAGCAACATCACAACCAACCCCAAGAGAAAGATCTCATTGTATACAGAAAATACAGTTATAATATATATAGAAAAATCACTGATCCTAATTAGGTAATTACAATGTGAGCATAAGTACATCGAGTAAAATAATCCAAACAAGGAAACCCTCATGTATATACCATATAGCTCAAATTGTAAATACCTATGAATAAGAGGATTTTAGTATTTAGGAAATTATAACATGAGCATGGGTACGTCGAGCGAAATAATCCAAACAAGAAAACCCTCATGTATATACCTTGTATCTCAAATTGTAAATCCTTAAATACCAACCCAAAATCTAATACATTAATAGAAATAAAAGAAGACAAACTCATCTCAGAACTTAATTACGGTGTCATGTCACAACTCATATAAGTGTCATGTCCAGTCTATACAAGTATAAGTGTCAACTCAAGGTCTAAACTGATGTTCAACACATGGACAAAAAGGTAAATGTCCAACACGAGGACTGAAATGGATTATAGTCCAACACGAGGACTTCAATGGATTATAGTCCAACACGAGGACTGAATAAACTGTGTAACTATCGATGAGATAGATGAAAAGATATACCTATACGAATTCCACACGTGCCTCGGTGTGTAAACTTAAACTCGTGTCCACATGTTATCTCACATGTAAAGATGCAAGTTAAACAATAAATTTGAATATCAGCTATCCGAGGCGACTCCTCGTTCATATAGAAGCACGCAAAGATAGTAAACATGCCCAAACGATTTCGGTTAAAATGAAACAACTCAAACAGGTCCAAAACAAGGAAAAATGGAAATTTCCTCATCAGTCGACTCATGAGTCGACTGGGATCATCAGTCGACTCATTATTCAACCTGACAGACATAAAATAAGAAAAACAGAAAATTTCCCGTAAGTCGACTCATTGATCGACTGAGCAGAAAATTCCCAGCTTCTGTTTTTGTTGATTATTTGTAAAGATGTTAATCTAAAGTTCTTCTTCATCATTTCCAGCAACATAAATATGATTATAACACATATGTAACAAACTGAAACGAAAGATAGCATGTAATCACTTACATTAAAACCCTAAACATATTTATACATGTTTAAAAACGTATTAAAAACAGTAAATCACATTAAAACTCATATTTAAACAAATTCTAGATGCGGATCTATATTACAAATTGTTGGTGAGCTTTTATTAACCAAAACATTTGACTTCTCACATCATACGCTATAGAGATATACTTTTATACGCAAAATAATGATTTAGGCTCAATAAAATCCGAAATAAAACCAAATAAAACTATACAAACAGTGGGTATAGGGCTGGGCGAGATGTTACTCGCCTCTGATATGCTGTTGGATCTCCTGAAACGAGAGAGAACAAATCCCCCTTCGTTGAAATGCCCAAAACTGCTGAAAAAACTCCCCGAAATCCCTCAAACTTGCTGCTGAAAACTAGATCTAGGGTTAGAGAGAGGGAGAGGGGGCTAGGGTTCTCAAAACTGATGGAAAAGGGTTGGTTTCGGATAAAAGGAATTATATAATATGGTTAAAACCCGAACGAAACTCAACCAAACCCGTAACTAAAAGTAAAACCCAAAATCAGCCCGTTAGTCGACTCATCAGTCGACTCATTGATCGACTCATAAGTCGTCTCATAAGTCGGCTGAGCAGACATTTTCCAGATCCGTGCATGTTTTTGCTTATTTGCCAAAACTAATGCACAAAACTCTATAACAAAAACACTCATACATATCTGATAACTTGTTATCCAGTATATCAATAACCTCAAGTCATTTACCATAATAGGATTATTTATCATTAATAATTCACATATACTACTAACAAAAATACAGGGTTTTACATATAATTGGTACGTTTTATTGTGTGGATAATTATTCCATAATTATTTAATTTTAAATATAAGTAATTATATTTTTTATTAATTATTCTTGTTTAATTGTGTAATTTCTTGCGTTATTTTTACTGTTGCGTATTATCAGTTGTAATACTACTACTAGTATGTTTTGGTGTGTAGATAACTTTTAGGTAATTATTTAATTTATTTCCTGATTATTATTATTTTGATTATTTTTCTAACCCTAATTTCTTCATATATATA
>BQKN01066072.1:1480981-1569911 GCA_022839385.1 Asparagus kiusianus
CGAACGGGGAAGGAGATCGGGTAGGGGACAGCGCGCGGGCTGAGGGAGACGGCATCCCTCTCTTCTTAAGCTATCTATATAACATCCTCTCTCTCTTCTCTCTTTATTTTTCACGCCGCCGCCCCCATACCCTCATTTTTCTCTCTCTTCCGCGCTCTCTGCTCGCCGAGCCCCCCCGCCACACCACCCCACGCCGACCACCTCCCTCTCTTCCTAAGCCACCGCTACCAGCACCAGTCTCCGGCCACGCCGCCTCCCTCAGCCAGCGCGCTGTCCCCTACCCGATCTCCTTCCCCGTTCGACGAACTCCACCGTCAGAGCCCTCACCCGAGCCGCTGCCGCTCCGCCTGCAGACCCTCTCCCTTAGCCCACCAACTAGCTTGAGTTCCGCCTCCAACAACCTAACCAACCCGAGCTCCTCTCCGAGCTCTGACCTCTAACAAGCTCTAGATCCGACAACCCACCTCAAATAGCCCAACTCCGGCCATCATCTCTGACCAGATCCTCCGAGCTCCTCACCCATGACCTCCTGCAGCGTCCTCTCCAGTCCTCGATGCCCCTCAGGCCCGTCGCTAGCCTCGCGTCGTCGAACCTTCACCGCAGCCCATCCGCCGACGCCTCAGATCGGTTGCTCCACCCTCGGTGCCGCCGTCAGCCCCCTCTCCACCATGCTGCTTCACCCCAACCACCCGACGATCTAACGAAGCTCTCCTCCATGTCGCTGCTCCTCAGCGCCGACGCATCGCACCGATAGCTCCGATTTGTTTGATGTTACGTGAGGCAAGATCCCTTTTTCTCGGACTCGTCGTTTCATTGTTTAGATATATTATGAATTAATTATATGCTTTGATTTGACTGTGATTTGATTATGTTACCATATGAATATTATTATTATCAGCGTGAGCTTGTGGATGACTAATATTAATAATGATATTATGATAAGTAATTTAAAGGAAAAATTATTCTGTATAAAAGTGGTTATTTTGAGATATTTTTAAAATTATTATGATGAGAAAATAGATTATTTAGAAAAGGAGGTTTTGAATAATTATTAAAAAAGGTAATTTAAAATAATTTATTTTAGAAAAACAAGTTATTTGAATTATTAAACTATTTTGAGAAAATATTATTTTAGAATAATTATTATTAATTAAAAGAATTTATTTCGATAGTGGAATCATTTTTGGATAATTATATTAATTAAAAGAATTTATTGAGAAAGGAATCATTTAGAAAAATTATAATAATTTAAAAAGAATTATTTTGGAAACAGAATCATTTTTGATAATTATGATGATTTGAAGGAATTTATTTGCAAAAAGAATTATTTATTTTGGATTTTAAGTAATTTATGATTTTGTGTTGGTAGTTGTAGACTATGACATTTCATGTGTAAAACAATCACGATTTTTGATTTTTGTTTTAACCGTAGTCATATTGGATATTATTTAGCTGCAGATAATTTTTATGAGTAGTTTTAAGATTTGGATAACAAGATATTGATGAAACCGGAATGTATGCATGTTTTTACTGATTTATGATTACATTTCATATTTTGTTAATATTTTACTGTATTTGACATGTCTGCTTTTATTATTTCTTGTTGTGATTAAGAACCTTAGTAGTTCATGACTTAGTGGCCTCGTGCGTCATGAACAGACCTAGTGACATGAGTGAGTGTGTTGACTGAGTTTAGGTGGTGAACCCGAGTTTCAATGAGGATTATTGCTGACTTAGAAAGACGAGAAGAGTTTGGATGTGGAAGTCATGGTTCATATGATCAGATAAGGCTGATGTATCTTCCAGACTCGCACTAGTGAACCGTTTCGCACTGGGGTTAGTTTGTTAGGCCAAGTGAACCGTTTCACACTTGGTCAGTTAAATCGTTTCGTCACCCGAGTTTTGCATGAGTTCAAACCAGGTCGAAATCGGATTGCGTGTAGTCCTCTCACTAAACCGTTTCGCGGGTTTGGATGCACGTAAGAGATTTGTGAACAGTCAGTATCCGATAATATGAGCATTGACTCTGTGTGAGATGTGGGCCAGTGAGTTTAGGATGGCTAGTATTCGACCCGGTTACCGTATGTAGTTAGGTTTATATTTATCATGTTTTAGTAGTGTCTTCGCATGTTGATTTTGTTGGATTTCCAGTTGCACGTTCTTTTGTCATTTCTGTTATCGTATCGTTTTTTGCTTAGGTATTCGTTCACTCTATTTGTTTTGTGGGATCTTGCCGCGTGTCATGCACGCTGACGTACACCTATTTTCTCTGGTGTACGTCAGACTTAGAGGAAGAATAGGTTCAGCTGGTAGATCGTCAGGAGCCAGAGGATTCTTAGCAGGAGTGCCTTGTAGATAGAGTTGAAGAATAGGCTGAAGTTTAGTATCTCATCTTATTTGATGATCCTAGTTGTTTTTGTAGTCTTTTCCCTTCTATTTCTATTGAACAATGTATTTCACATTTCTTCATTATTCATTTGTTCAGATATGTATAAGAGCATGTTGCTCTGAATATTATATCTTGGATGATATTCATTTGTGATATAGATCATTTTGTTCTGAGTTTGTCTATTATATTCTTGCTAACTGTGATCGGGGACCTGTGCCTTTGCATTGTATTTATTTCCAGATGCTTAGCATATTAGGTTGAGGAGAAATTGTTATTTTATTTATACTCCCTGATATAATACATCGCGGGCTTGTTCACGTTCCGATTCCCGAGTATTTTGGGAAGCGGGGCGTGACAACATTATTATGCGAGTCCAAGAAGATTATTTGATGCTAAAAGGAGGCAAATGAACGCGCGAAGCAACGGAATGAAGAAACGATGTGATGACAAAAGGACAAAACAACGAGCTCAGGGTGTCTCGAATTTTGAGACACCTCAGGGTGTCTCGGAAGTGTGAGACACCTTAAGGTGTCTCGCACGCTGAGAACCCGATGAAGCGGTTTTCGATGTTTTCTTTGGGTTTTGTTCTATCCATTGGCTTCCTAACTACCTTGGGGTTATCCTTAAACATGGGAGAATCATTTCTAACCAAAGATATGTTCAAATCACGGATTCCTATCCACAAACACGACGTTTAAGCCCTATAAATAGCCCTTTTCGTGCAATTGTGAAGGGTACTGACGAGGTACCGACGAACATGCCGGAGAACCCATGCTTTCTAGAGCAGAGCCTTAATTTATATATAGATAGAGGCGAGGTCTTGGCAATTTTTTGAATATAAAAGGATAATTTTGAGAGATCCATAGCCTTCCACTTGTTTCCTTGAGATCAGACCTTGTTTTGATCTTGAGAAGAGTGGTAATCTCACTTTGTTGAGGTTATTCACTTCTATTCTAAGTTTTCCCTATTGAAACAAAGAACACCGAGCCTTCTTTTAGGTCAACTCAGATCTGTTATTCGGTATTCCACGGATCAAAGTGTCCCTGGCACAAGCAAAGATCAAACGCAAGCAACGACCGATAAATGATCCTGCGTGTGTTTCTAGGAAATTTTTGTTTATTTCATTTGTGTAAGCGAGAAGTCTTATAAAAAGGCTAGACTCTCTTTGAATCTGTAATTGATAAATAATTGTAATGGATTCCACAATGAAATCAATTTCTAACGCAAACACGCCGACGACCACAGTGGGAGCCAACAGTCTCGCTACTGAGATTGTCGTGTCGCAATCGAAGATCAAGATCCCGGTTGATTCAGCGGCCGAGTATGAGTTCAACAAAGTCAATTTTGAGGAATATTTCTCCTTGTCTTCATCAAAATCCTCCTCTCCCTACAAGTGTGAAAAGATCTCGTCTTTGAAGGAGACATATTCACCGATGAAGGCTACAAGTGACTCTGCTCGCTATAACTCCTCTCCGGTCAAGGAGTTGTTCAACCAAAGTACGCAAACTCCGATGAAGAGGGCTTGTCAAAGGTGACGCCAATGCCAAGCTCGTCAAATCGCCAAGGCCTTGGAACAAGTTGATGGGGTTCATTACTCTGCGGATTTGGATTCTAAGAAGCGTCAAATAATCTAGTCGCCTTAATAACAATTTGCTATCACTTCCTCCAAACCATCGACGAAAGAAATGAGTTCTCATCAAAAGAGCCCGCTCAACTCTCAAGGAGCACATCCAAAAGTTCTACACACATGCCATACACACGCGTGCCTTTATGCGAAAAGCATAAGAATTAAAGAAGAAAGAGGTGGCTGAAGGACCACTAAAGTCCCACCGAG
The DNA here is from genome assembly GCA_022839385.1 of Asparagus kiusianus. Lineage (NCBI taxonomy): Eukaryota > Viridiplantae > Streptophyta > Magnoliopsida > Asparagales > Asparagaceae > Asparagus > Asparagus kiusianus. The sequence continues at coordinate 1,485,205 of BQKN01066072.1, forward strand.
TCTAGATTCCAAAATCTAAACTCACGCGAAAATCAACTCGGAAGACAGCCGAACCATTGCCTGATGGCCGAGACACATCTGAGTGTCTCGTAGGCCGAGACACTCTGAAGTGTCTAGTAGGCCGAGACACTCTGAAGTGTCTAGTAGGCCGAGACACATCAGAGTATCTCGGCCAAGGTCAAGACACAATGAAGTGTCTCACCCAAACAGACTCTCCTACAGTCGTTTCTCCGCTTCCGTTAGCCTCCGTTCCTGCTTCGGTCTCTTTCGTACCTTCGGTAAAGCCTCACGATAGCATTGACCTATCGAAATTCAAGGTTACAATGGCAGATTACCTTGGTCCTTCACAAGAAGATCGAGGCAAAGCTCTAATAAACAAAACCCGAGTAGTTCCACACACTGGGGGTCATACACGTCCTCCCATCTAGCCATCTGCTGCTCAAAGGTGTTCCGCCGCCTCCAAACAAATTAGGACATCTCATTGTACATGTTTGTGTGTTGTGCATAAGAGAATTCCTATCACCTCTTGCCTGGGGTTCGTGTTGAAGCCCAAGAGCCCGTTAAGATTCCACACTCGCAAGGGGGTGATTCTAAACGTGCGACTCCTAGTGGTTCTAAACGTGAGACTCCTAATGTAATGTCACACCAACGAATGATAGAATGCTCTGGTCATCATGCCGACGAGTTGCGCAATTAGGCTGGGGGCACGAACATATCTCAGAACAGGATTGTCCAAAAAACAAGTTCTCATTATCCATGTGAGAGACTTATCATGGTAGTATTATCAAAATGTAGCTACCCCAGGACCATTTCACAAAGGATCTCAGTATTTAAGAAAAATACAACTGAAGCATCAAAGCTCAGATCAAAACGCTTCCACGAGAGAAAATCTGCCGTCCAGGATGATGAACCATCAACATGGTTGACAAAGAAAAATCTACAATTTCTTCAAATGACTCTAATCCCGACTTTTCTCTGGAAGAAAAGTCGATCCAAGAATAACCCAATGAATATTTTGGCTTCAATGGGAGCCACCAGAATTCACAAAGGATTGTCTTCGGATAATGAACTTTCAGATACTTTCTCTACAATCGCCTCCGACGATACCATGCCTAGCATAGGGGAAACTAGGGAGGCATTCACGATTAATCTTGATCTTGTAGCTCAGACCCTTCAAGAAGCTTTAGCCAAACAACGAGAAGATCTTAGAGCCAAAATGAAAACAGAGATGGAGTTGGCCATGCAACAAATGAAAGAGTTGCATGCTCAAAGACTTCGACCACCAGAGTCTAGTTAGCGGACTGAGTCTAGTTGTCGCACTACACCTATCATGCCCATTTAAAATGGCGCATACGATGGTGATCCAGAAGTGGATAAAGTCATCAAGGCTGATGCATCCCTTGATAACACTGGGGGTAGTTCAATTGCACCCCTCAATAAAACTGGGGGTGGCCCAATTGCTTCTCCTCAACATCACTCGAAGAGAGATGCGGGCAAGGATAAGAAAATGAGAGAACTCGAGCGTAAGGTCAATGCCTTAATGTCTGCTCAAGAAGTAAAGAAGACGGATATTTCGTGCCTGCAAGTGTAAATTTTGATTTTTCAAAATAGGGATTTCGTTTGTATTTATAACAATAGCTTATTACAAACTAATAAATCAAAGTTACAACAGAAGCAGAGGGAATGCCCTCCTTATTTAACGTGGGGCCTTTGGTAGTGATAGGATGCCTTGCCCAATTCTCGCACTGGGTCTGCTTCCCTTGGACAATTCGACCGAGATTACTGGAGAGCTTTAGTGCACAGTAGAATCTCGTGTTCAAACGAGTTCGAGTCTCTGAGTTCAGTGGCGATCAAGGACGAGAGCTCAAGGATTATGTTCCAGTTGACTAATAGTAGTGAAACTGTCCCAAAGCAATTGAACCTTGGGTTCTTTCTTTGAATCTCTGAATCGTGAATCTTGAACCTTTTACTTGTAGCCAGGTAAGATTCTTAAATAGAGGAGAGGCAGCGTGGCTGCTCCCTGAATCATGGGATATGACCATGTACTGTTAGGAGATACCATACTTCGTACTTGTACCGTGAGCGGCCGTTTGAGGGGATCGAAATACTGTACCCTCCTTCTTTCACATCGTGGGAGTGGGAAGGCCCATCCCTGTACGCGACATTGCAGCTGCTAGCTGTCTTGAGTTGGGTGAGTTTGCCAACCATTGGGATTGACTCGTGTAGAGTCAGATATGTAGGCGAGTCCATGAACTCAACTCGTGCAGGCGAGTTGAACGTGCAAGCGAATCCGACGATACAATCACTCGTACCGTGGATGAACATCTGATGGGCTTGGAGTACCTACGCCCATCCCTCTTACGTCGTGGGAAGTAGGACGGTCCATTACTGTACGTGATACTACGGTAGCCTGGTACTCGAGTGAGTCTGACAAGACTGTCGGCTGTTTGGGGACTCGCTTACTCTTTCTGGAGAACCTAGGCTGTTTAACTCGTGCAGGCGAGTTGAGCATACAGACTGTATTCGACGACTGGAAATATTTGACCAGCCATTAGTACCATGAGCGGCTATTTGATAGGCTCGAAGCACCGTACTCCTCTCCTTTACATCGTGTAAGATAGGAGAGCCCATCACTGTACGTGGTACTGCGGCGGCTTCGTACTCTAGCGAGCTTGCCCATCATAGGCAAATTCAGTCTTCGACTTGTGCGGGCGAGTCGAGTAAGCAGGCGAATTGCCATTGCAGGCGGATTTGGTGCCCATGTGGCGTTGGCGAGTCCAGCATACAGGTGAGCCTAATCTTCGCATGGAGCGGGCGACTTGAATACGCAGACGGACTTTGTGTTCGTCCGCAAATGTAATTTTTACCTCCTACAAGACCCCCTTCAAAGTATTCAGACCTAAACCAATTTACGTGTGGCCTAGAATACTTTGAATAAGGAGGTTTCTGACGAATGTGGTATGGATTCAATTTCCTCGGCTAGGTCGAGATTTTTGGTTGGACCTCAAGCGGTGCGATCGTGCATGAGCGAGGTTGGTGACCTCCAAATTTGACTTCTTCGGGTGAAATTCGGTCTTATGAGAAAGAGCCGTGTGTTCATGGGGGATTTCCCACACTCGTTAATTAAGACGACGCCTCGTCTTCGTGTGTTTATCTTGAGATGCATATTCGACACCGCCTCTCTGCCGTGTGCTCAGAACTACCGAATCGGAACCATTCATTCCGCGTGGTTAGCGAATCTCGACGGTTGAGATTCCGTGTATATGGTGTTGATTCATCTCCTTTGTGGGAGAATCGGAACCATTCGTTCCGCGTGGTTAGCGATTCTCGACGGTTGAGATTCCGTGTATATGGTGTTGATTCATCTCCTTTGTAGGAGAATTTCTACACGTAAATCCTCTTGTTCTAAAACCCTTGGGGGGAGGGACTCAGGCTTATCAGATCTGCAATGGCTCCGAAAATGAGAACACGATCCACGAAGGCGAAGGGGAAAGCCATGCGCCCCGATCCCATTGTTCTATCGGACGATGAGGAGGAGGCCACCTATGCTTCCCCTCCACAATCCTCTCAGTTTTCTTCTCTTGAAGAGAGGACTACCCCTTCGATCCAACCTATTGCCATGATCCAGGTTGGTCAGGGATCTATCTCTCCGAGCCCCGGGTCCATGCAGGGCCTTCTTAGGCGTCTGGGGAATGCTATGAGGCAGGCGATCTCCATCGCGAGTCTTGGTTGGGGGACTTATGCTGATTTAAAACCTTTCTTTATGGAATGCATAGATGATCTTGAGCGCCTGGGTGAAGCCCGTGAGGTCTCGCGTCGTTCGGCCTAGCTTCTGTGCTTCGAGCTGCTCCTGACGCACTTGGAGACTTTGTTGCGTGTCGACCCGATACCAGACATGGACTGCCTCATGGTTCAGGCTCGGCTGAGAGGGGCGTAGGACCAGGAGGCCCGAGAGAGGGGCTTATCAGAGCACGGGGCTTTCGTTGCACATCTACTCACCCGACAGCGTCTCTTGTAGGCGGAGATAGACGCTTCAGCCTCTACTATCGCTCGGATGTAGGCTCAGCTTCAGGAGGAGGAGGAGACCCTGAAAGGCCTACAGACCGAAAGTGCTAGTGTCCATGCTGCCGTCGAGAGGGAGATGCAGACCCTTCAGGCGCTTCGTCAGGAAAGCTCTGTTGCTGCCGCGTCCTTCGAGGATAGGATCCGGAAGGAGGCGGAGGATCAAGTTCAGGCAGACCGGACGAGGAAAATCACCACCGTCAAAGCTGAACTCACCTCTATTAGTAAACTAGTGTAAGGTTTTGTTATGCCTTTGCCCCGAATGTATCCCCATAACCGTTTGATGCTTTGTTAAGTTGGACATGGGTGGAATTATGCTTTCTTATGTTTATCTATTGTCTTCTTTATATTTTGTGCACACGTTCCCTCTTTGCCGATTAACTTTTAGAATTTTTGGCAAATCCCCAGCCTCCAACGGGTTTGGTTTGCTTTTACCGATGACCGTTTGAATCGGGCTAGTCATACTATTCCCCTCAGTATAATGAGTTATCGAGTAGTTTTTCTTAGGCTTAATGCTAAGAATTCTGCTCTAACCTTTAGCCATTTGAGGCGTAGGTTTGAGTTAACCACGACCATGGGGTCGTGGTTTGGTCGTATTGTAACAACTAAAACGGTCGTCACCTGCGTTCGCATCCGAAAGGTGCGACGACGGGTTATGTTACTCGGTAGGTTCGTCTGTATAGACAGCTCGACACCTTAAGTGGGCCGAGTCAATCGAGACTTGTCTTCTCAAGCAAACTAGGCCAAACAGATGAGTCATGTATTCGCAGGCAACTTTTGTTTTCGCCCGTGAAATCTGAAATGGTGGAGGGCGAATCTCACGTTTTTAGGCAAAATTTATCCATATTGGCGACTTTTGAATTTACAACGGTGAGCCCCGTGTCCCCAGGCAAGACTTCGTGTCTTCCAGCTAAGGTGACGTAGGTTTGTCAGGTCGCATTAAATGCGACTTGACAAAGAGACATCGCTTCCATGCATTCCGTTCGATGACGAATCGTGGCCATAGCCTTCGAATCCGGCCGTTAGGTTCAGTCGTAAATCCAGGTCCGGGTTCTGGGTTTCGCTTTACCTGACCCCTCCTTATTTCGACGGTTCCCCTGTAACCATTGAAAGCCGAACTGTCAAGAGCGATCGGGGCTGTTGATTTCGATCGTGACCACGTCTTTCGAATGCAAGTGGTCCACTTTTCGAGAGCAACCTGGATCGTCAATTTCGATCATGGTCCCACAGGCGGTTCCCCTTTAAATAGGCTTCGTCTCCCACCTTTGGAGACCACCGTGCTCAGGAGTTTCTGCCCGCCTAAGCCTTTCAAAGCAAAAAAGTTCGAGTTTCCTTCCCGATTCTCCGATCGCATTCCTGGAGCGCATTTGGGTAAGTCCACCGTCCTTGCGTCGATGAATGGTGAGCACTGTTTGTTCATCTTCTTTTCATGGATTTTGCCATTTTCGGCAATTTCCCTGGTTTGGGTGAATTTCCCCCTTTTCAAGCGGATTCGACCTTTGCTAGGTGAATCTAGCCTTAGTCAGACAATCTTGTCTTTTGCCTGGTGGATTGAATTATCTTCAGGTAGATCTAGCCTGATAGGTGGGTTGGTCTTTTGTCGGGCGGGTTTTGCCTATGTCAGGCGGACTCGGTGCTGACCAGGCGGACTTAGTCTCACCAGGCGGGATCCATCTGTTGAGACTCGTCTGCTTGGGGGACTTGGGAATTTCTTGATTCCACAAGTGGATTCGTCTCTAATCTCTCTGCTCTGTTCTACAGCTGCATTTTATGATGAGGCCCTTCTGAAGGGTGTTGCCATTGGGCTTGCCGGTGGCTCGGGCTACATGGCGACCTCCCGATTCCCTCTTCTCGATCCGGTGCCCGCGTTCACTACCAACAAACCAGAGGAGTTGGTCAGGAGAGTGACTGATGGGCATCATCTTACGCTGCGAGAGTTGATCACCGACACAGCGCTGACAGATCTGGCTAGGACAGAGCTGAAAAAGCCCCAGTTCATGTTTGGTGCTGCCGCGTTCGATCCTTCGGCTCTACTACTCAGTGAGAGCAAATGGCTTCGTGTCATCGATGGAGCCCATTACTACCTCCCTAGTATGCCGAGGGGGTTCTCGATTGTTGAGTTGCGGTCGCTCGCGGTCCCAAGAACGATGAACTGGGATTTTACTCCCACCCAAGACGGGGACTTGTGCGGTCTTCACAGGGTCGACCGTGGGGTATAGGGTCGACAGCTCTTGTAAGCGCGTGGCTACCTTGCGTCCTGGCTCACTGAACAATGAGTGGCCCGTGGGGGAAATGACTGCAGTGGCAGAGACTTTTTGTCACCGGTTTTTTCGTGCCGGGGGACAATTTCCTCCGAAGGACTTCAGGGCTCCGGGATGGATTCATTCTGCGCCCAGCAGTAGCACTTGGTGGTCTAAGATCACCGAGTACATTTGGACCGAGAACTCTGATCTTGAGGGTTCAGAGTTATACGTGGCTATCCAAGCCACCCAGTATAGCCTGAAGATCAATGCTCCTCAGTTCCACACTATCTTGAAACTTTATTGTCCGGACATCGGTACATTCTTCAATCCTAATGGGGAGCTTGGCATAACCCTACACGATATGTATGACGTGTCGGGGCTACCTTTGAGGAGTTTCCTCTATGAGGAATACGTACAGGGCCAGGACGAGATCAACTATCTCTCGGGTCGGTTTCCCCTGATGGTAGAGACCCTATGGGAGTTACTTGGCTACTACCACATATGTCTCAGCACCCTGGGTGTAGTGGACCATAAAGGCAAGAAGAAGAGGGCTTCGGGGATTAGTCACAAGAGCTGGGCTGACTATCTATTCCCAGGGAATTATGTCAAAGGAGGGCCTACTCTACCTCTGGGTGAGTGTGACCAGGCCGAGGTGGAGAGACGGATAGCCGAAGGGGGAGCTGCCATTGTTCTTGAGCATGATGAGGGTGGGTTCCCATTCGGGACGACTTTCCAATCATTCCACCACCAGGCCAGGTCTCCCATATCCATGAAGGCTCTTCTCGCGGGGTATCTCATGCTGTGGTTGAAGAGATTCGTGGTCCCCACCCACTCATTTGAAGCGCTTCTGGTGGAGGTTGTTTACCCTGCGTACGCTTGGCCTACGGGAGGCTGTACGCGTTGGTGTCAGCAATGGTAGTCTGTATCCAAAAGGGGCTTCGCACACTGACAAATTAGTTTTGCCACATGTCATATGTCGACGAGGGGTAAGGCGAAGTCGCTAAGACTCCCAACCTGAAAGTGGGGCTACCATATACCTATCTGATGGCGTGGTTTGTATACTGTGAGTGTTTGATGAGCGCCCTAATGGCTCTCCCGGAGGGGGGATTTGTCCCGTTCGTCCAGCGCCTGGAGAGATGCTCTTGGAAGTGCAAAGACGTTCCTGATATGAGGAAGACGTTGTCTTACTTCGGTCATTACAATTTCTGACGCTCCTATCCTTACTTCACTGGAGGTGGTTATGGTGAGTCACTTTGGGACGTATCGATGGCGGACCATAGCACATTCTCACTTGTAGCACTTTTTGATGGTTGGTCAACATTCAGCCGGGCTACCATATCATCTGAACGGGCTCCATATGTTAGCTTGAGCCCTATTTCCCTTGTAGGTTTGCCCGTCAATTCGGGTACGACCAGCTATATGTCGGGAACGTCAACTCTCAGTTACATTATGAAGGAGGGTTGGTTGATAGTGCGTGAGGGTGGTTCTGGACCTACGCCGGCTACACCAACACACGCTTCGACTTGCCGGCCAAGGATCGCGACCTCCGCCATTCGCTCACTTATTGCCGGTGGTACCGAGGTGCCAGTGCGAACCTTGAGGGCTTTCGGCTTTAGAGCTCTTGTTTGGCAGAGCGCACGCGCCGCTCGAGGGTAGCTCTTCGTTCCTCAAGGCGAAGGGGTCATCAAACTTCGGAGGAATGATTTGAAGAGATCCCTGCTGAGGAAGCCGAGGATCCTCATGCCGGTTTGGGGGATTTTGAGGAATTCGTGGCTCACGCTCCATCGCCTTACCCTCAACTAGACCCAGACGACGAGCCGAGAGAATCTGATGCATTAGCCCAAGCGGGTGAACGTTTAGAGTAGGCCTGGGGAGCAATCACTGGGCAGTTAGGGACGCTGATCCTAGCTCCCAGCAGTTTGCTTCTTTCGAAGCACCCATGCGAGGCCATGGCTGACGGTTCAAGGGAAGAGGTGGCCAAGAAAGTCCATCACGAGGAGGCAGCTGAGGCTACCGGAGTGGCAGGAGGTCAAGGTGATGCAACTCCTATGTTGATTCCCGGGGTGACTACCCCTGCGACCGGTGTGGTCACGCCTGCTTCGCCTAATGCATCGGGGACGGTTTCGGCAACCTCAGAGGTTTTCCCTTCGTCGCCTGTTGTGGAGAAGCATGCGGGGGATTCGACGGTTCTAACTATTGCACCAAGAGGTAACCTTTAGTAACACACTTTCAGGTGCTTGGTCGAATTAGTGTCATCTGACGTTTGCATTGCAGGTACGGTTAAGGAAGTGATCCCCATTCCTTCCGATGAAGAAGGGGGAGCAGGAGGTGAGGCGGGGCTCGCTGACTCAGGTAAGGGCATGGTCAGACATCAGTGATCAATCTGAACCGACCATGGGGTTTTCTTCAGAAGTTATTGTTAACATCTTTCCTATATTTGCAGCTGCTCCGGCCTCAGATGCAGCTGGAAAGGAATATTCCCTCTCTCGGGCTGGTCAGTGGGCTGAGGAGGGTGGCGAAACAAACAGCAACGACGACGATTCGGTCTATGAGATGATGTCGAGGGACAAGGGGATGTCTGACTCTGAAGGGGAAACTCACGTTCCTAAAGAAGCGTTGGCTAGGAGAGATTTATTAGCCCAGGAGGTTTCTGCCCAAGGGGAAGCATCCACCTGTGTGATGGTTGATCCCTCGCTTCCTATCTCGACGACCGCTGAGATCACGATTAGACCCGTGGTTGAGGCCCCGGTGGTGTTGGTTTGTGCTTTGGTTTTGGCGGAGCTTGCTACCACCTCCGCTGTAGTGGCCACCAGTGCTTCGACCTCGGCTTTGGTGATGACCTCGGTGGTCGATGAGGCCACCCTCTCCCCTTTGGCTCGTGCGTGCAAGAAGTTGGTGGATCGAACCATTGCTATCCTCCAAGACACTCTTGCGGACAGCATCAGACTCGCGTTGGAAGAGAGCTATCCCTTTGAGGAGTTTAAAGAGGCTCTTGAATACCACATGGGCTTCTTGATCAAGATGATGGGTGCCTCTGCCACAAATCCCTACTTCAAGCGTTTGGAGGGGGCAGAATAGACCATCCGATGGCTGCTCGCTCTTCGCAACGTGAGTTCCGAAATCCTTCATCTTGCATCCGATGAGGTCCAGATAGCACTGGTGGAGCACAATCGTAAACTGGACGAGATAACGTCGCTAGAGGTGAGGATGTCAGCAGAGCTAGAGCGTGTTACTGCCGAGGATGAGGAGGTAAGTCGAGAGCAGCACAAGGTTAACTCCCGCCTTTCTCGCCTATCTTCGGATATAGAGAAGACTAAGCAAACCATTACCGAAGCGCAAGCCTATCTGGATGCCTAGGAGATGACTCACAAGCGGCTGGCGGGGGAACTGGAGGAGCTTAGGTCTAAATGCTAGTCGGTTATGGATGCCATCGAGGAGAAGAGTCGATCCCTCAAGGAGGCAAGGTTCAATGTCCAAGACCTACTTTCGTGCTCTGAAGAAGACATCCGCCGAGTGGTTTTGCGAAGGCTTGAGCTTAAGCACGCCGAAGAGATTCGTGAGGCGGAGTTTCGACTGAAGGCCTTGTAATTTCAACTGTTGTCCTTGTATCATGAACCTTTCTCATGAATGGAATCGTAGTTTAGTCATTGTTCACTTTATTCTGCGTGCATTTTCTCTTTTTATCCCCGTCGATATACAAGTAAAATGTTGGTGAATTTTGCGTCGAGTGACTTCCGGCCAAAGGCGAGTCCCTGCGATTAAACCTCAGGCAAGTCGCGATTGTGTGTGAGTCTGAGCCTTCAGGCGAGCTCCATACGTGTGGGTTCGCATGAAGAATCTAATTCGTAGATGAGCCTCACCTTTGGTGGGCCACGTGCCTACTAATTAAGACGATGTGGGCACATCTTTTCCTATTAAAGGCGGCGGAGTGGGGGATCCCCGTTCTTTACGCTCGATCTGAGCCGTTGGCCATAGATCGTGTTGGATACTGACGTATCCGTGACTGTCCGATCCGAACTGTCCGATCGGATGGGGGACGATCGTCCCTGCCGTGTGTATTTAACGCCCCTCCCTTTGTATTGAGGGGGTCGTAGCTTCCATTGTCCTCTCCAAAGAAAGACACGGGTCTCCTTCTGCTGTGCTCGTGATGGTGCCGAAGGTGAAGAGGACTGCTTCCAAGAGAGGCAAGGGGGCTTGCTCCTCCTCCGCTGCTAAAGCTGTCGCTATTGAAGGTACCTTTGCATCTCGGTCTTCACTTCGTTTGCTTAGGGGCTCGCAGGCAGGGTAATATTCCTTGCTTTTAACCCTCTCTCGTTTCCTTTGTTTGAGCGTTGTGCAGTTTGGGAGGGGGTGCCCATTATCGGAGAGCGTGGTACCGAACCCATATTCATTTTTGATGACAAATCTGAGGGATTCGCGGCCTCTTCCGCCTCGCAACCTACTTCTCCGCCTGGGGCAGAACCCTGTCTTGAGGTTCCAACCATTGCAGCGCTCGCTCCGGGTCAATAACCCATTTCCTCAGGTTCTTTATCCATACAGTCCCGCATCAAAGAGTTTGAAAACGCCGCAAGCAGGCCATTTCCCTCATCAGCCTCGGCCTTGGGACCTATGCTAACTTCAAACAGTCCATCCTGGATCGTATGGTCGACCTCAGGCGGTTAGGGGAGTATCGTCTCGCCGCATGGTGCCTGCCGAGGATTCTCTATCTGGAATTGTGTTTGACGTGCTTGGAGACTTTGCTACAAGGGGGTCCCACAGCTAAAGTGGAGTACTTTTTGTCTCTACTTTTTGTCTCGGATCCGGCGTCAAGAAGCCTGGGAGCAGGAGGTCCGCTTGAAAGGAATAGCGGATTTGGAATCCCATATTGCCTTTCTGGTGGACCTACAGCGATTGCTGGAGGATCGGGTAGGCGTCTATACCTCTACCATATCCCGTTTGAGGGTTAAACTAGAGCTGGCGGAGGCGACTTTAGGGGGGCTCCGTTCTGAGAGCCAGAAAGTTGACAAGGCCATCGAAGAGGCAACCCATAACCTTCAAACGCTGCACCAGGAGGACTCCATTGCTGCTTCAACCTCTGGCCATAGGTGGCTTTGAACCGCGCGCGTAGTGCTCGCTAGCTGGGTTGTTGTGGGCATGTCGCTTCGCCTTAAAGGCGGTGTAAGAAAAGCTCCTTGTTTTCTACGCCCGATCGGGACCGTTAGATGGTAGATGTGCACCTTGATCATTCGTGATATATGCCGCTCTCCCTTCCAGCTAATGGGGTCGAAATGTTCACTTTCCCCTTTCTCGCTCCTAATGGCGCTACGGTCTAAGGCTTCTGCGTCAAAGAAGTTGGTGAGTGATGCCTCCTCTACGACTGCTGCATCTGGCCATGATCCGGAGCCTAAGCCTTCGGATTCAGCCAATCTGCAGATCCATATAGAGGAGTTGGAGGGTGCCGTAAAGCGAGTGATCTCGGTTGTCGATCAGGGTCGTGGTGTTTTCGCGGACCTAAAATAGGCCCTCTCTGACCGCGTCACTCGTATTTGGCATTTGGACGACTACAGGCTTGCCATGCGCTATTCGGTGAGGCTCGTCGATCTGGAGTGGCTCATAAACAAACTGGAGAATCTGCGGCAGGCGGACTTGAAGTCCAAAGTGGAGACGCTCTTAGCTTCCGCTCATCGTCCTAAAGCGTGGCAGTGAGAGTGCCAAAGGCGAGACATAGAGGACAAAGGGTCCCTCATCGCTCGCTTGGATCTCCGCCGGTGTCGATTGCAGATCGACATGGAGGGTGCTGCTAGCTCGATCTTTTTGGGTAGGACCTCGCACGCTGAAGGGGAATTGATCTTGACGGATTTGCGTGTTCAGATCGAGACCGTTTATGGTGTCCTCGCGAGGGAGAGACGCGACATTCTATTGCTGCATCAAGAGGATGCCGCCGCTAACGCTTCCTCCAAAGTGAGGATCCGGTAGGAGGCTGGGGACGAGGTCCGTTCCTCGCATGCAGAAAAGATAGCCGCGGTTAGGGCTGAGCTTGCGTCCTTTAAACTCTTGGAATAAGCCTGTAGGATAGGAGTAGCTTCAATGTGTTCTGTTCCACTTCTTTTGAATGTAATGCAATGATTAGCTTGTTTGTAAGCTCACAACTATGTTCAAATGTATCGTCTTGAAACAATGCCAATGAATGAGCTCCGTATTTCCTCAGTTTCTTGACAAATTGTGTGGACCTTCCTCCTTTTCCTTTATGTTCTCACCCATGCAACAGATAGGCTCGAATGTGTGTGATTTCATACCATAGGTGAAACCTAGGCTCATGCGCTGGCGAGTTTACACAACAGGCGAGACTAATGTTCAAGAGAGCTTAAGTCGCTGATAGGTGAGTGTATGTTACAGGCGAGCTAATGCGATGATGAGTTTATGCCACAGGCGAAATTCATGCGCGGGCGATTTTAAGTCGTAGGCAGACTCAAGCACAAGCAAGTTTGCATCACAGGCGAGCTCGTGCGCTGGCGAGTTTATACCATAGGTGAAACTCAGGTGTAGGCGAGATAAAGCCGTAGATATACTCGAGCGCAAGCGAGTTTGCATCATGGGCAAACCTCATGTGCAGACGAGTTAGTGCCACTGTCGAAATTCAAACACAGACGGGTCTGTACCACGTGTCTGTCGGCGACCTTAAGTGCTTGCCAGCTGAGGCGATGCGGGCGTCCCAATCCTCATTAATTGCATAGTGACAGGATGTTTGCACGCTATCCTTTTATGTCAGTTTGGAGTCCCCAAGAGCCGGGGCTTTTATGGGCGCCGAACTCGAAGCAGCGCAGGAAATCTGTGCCGATCGATCTATTTGGGGTAGTGAATCTCAGCCGTTGGGCTTTCGGCTATATAATGTGCTCGCCCTTCCTTTGGCAGAGTTCTTGTGTTAACGAAAATTCGCCAGAAAAGAAAAAAAAAGACATTCATAGAATCCTCTCTGCTCCACTCAATGGCCTCTGAATCTGACCACGGTGCCTCGGAGGGTGTTGGCTCCTCCTCCTCTGTTGCTGACGTCGGTGCGACGCCGCCTTCAGCTGCAGACTTGACCCAAGGGTCTTTTGCTCTGGCTCCTATCCCTAGTCCTGTGTTTGTCATCCTCCAGAGATTAGAGGATGCCATACACAGGACGGCTACCATCGTTAGTGAGGGTGCTAGGAGGTACTATAACATGCTCCCCTTCATTGAGGAGAGTCTGGAGGAGATCCGCCGTGTGGGTAGTCCTCAGCTCGCCCGGCGATGTGAGCGAGAGCTCCATCGTTTGGAGGGGCTGATGTATCATCTCGAGGGCTTAGTGCATGCTAGCCCCAGTGACGAGCCGCTCCCCCTTGCGATGAACATCATGTTCGAGCGTGAGGCTCTGGCGAGGCGCATTCTGGCGCGGGAGGATGAGCTTAAACATCTTCAAAAGCGACACCTCACCTTACTAGCCAAGATGGATGCTTACCACAACGCATGTTCTTTCACGGAAGTAGAATCCCTTTGGGGGGAGGAGAACTTAAAGAAATGGCAAGCGGAGAATGCAAGGGTCTGTCGCCTCGCTATTGGAGTATCGTAGGTTCTCCAAGGTCTGCGTCAGGAAGCAGAGGACGGTGAGGCTGCCCTTGTCCAGCTTCGATAGAGGTAGGAGGAACCAGACCGAGCTAGGCAGGCGGCGGAGCTCGCAGACGTTAAAGCGAGGATTTCCACTTTCAGTCTGCTGAGACTGATCTAGGGTGTCCTTCTTTTGTTGCGCCTGCTAAAATTTTTTTTGTTGATGTTTGCTACAACTTTAAACATGTTGCTTGTAAACTTCGCCTGAAAAGGCCTTTCATGCTTTTGGTTATTTAACATTTTGCATGTGTAGCCCTTTCCTCATTTTCTGTGTTGATGCATGTTTGGGAATCGCCTGCGCCGCTTGTCGCCTGAGTTGAGTCAGTCATACCATTTCTCGCAGTGTAGCGAGCTTCTGGTGAGTTCGGCTTAGACTTAGTCGCTAGGATCCTCTTTTGCTTTTGGTTGTTCACGACGTGGGGTCGGGTTAGCCCTGACTTTCGCGTTGTAGCTCAGGTGAGTCCTAGATGTTAACGCTTAGCCTGAAACAAAGAGCGGTCGCATGTGTATGCGACTAGCTCAAGACCCCAACAATGACTTGCCGTTTGGCGAGTTGCTGTTTGAGGGTGCGGTCGGGGCATGTAGCCTGATAAGCCGCCTTTGATGATTGTCGTCCCCGAGGGTGACGACATGAATGATAATCGAATCGTTCAGGGATGTAGGAATGTGACGATTGATTACTGTAGGAGCCGTCGCATGGTAGGCCACTACCCATCAGTTATCCTAAGAGGACATTAGGATACCCCGAGTAGGTCAGGTAGTTCAGGGACATAGGAGTGTGATTATTGACTGAAGTAGCAACACATCGCATGGTAGGTTGCTACTTAAGCTGCGTTACTTGTAGGAACAACGGGGCTAGCTATCAGAGGTGATCATTAACATGATGTAACTTTGTTGTGATTGGATCAACTATGAAGACTTACCATTCCATTAGAGGGGATTGGTAAGTTGATTCTGTTAGAGGTGAATGTTAATATGACAGTGTTTTGTTACGATCGGGGCAACTATGAGGACTTACCATCCTATTGGAGGGGATTGGTAAGTTGATTCTGTCAGAGGTGAATGTTAACATGACAATGTTTTGTTACGATCGGGGCAACTATGAGGACTTACCATCCCATTGGAGGGGATTGGTAAGTTGATTCTGTCAGAGGTGAATGTTAACATAACAGTGTTTTGTTGCGATCGGGGTAACTATGAGGACTTATCATCCCATTGGAGGGGATTGGTAAGTTAATTTTGTCAGAGGTGAGTGTTAACATGACAGTGGGAGTATGAGGAGCCAGTTTAGACTCTTGCACCAGTAGGAGTGTTAGAAAGACTAAGGGTAGTACTTCTTTAGGAATTTTCTATTGATAGGCATCATGATCTTGTTGCCGTTTGGTTTGACTAGGCCCCGTTCGAATAGATTATCTCTATCACAAACGACCCTTCCCATTTAGATTGGAATTTGCCTTTCTTCTTAGAGGTGAGAATCATCGGCCTTCGGGTCGTGAGGATCGGGTCTCCCTCCTTGAAGGATCGGCACTTGACTTTCTGGTTGAAGGTCTTGGCCATTCGGGCCTGGTAGAACTTAGTGTGCTGCTGGGCTTCAAGCCGTTTCTCATCTAGCGCTTCGAGTTCTGCAAGGCGCCGCCGATGGTTATCTTTGGTCGCCATCCCTGTCGTGAAAGCGACGCGAAGGGATGGGATCTGAATCTTTAACAGTAACACGGCCTCGCAGCCATACACCAATGAGTAAGGCATGGTGCCAGTAGGTGTGCGAACCGTTGTGCGATACACCCATAAGCTTTCGCCTAGCTTCTCATTCCAATCGTGTTTGCTACTGGAGGTCATCTTGGTTAGGATCTTGGCAATTGTCTTGTTAAAAGCTTCGGCTAAATCATTTTCCGACGGGTTGTAAGCCGTAGAGGAGAGATTCTGGATTCTGAACCTGTCGCAGAATCGGTTGAATGCATGACTAACGAATTACCTACTGTTATCATGGATGATACGTCGGGGTATGTCGTATCTGTATATGACGTGATGTTTGATGAATTTGAACACATCATTGGTTTTGACTTCTCTCAGAGGGACGGCTTCGGCCCATTTTGAGAGGTTATCAGTGATCGCGAGTCTATGAAGTAGTTCTCGGTGCCCTTGAAGGGTTATCTGTCGACTACTACTATTTAGACTCGATCATAGTCATCCACATACTTCAGGCACTGGTGTAATGTGGATGAGACTATCCGGTTGTTATGGATCCACGGTCGTCCTAAGAACATGTTGTAGGATGGCTCGGCGTCGATGACATAGCAGGTCACCTCCGTCTTCATATCGCCTATTCGGCACTTCAGACGGATCTTGCTGAGCTGCTGAGTTCCCATAGCATTAAAGCCAAAGATAGTCGTAGTAGTTGCGGATAGACGCTTCACGAGCACCCCTAGATTCTTGATCAGCTTCAGGGGTACGATGCTTACTACGGATCCTGGGTCGACCTGAATTCTATCCACTTTCGATGAGCCAACGTACCCTGTGAAGTACAGGGGTCGATCATGAGAGGTGCTCTTGATGAGAATGTCCTCAGGAGTGAACGTGATGCAAGGGACCTATCTTTCGGCGACTTGGCAGCACTGCGTACATTTGCCTTCTACGTCTTCTTCTCTCAAGAAGTGGGTACCGAAGACCTCTGAGTCGGCCAAGGCTTCTTGCAGGGCTTCTTGGGTAGGTCTGGACAACTGCATAAGGTCATACATGGTAATCCGCATGGGGATGCTCTTTAGCTGCACGAGCACGTTGAATTGGAAAGGCTGATTGCTCGAGCTTGGCCTATCGGGGTTCGGGGGAGCTGTTGCAGCAGGTCTCACGAGAGGTCCTGCCAGGTCTCCCTCCCTCGCGGGATACTCCCTGGCGAATTCCTTCACTGTTCTAGTAGCGAGGGCGACAGCTTCTTCATCGGAGTAGGTGAGAGCAGACACTGCAGTCTGGTCCTCATCCGGAATAACGGAGTTGGCGTTGCAAGGTCTCCCTTTGGTCCTGCTCAAGGGCTTCGAAGTTCACTACTCATCATTGAGGAGGTCTGGATGGACCCACATCACCTGACCTGATGACAAAGTTTGGGGCACTAAAACTCTCCCTCGTTGATCGTGAGGGTCGTTGTTAGTGATTTTCGAGACTGCCTTCGGGATAGGAATTACTCATGCCGAGGCCTGTACCTCTGGAAGACCTGTTCCAAAGCTCAGGGTGACCATATTCATGGTCACCTACTTTTGTACCTTCTCATTTTTTAGGACCCCCGCGTCGTAGAGGGCCTAGAGCTTGTCCTTGAGGATATGCATTTAGAGGTGTGATGGCCGAGGAATCTGTGGTACGCATAGTAACTCGGGTCACTCGTCTTGTTCACCTCCTCGGGGTTTGTGGCTTCCGGAAGCTTGATCCTATTACTCTTGAGGAGGGTGTCGAATGTCGCCACCACTTGATCCTCCCTGAAGTCATACTGCCTTGGAGGGCGTTGGTCAAACTGTTTGGGCTTCGGCCTTTGGGCCGTCTTGGGCGCCGGAGCGGAATAAATGGCCATGATCTCCTTTCCTCTTGT
Organism: Asparagus kiusianus; assembly: GCA_022839385.1. Classification (NCBI taxonomy): domain Eukaryota; kingdom Viridiplantae; phylum Streptophyta; class Magnoliopsida; order Asparagales; family Asparagaceae; genus Asparagus; species Asparagus kiusianus. The sequence continues at coordinate 1,502,689 of BQKN01066072.1, forward strand.
TCAAGGAGGATTCTTTGGCGCGGTTGTCTCCACGGATCCCTTCTTAGGGTGAGGCTCTTCCGCCTCTAGCCTTTTGATCATGTTCTCTTCCTGCTCACCCTGGCGAACAAGTTCCTTCCATGTCCGGGTTTCTACCATGCCGACCTTGGACAAGAGGTGGATCGAGAGATTGTTGTAGCACATCTCAATCAACTTGGACTCGAAAACTTGGTCCCGACAATGGACCGATCGGTTCCTAAACCTCTTTACGAAATCGTTGACTGACTCCGACTTTTGCTGCTTTTCGGTAAGTAGGGTGGCCATCGATACCTCGGTGTCGTCGTCGAAGAAGCGAGCAAGGAAAAGCCTTTCTGTGTCAGCCCACAATGTGATGGAGCCGGGTTCCAATTTGCGGAACCATTCAAACGCTACCCCCTTGAGGGTGCCTATGAACAAACGGGTGAGGATGGCATCATTTCCCGTGAGAAACCCGGTCTGCGCCATGAAGTAATAAATGTGCTGGGAGGGTGAACCCTTGCCGTCAAACTGCACTAAGCTGATTGGCTTGAACTTCGCCGGGTATGGTACTGTGTCCCACTCAACAGGATAGGGTCGGACCATCCCCAGCTTATTCATGTTTTGTTGGAGTTTCAAAGCATTAAGTTGGTTCTGGAACTCATCGAACCTACTGTCGCGGGTGCTACCCCCAGTGTGCGTCGTTCCCAGGGATGTCTTGGAGGAGTAATCGGACTGCGGATCGACATTATCTTCCGCTTCCACTGCTGGATGAGGAGGGAGTCCCCACTATTTACTCCCCGTCGCCCGTTGTAAGGTGCACGGGGCTCTATTCTTCTTCTTCTTCTTCTTCTTGTTTAGAAGTTGCTCCAGCATCTCCTTCAAAGAGTCGACGGTCGCTTGTTGTTCTTCGAACTTCTTGGCGACCGTTCGATCATCAGCGGTGTCCGCCATGTGTACTCTTGCTAGTGCATCCCGGATTGAGTGCGAGGTTTCAGATGTGGCTGCTGTTAATCAGGCTTCGTCTTCAAACCCGATAGGGGGTGCTAAGGTTGAATAATCAAACCTAATGCTCGCCCCCGTGCGACTACGGGTATGCTAGAATATACCGCCTTGTTCGTGTTAAACAAGCGGATGATTAGACCCCAGGAAGGAGTCTGAATCTAGAGAACCAGAAAGTACGGCCTTACCCTTGTCCGTCATGTTGATTGTAGCGGATGGGAGCTCCAAATCGTCGGCGGTGAGTCTCTTCCGGCGGTGGTGCCTTCGTCGAGAGGGCCTAGGTTCGAAGGGCCGTTGAGTGAGCCTTTCGAACATCGAGGGCCTCGCCGTTCCCACACACTAGTAGTCGGTAAGCACTGCTTGAATGAGTCTCTCGCAGTGACAATTGGGACTCACCTCTTGCATGGTGCATTTGCGAGTCAAGTAACTTCGAAGATCCTCCACGGATGGTTGGTGACAACCCCAGGGCTAGATGGTTCAGCTAGGTGACTGAACGATAGGGGTTTAGTTGAACTCCCTTGTGCACACCGGGCAGGATGGTTCACTGTTGGAGATGAGTGGATTCGCCTCGACAGGCAAGTTGTCGTGCTCGGGCGAGTTTATGCCTGTTAGCGAACTTCGACCACTCGCTCGTGTGGGTGAGTTTGGGAAGTTTCGCCCCCTGTTTTGCCTTTATTGTGAAGGCTTGTTCGGCTGCGTTGTCCGTCCGTCGAGCGGACTTGACGTGGCTCGCTTGACGCTGGCGGTCTAGATACTTGAGCAGATCCGCTTGACCTGGACGGTTGGCTCGTTTTAGGGATGTGACCTGAGAACCGGAGTCCACTTGTCTTGGCAGGCCCGACTGGAGCATTGGACTCGCTGGAGCGAGGGATGTTGTGGTTAGGGCAAACCTCGCTTGAACACGGGAGTTCATCCCGTTTGGTGACTCCTTCCGCCTTGGAAGGAATGAGCCTCCGTCTCGCATTTTTCAAGCCCGAATAGTAGTTCAGGCCATCATACAAGGCAAAGGCCTGGGCCTTCTGCCGAGCGAGGAGCTGTCATCACCACTGCCGGGCTCTTCTTGGGAGAGGAACGTCTAAGCAGACCCCGATAGTGTGGTCCGCGTTGAGGCGAACCTCCGTATCCTCTCGAGCGAAGGTTTGCGAGGGTCATTTAGTGACCTACTTGGCGGTGTTTCACCCAGTGTCTCTGGCCTTCGGCTTGGCCTTGATCGATCTTGGGGGAGCTTGACCCCCTACTATGACTCGGATGGGGTCCTCGAGCGCAGGGGCGTTGACTGTTTGAGGTCGGCCTCTATGCGCGACTCGGTGATGCTCGCGGGATGCTCCACCACCAGAGGAGGAGGATAAGTAATCTTCGTACTTGGCCTGATCAAACTCGATTTCTAGGGACTCCATCGTCGTCCCGACAGGAACCTCGTCGAATTGAGCTACCACCATTTCGGTTAAGGAAACAGCTTCTCCCACTATGGTCGCCATCTTCTGTAGGTATAAATTTAATTTCGCGAAAAAGGTATTTTGTTTGTATTTATAAGAATAGCTTATTACAAACTAATAAATCAAAATTACAACAGAAGCAGAGGGAATGCCCTCCTTGTTTAACGTGGGGCCTTTGGTAACGATAGGATGCCTCGCCCAGTTTTGGCACTGGGTCTGCTTCCCTTGGACGATTCGACTGAGGTTACTAGAGAGCTTCAGTGCACAATAGAAGCTCGTGTTCAAATGAGTTCGAGTCTCCGAGTTCAGTGGTGATCAGGGCTGAGAGCTTAAGGATTATGTTCCAGTTGACCAATAGTAGTGCAATTGTCCCAGAGCAATTGAACATTGGGTTCTTTCTTTGAATCTATGAATCGTGAATCTTGAACCTTTTACCTGTAGCCAGGTGAGGTTCTTAAATAAAGGAGAGGTAGCGTGGCCGCTCCCTGAATCATGGGATATGACCATGTACTGTTGGGAGATACCATACTTCTTACTTGTACCGTGAGCGGCCGTTTGAGGGGCTCGAAATATTATACCCTCCTTCTTTCACATCATGGGAGTGGGAAGGCCCATCCCTGTACGTGACATTGCGGCTGCTAGTTGTCTTGAGTTAGGCGAGTTTGCCAACCATCGGGCTTGACTCGTGTAGTGTCAGGTATATAGGCGAGTCCATGAACTCAACTGGTGCAGGCAAGTTGAACGTGCAGGTGAATCCGATGATACAATCACTTATACCGTGGACGAACATCTGATGGGCTTAGAGTACCTACGCCCATCCCTCTTACGTCGTGGGAAGCGGACGGTCCATTACTGTACGTAATACTGCGGCTGCCTGGTACTCGAGTGAGTCTGACAAGACTGTCGGCTGTTTGGCGACTCGCTTGCTCTTTCTGGAGAACCTAGGCTGTTTAACTCGTGCAGGCGAGTTGAGCATACAGACTATATTCGACGACTGGAAAGATTTGACTAGCCATTAGTACCGCGAGCGGCTATTTGATGGGCTCGGAGCATCGTACTCCTCTCCTTCACATCGTGTAAGAAGGGAGAGCCCATCACTGTACGTGGTACTATGGCGGCTACGTACTCTGGCGAGCCTACCCATCGTAGGCGAATTCAGTCTTCGACTTGTGCGGGAGAGTCGAGTAAGCAGGCGAATTGCCATTGCAGATGGATTTGGTGCCCATGTGGCGCTGGTGAGTCCAGCATACAGGTGAGCCTAATCTTCGCATGGTGCGGGCGACTTGAATACGCAGACGGACTTCATGTTCGTCCGCAAAGGTAATTTTTACCTCCTACAGTGACCGTATCCAATGGACTGGGACGCGATTCCGTATCTGTCGAAGTTCAATTTGATTAACTTCATGCCATTTGACGGGAGAGGCTCGCCAACCCAACACTTGGTTTACTTTAAATCCCAGTTGGGTATAATCTCTGGGAATGAACCCTTGATGATTCGGTATTTGGTGAAAAATTTATAATAAGAAAAATAATGAAAGAATCTTATTTGATTTATTCTCTCTAACTGCTTATAAAAAGAATGATTACAATCCTCTCAATCTCGATTACAATTGGATTCCCGATTACAAAAGAGAGGAGAATGATCTGGATTCTCCCCTTTGTTTAATTCTGGGTTCTTCACGGTGACGATGAGATGCCTCCCTCGAATGCTCGCGTCGAGTTTGCTCCTCGTTGACGATCCGAACGTCTTGTTTCACTGGAGTGTGGTTTTCTCCTCACGATTTGAAGTTGTGGAGAACTTGCAAAGCAAGTTTTAGAACTCTGGGCGAGTTGATAACTCTGAACGAGTTTGAAACTCTATGAAAGAGTTGATTTAACCGAAATCGGTTTAGAAGCCAAGGATGAAGAACCTCCTGTTGCCGATTTCTAAAGCTCCAGCCGAAGGACCAAGGATCTTCTTTACTACCAAGTCTCAGGTCAAAAAGCCAGCTGAAAAAGCCTCCAACTCCGGACCCGAACTCAGTTGAGTTTACCCCTATTTATAGGGGATTAAGGGGTGTAACCGCCCCTTAATTCGCTCCTATGTGGGGCTGAATGGGGTGTAACCGCCCCCTTAAACAGCTCCCTAAATCATGGGGAAAACGATTTTGAAACCGTTCAGCTCATGTTGAATGAGTCAAGCAATGCCCAAGTTGGTGTTTAGGACCCTAACTTCGCGTCTTAGGGTTGAGACGCGGAGTTGGGTAATGACTGAACATCAAAAACGTGAGGGCCACTCGCGTTCTGCTTGTTGCAGCTTAGAAACGCGGGGGTCGCTCGCGTTTTGCTTATTGCAGCTTGGAAACGCGTGGGTCGCTTGCATTTTGGTTGTTGAAGCTTGGAAACGTGGGGGTCGCCTGCGTTTCAGGAACTGAAATGCGAGGGTGAATTCCACGTTTTAGAATGAGCTAATGACTTATAGCTTCTTTTGTAGAGCGTTGCAAAGACCATTATTCCGTAATCTTCATCTTGGCTCCTCAAAAATATGAGAGTTGTCAGATTGTAACTCCCGATGTTGATTGTGAAGGCTGTTAATTAGAGCTTTCATCAGTTGTGACGAAGGTCGTCAGATTGTAACCTTTATCGATCTACGTGAAAGTCTTCAAATTGTAATCTTCTGGAAGTCATCATATTGTAACTTCCATCATTGGTGTTTGATGGTTATTAGCCATCTGTTGTGATTTTTAGACAGCCTACAGAACCCCCTCTAAAGTTTTCGAAAGTTTGCGGTTGACTGAGATGAATTTTCAGAATACTTTGGATCTCAACTCTGATCTTGGAGCTATTGATTCCTTATCGTAAAGGAGTCGATCTCTACACTCGCTTCGAAGGCATCTTGGTTGAAGGGATTTGCCAAGTAGGACTTGTGTGAAGGTATGCGTCATAATCCTGCTTCTGGAATGCGGGGGTGGACCCCTGCATTTTGAATTTGAGGCGCGGGTCTCACCCTTGCGTTTTAAATCTGGAACCCAGGTATAACCTCGGCATTGTGGTTTTTGCAACGCGGGTCTGACCTTGGCGTTTTGACTTGAGCCTTTGAGACTTGTCTTTAGCTCATCTGTTTTAAATCTCGGCTCACATCCATTAAGCTGATAAGCCTACAAACATGCATAGGATTTTTGGCAAATCTTCAGCCATCAACGGATTTGATAAGCCTTTACTGACTACCGTTTGAGTCGGGCTAGCATAAAAAATTATTTAAATCCGTTTCACATGTAACGTCGCGCTAAGAGAATGAACCCTCTTAGACTTGATGCTATGATTTTGAATACATAGACTTTGTCATTTTCACGGGAAATAACTAACCGACAACGGATGTTAGGCGTAGGCTTATCTCTAATTAGGGATCGGGATAAAGTCTCCCATACGTGTGAGCCATGGATTTTGATGTTCTTTTCACGGCAAAAGACTAACCGGCAACGCGTGTTAGGCGTAGACTTATCTCTAATTAGGGATCAGGATAAAGTCCCACATACGTTTAAGGCATGAATTTTGGCGTTATTAATAACAACTTGCCACGATGTTGAATACATGGGCTTTACTTTTTTTATGGGAATGCGCTACTTGGCAACATGTGTTAGATGCAGACTTATCTCTATTTAGGGATTGAGATAAAGTCCCCGATGCAGACTTATCTCTATTTTTACAGGAATGCGCTACGATGTTGAATACGTAGGCTTCGTCGTTGTTTCTTCCTGTGTTACTTAAAACACTGAAAGAAAGTTGAAAACGCCAGAGTGTAGTATTAACTTGGCATGAATTTTCACTTAGAGTGAAATTCAAAAATTTTCTTTATTATAACTAGGATAATTCCAGAAAATATTTAATCCGCTGGGGATTTTATGATGAAAACTTGCTATTCTTGTTGAAATAGGATTAACAAGTTCATTGGAGAGGGTTTGACTGTTAGAGGTGTGATGTTAACCTAACAGTATTTTATGGACCTATCGCTCTATTAAAGAGAGTTGATAAGTTAATTTGGTCATCAGAGGTGTGATGTTAACTTGACAGGAATTTGTTACGATCGGAGCAACTTTGTGGACTTATCATACTATTGAAGAGGATTGATAAGTGGATTTTATCAGAGGTATGATGTTAACTTGACAGGATAAGGGACTTTGAACTTTGGAGGATAAGGGGCTGCATCCCATTCAGTAGGATAGTGCCTGGCAACTCCCTCATCTTGGAGCTCGCTTATGTTAGGAATAGCATTGAGGCGGGCTTCCAATTCTTCTATTTTGGCAGATTGAGGATTCTGCTCATTCTCGGTCTCTCTTCGTTCATCAGAGGAAGATTCCAAGTTGTGGACTTCTTGGTTAGAAGCAGTGTCTTTAACCACTTTCCCTTCCCTTTGCTTGTCTGAAGTCGGGATGAAGACACTTTTCCTCTACGGGAAGATTCTTACCTAGGTGGCGAATCTGTCTCCTAAGATTTGGTCTTGTCTGTGACGATTTGAGTCAACAGGGCCAAGAGTTCATTGATGGCCTCCTGCTGAGATTTGAGCATGGCTTCCTGCTCATCAAGTCTCTTCGCGAGATCTTCATGATTTCTTGTCATATAAGCGGAGCTCTCATGTTCAACAAAAGCGCTTGATGATTGGGACTCTATAATGGCTGAGTGTTCATCATTAGAATTAGTTCCTATGGCTAACCTCTGATAGCTGATAGGGAGAATGACTCTTGTTCGCGTCCGAGTGTGTTGATAGATTCCTTCAAACTCGTTAGCGATTTCTCTGACGGTCGGTGAATGACTTGTCTCAGAGTCATCGGAACTAGGAACTGATGATCTCCCTCTACTGATCATGTTAGAAGTAACTTCAAGGTATTCATCCTCTGAAGTTTTCTTCTTGTGCAAACGTCGTCATTGGTTGGGCAAAGCAACGTTGGTTGGTTGGTTGAATATCGACGGTTTGGCCGCATATGAGCAGCATTGACATCCCGAGAGGATCATAGGAATCACTCGTTCACATTGGAATGAATGAATGACTTGTTGCCTCGGTCTTTCTCTCGATATGAACTCTCTCAAATCTGTTGTAAAGATTTGAGGAGAATTACTCACTGATCGTGGGGTTTGAACTGGAACCCCCAGTCCATGATCAGACAGGACTGGCTCTTGGTGAACATGGATCTGGTTGAGATGCCTTGAGTCCATGAACTTTTTATATCCACTCCTCAATCTTGTTATGCTACACAGAGTATTTGGGGGTCTCAATGCCCGATCAGCAAGCCGAGGGTCCAGGGGGCGGCGCGCCTCTGGCCGAGGGGTCCAGAGGGGGATGGACTACCCCCTAGCGGGGTCCAGGGGGCTCCACGGTATACACCAGGTTCTGTACTAGATTTGGCACTTGGAAAATGAGCTTCACATTTTATCAATGAAACGCGAGGGTCGCATTTGGCACATGAAACGTGAGGTCCGCATTTTAGTTTGGCAACATGAGGGTCGCGTTCTTTAGTGTCGACGCGAAGGTCGTGTTTTGAGTGGGAAACGCAAAGCTGAAGTTTGATTTTAACATAGACTTGAGGTTCGTGTTTTGGCTGTAAAACGTGCCATTGAGGGTCACATTCAATCTGGTCCTCTCGAAGCTCCTGTTTGGGCTCATAAACATGAGGCTTGCATTCTAAAGTAGAAACGCGGAGCTCAGGGTCGCGTTTAGGCTCACGAACGTGAAGCTTGCGTTGGTTGGAGGATCGACTTTCTCAGAGTTGTGCCAGTCGCTGAGACCTTCTTCTTCGACGAGCAACGTTCTTCTTGGCCTGTTTTAAGGCTTTTGCAATGATGTCGTCGGCATTGACGGAGTTGGTCTTCGCGATGGGCTTTTTGTGACCTGATACTCGCCGCTTTGGCGTGGGTTTGCTAAAGTTGAGCCCACTCTATCAGAGGAGGGGTTGTCCGAGTAATCTTGGCTAAAGGAGAGGACTTCCTTTGCCATAGGAGCAACAATTGGAGCTTTAGTCTCTTTGAAGACTTTGCGGATCTTGCGCATAGCGTTGGGGCTAAGGGATCCGAATGAGATGGCCTCCTCAAACTTAGCTTGATCAAACTCTACCACGAGAGTTTCGACGATTGTTCCTGTGGGATGAACATCGGATTGCACCACAACTTTTTCGTCAGAGAAGCTAGTCCCCAGCAGAGTCGCCATCTTTTGTTTGGTGAAAAATTTGTAATAAGAAAAATAATGAAAGAATCGTATTTGATTTATTCTCTCTAACTGCTTAGAAAAAGAATGATTATAATCCTCTCAATCTCGATTACAATTGGATTCCCGATTATAAAAGAGAGGAGAATGATCTGGATTCTCCCCTTTGTTTAATTCTGGGTTCTTCACGGTGGCGATGAGATGCCTCCCTCGAATGCTCGCGTCGAGTTTGCTCCTCGTTAACGATCCGAATATCTTGTTTCACTAGAACGTGGTTTTCTCCTCACGATTTGACGTTATGGAGAACTTGCAAAGCAAGTTTTAGAACTCTGGGCGAGTTGATAACTCTGAACGAGTTTGAAACTCTATGAAAGAGTTGATTTAACTGAAATCGGTTTAGAAGCCAAGGATGAAGAAGCTCCTGTTGCCGATCTCTAAAGCCAGCTGAAAAAGCCTCCAACTCCGGACCCGAACTCAGTTGAGTTTACCCCTATTTATAGGGGATTAAGGGGTGTAACCGCCCCCTTAATTCGCTCCTATGTGGGGCTGAATGGGGTGTAACCGCCCCCTTAAACAGCTCCCCAAATCATGGGGAAAACGGTTTTGAAATCGTTCAGCTCATGTTGAATGAGTCAAACAATGCCCAAGTTAGCGTTCAGAACCTTAACTCTGTGTCTTAGGGTTGAGACGCAGAGTTGGGTAATGACTGAACGTCAAAAACGTGAGGACCGCTCGTGTTTTGCTTGTTGTAGCTTGGAAATGTGGGGGTCGCTCGCGTTTTGCTTGTTGCAGCTTGGAAACGCGGGGGGTCGCTTGCGTTTTGCTTGTTGAAGCTTGGAAACGCGGGGGTCGCCTGTGTTTCAGGAATTGAAACGCGAGGGTGAATTCCGCGTTTTAGAAGGAGCTAATGACTTATATCTTCTTCTGTAGAGCGTTACAAAGACCATTGTTCTAAAATCTTCGTCTTGGCTCCTCGAAAATATGAGAGTCGTCAGATTGTAACTCTCGATGTTGATTGTGAAGACTGTTGATTAGAGTTTTCATCAGTTGTTGCGAAGATTGTTAGATTATAACTATTATCGATCTATGTGAAAGTTTTCAAATTATAACATTCTGAAAGTCGTCAGATTGTAACTTCCATCATCGGTGTTTGATGGGGATTGGTTATCTGTTGTGATTTTTAGACAGCCTACATTCGGTCATTCGTAAGCACCCTTCGTGGGGCTGCCTTTAATTGGTATCGACGTCTCAAGCTTGGAAGCATTAACTGCTGGGATGACATGGAGAATCTATTCCTCAGCCACTTCTCTGATGACGACACTGAGGTGTCAATCGGAACTCTTCTAGATGAGAAGCAAAGGGATGGGGGAGACGGTTGATAATTTTGTCAAACACTTCCGCAACCAGGCGATGAATTGCCAGGATCCGATCACAGAGGAATTCATACTCTAGACCCTATCATAACAATCTTTCCCTACAGGTGTTAGAGGTCATGGGAATTGTACCTTCAACCACATGGAAAGAGTTAAAACTACGTGATAAACTGGCCGAACGCTTTCTCAAAAGAAAAAAGACTGAGTGAATCCAATCGACGGTTAAGGCACCTGCAACTGATCCTAGATCCCAGCAGGAATATTCTTTCAAAGATGATGAAGTTCTAGCTATCTTTGAGTACATCATCGCCAACAACAAAATTAAGCTGCCACTTATTACAAATCAGGAGGAAGCAAATAAGACCATAGATCCAAAGTATTGTGCGTATCACAGGAGGGTCCATCATCCAACCAAAAACTTGTTTTACTCTGACGAACAACATTCAAGCCTCGGTTGATATCAGTGTCATAACGAAAAAATAAGCCAAATGAGAATGGCGAAGAATCCGACAAGTATACGAGTATAAACTGCTTCTCCCTTTCCTCCGACGGGTATATGAGGTTAAACTGCTTTCCTTATTTCCAACAACGAAAAGTTCGTGGAGAATATTACTCTTAATAATCTTAAGGATAACCCAACAATGTGACTGAATACAATTGAATTCAGATTCGCCAAAGAACTGGGGGTGGAATACCTTAATGTATTCTAATGGGAAGTTCCTGAAGAATACTACACATGGTATTCTTAAGGATAACCCAAAACCAATTGATTATTCAAGGTGAAAACTAATTATTAGAATAATTCATTCTTAATCATGATAAAAATGATCAAGAACCTCCTACTATGACTATTTAATCATTTCTAAGATGATTAAAACCCCCCACTGTGACTTTCGGAGAACTCCTTTGTTGAGATGTGATTCAACGACTACATATGGTCAATCTTTCCTCACAAAATTCCCAGGATGTAATTGTAGAGTGTTTAATAATTCACAATCCTCCATCAAAAAATCTCTTACTGATCAAATTAATTGACAGTGGGTCCACCAAAATTCTTCACAGTTAAATCTATTCAAACTTCCACTGTGTCTGAGCCTTTAACACTCCTACTGTTAAAGTCCTGACACGACATCCAAAATTTTAATTTGTTGATCCATGGAGATTATCAAACCCCTTCGTGTTAAGTTCTAGCCACTTGACACCAAAAAATCCTCACTGAGTGATTTATACAAGTCAACACTCCCACTGTTATTTGTATCTCAATTCCTATTTGGTTAAACCTTTAAACAGTTAGGGCCAAAGCCAAAATTGTTGGCCTTCTTGTTTTGATGATGTTTAACAAACAATTTACTTCTAATGTTATTTGTCTAGTGTTTGTGTTTTCTTATTTATTATAGACAAACAACGTTGTTGGAGGTTGGATGGATTAAGCCTACACGATCATATCAAGAGGAGGTTGGCAGAATTGTGGAATGAAGCATCGTACAATTCAAGTTCAAGATCCAAGTTTAGCTTCATCCGCAACGTATACCAAGTTGAGCTCAATGAAGATCAAGATCAAGCTTTGGTATATTTAGTTTAGGCTTTATATTATGTGTGTTAAGTACCTTAAGCTCAAATATCTATACACACACATTTATTGGTTTCTTCGTATATATATATATATAGTTATATATATATATACATAAGTTTTGGTTTCTATGCATATATATAGTTATATATATATACATACATAGTTTTGAGTTTTTATGGTTATATATATGAAATTATATATTTCATATTTTCTATTGTGTTTTTGATAACATTGCATAGAATATGAAATTTTGTGAAAATATTGTCTTATTAGTTTGTAAACTTCAATATCAGTTTATACATGTTTTACTAAGTCTATAAAAACATTTCACAAAGTTTCAAAAGTTGGTTTATGTCAAAACATCAAAATTCAAGTATCTCATATTTTCATGTTTTGGACTATTTTGTAAAATAATGATATTTTTTATTTAGGAGGTCCTTTCTGATAACCAGTCGCTGTAGCATGTTTATTATCATGTCTACAATCATTCCCCAAAGTTTTACATTTTTTGGAAATTATTTGTTATTTTTAAACAGTGTTTTAAATCAGCATATCAGTTTTTCTGGAATATCAGTTATCGGTCGACCGATCCGGTCGACCGCTCGTTTTGATTTTTCCGACAGTGTACAATAGAGAGCTGGTCGGTCGACCGGACCGGTTGACCGAAAGCTCCATCGGTCAACCGACGAGATTTCTGGTCGACCGACGAAAGAGCCGTTGGCTCCTAACGGCTACTTCTGAGCTGCTGTCTGCTGGGGCTGTTTTTATCTTTTGGCTTTGGGTTTTTAGCTGAGATTTCAAGTGGGTATAAATACCCAATTGCTGATCTCTTTTCAAGTTAATCAAGAAGTTTTTAAAACAAGGTTTTAAACAAGGGTTTAAACTCATTTAGTTTGGTTTAAGTTTGTTTTGGGTTTGCTGTTACAAAGAGGAGTTTTTCATCAGCTATTGAAGAGTTCATCTTCAACACTTCATCATCCTCTCTTTGTGTTTATAGAGAAGTTTCCTTAACTCTATTTCCTAGCATTTTTATTATTGAATTTCATATCAATCTTATTGCTAGTTCTTATTGATTTAAGTTTTATTGAATCTCATTGTTACACACACCCACATGAGCTTATAGTATTTGCATACATAGTATATTAGGGTTGTGAGAGTTTGTAACATTGAGTTGTGCTTAATTGAGTTCTCATCTATTGTAGAGAACAAATTTATATTTGTTACATTGTGAGTGTTGTAAGGTTTTCGGTGAGCTAGAAAACCGAGTGTGGTGTGAAGTTTTCGGTGAACTAAAAAACCGATTGTGAGGAGTGACGTTGATCGGTGAGCATTGAAAACCGATACTGTGAGGTGTAAACGTTGTTCGGGTGAGCGTAAAAAACCCGGTTGTGATAGTTGAGATCTCCTCGAGGTGAGGAGCGGGGACGTAGGTCGTGGGGACCGAACCTCGTAAACATATCGTTTTGTTTGTGATTGTATTGGCGTACTTTTACATTCGTTCTTATTATTCATATTGCCTTTGTCAATTGCTCATTGTTGTTTTTCCCACTATCTAGTTTATGATTAATTCACCCTTGTATTAATTTTATATCCTTGCATATATCATATTGTATTTCTATCATATAGGATATATCACATTGTGTATATTGCATGTTCTTGCACATAATTCTTTGTATATCTATCTTGCAAGAATATATTTGTTAAGTAATTTTAATTAGCTTTTAATCGGATTAGATTAGCATAAGACCCTAATCACCCCCCTCTAGGGTCTAACAAAAATCCCCTCTCGATTTCTTTCATGAACGAGAGATTCACACAAGTTGAACAATCAAATCTTTAAGCATTTAGGATCGTCTCAAACCCCGATTTGGCAAAATATTTAAACAGATAGGGCCAAAGCTAAAATCCTCTCTCGATTCCTTCCATGAATGAGAGATCCACTCATATTGAACGATCAAACCTTTAAACAGTTAGGATCATCTCAAACTCCTATTTGGTCAAACTTTTAAACAATTAGGGCCAAATCCAAAATCCCCTCTCGATTCCTTCCATGAACGAGAGGTCCTCTTTCAAATTAAACGATCAAACCTTTAAATAGTACGATCGTCTTAACTCCTATTTGGTCAAACTTTTAAATAGTTAGGACTAAAAAATCATAATTTTCTTTCAATAAACGAGAGTCTTCCACCCACATCAGGTGATCAAACCTTCCAACAGTTAGGATCGTTTTAAAATTCCTGCTTGGTCAAACCTTTAAACAGTTAGGGCCCTCGATAAATGAGAAATCCATCTTCAGATTGGGTAACCAAACCTTTCAACAGTTAAGGTTATCTAAATATTTTAGATTCTCAGAGTGAAGATCTCACTCTTAGTTTTACCTTTTAGATTCTTAGAGTGGAGATCACACTTTGAGTTTCTTCTGACGCGTGAGATAGAATATAATTTTTTTCCTTTCTGGCACCGGGTTCGTCTTCGCCCCAAGAGAAGACACAATCTTTCAACACCAAAATCTATGCCTTACACTTAAGAGAGACTTTATCTTGATCCCTAATTAGAGATAAGTCTGCATCTAACACATGCTGCCGTGAGGTCCGTTCCCACGAAACCGATCAAGTCTGCGTATTTAACATCGTAGCGATAAAAATCCATGTCTTTTATGCATGAGAGACTTTATCTCGATCCCTAATTAGAGATAAATCTACGCCTAACACGCGTTGCCGGTTAGTCTTTGCTATAAAAAAGACACTAGAATCCATACCTGGGGGACATTATCTCGATCCCAAATTAGAAATAAGTTTATGTCTACACGCGTTGCCAGTTAGTCTTTTGTCGCGATAAAAACAAAATCTCACGTATTCGACATCATGACAGGTTGTTACTAATAACGCTAAAATTCATGTCTTACATGCATGGTGGACATTATCTCTATCCCTAATTAGAGATAAGCCTACGCCTAACACGCGTTGCCGGATGGTGCATTCTTGTAAAAATAACAAAGTTTATGCATTCGATATCATAACACTAAGTCTAAAAGAGTTCATTCTTTTAGCATAACATTATATGTAGAACAGACTTAGATAATCTACATGATAGCCAGACTCAAACGATAGTTGGTAAAGACTCATCAAATCCGTTGATAGCTGAGGGTTTGCCAAAAATCCTGTAATGAACAGCTTGCGATGACGGATTCACTCTTCTAACTCGGAGAGCTTCTCTTCATAAAGCTTATACAAGCTTCATCTTCAATCAGCTTTAATAGTTATTAATACATCAGCTTCATTAGTTGGTCTCATGACTCGAGCGCTTGTGGTAGCTTCAGAGATAGTAGCTGTATCAGCATCTCCAGCTAGTCCTATAATCAAATCTCACACAAAGAGCTCAACCTGGGAAGCCTCTGATGTATTCTCAGCTTGCTCTTCCAACACTCCGATGAGTATATTACTATAAAATACACCTCCTTAAACCTCCAACAGGTATATGAGGTTAAAGTGATTTTCGAAACTCCAATGAGTATACGAGTATAAACTGATTCTCTACGCTCTAACATCTTAAGAGCATAAATTATGTAGACTCTATTTAATATATGAGTATAAACTGTGCTCACACTACAACGGAGGTCAACACCAGTCAACGCGTTAATAATTTTGCCGAAATAAAGCTCAGGATAATTCTCAGTTCCAAATTACCCTCGGGAGTTCAAACGCAATTCAGATACAAACTCCCAATGAAGACGATCAGTTTAACATCAATTCAATGACGAGAGCTAATTCAAAAATCAACACACTAGCTTTTAGTTTAAGGTTTCGACAATGGTCAGACGATAAACGCAACGTCGGAATAATTTCAGACTATTAGACAAAAATACTAAGTAGGATAAAAGCTGAAGAAGTCAAAGAATTAAAGGCTGGGTCTATTTTATCCAAAGTATTCGAGACTCCTCTATAAAAGAATGAGGTTTAATTACTTTGGAGGGGGTATCTGTAGGCATAAAAAACTGCCTATAGATTGCAAAGAAGATCAAATTGACGAAAACTTTGATATCTCACAAACTGGAGGGAATTTGGCAAAACGGATAGTAAAAAACCAAACTTTAGTGGGTTTGGTTAGCCTCATCTTTTTGAGATAGGCAATTTTCCTAAATAATTCGTCCAGTTCCGACTTACGGTTTGAAAATTATGACCCGTTCTTCGCAGCATATTCTGAAGTCCGCCTGAACTGATCGAACCTCGCCTAAACTATTAGTCCAAGCCTATAGGTTTTCAAAACATAGCTCGAGACAATGAGAAGATGGTGAATATCATCATCCGAGTCAAAAAAGATTATCTGATGCCAAAAGGAAGCAAAGGAACACGTGAAACAACAGAATGAAGAAGCGACGGGACGATAAAACGACGAGCTCAAGGTGTCTCGAATTCTAAGACACCTCAGGTTGTCTCAGATTCTGAGACACCTCAGAGTGTCTCAGGTTCCAAAACAGCTCAAGGTGTCTCAGAAGTGCAAGGTGTCTCGCACGTGCGAGACACCTCAGGGTGTCTCGCACGCCGATAAGCTGATGACACAATTTTTGATATTTTCTTCAAGTTTTGTGCTATCCATTAGCTTCCTAGCTACCTTGGTTATCCTTACACATGGGAGAGCCGTTTCTAACTGAAGATAGGTTCAAATCGTGGATTCCTATCCACAAACACGACGTGCCAGAGAACCACATTTTCTAGAGTAAAGCCATGATTTAAAGAGAGAGAGAGAGAGAGAGTCTAGAGTAGAGCCACGATTTAGAGAGAGAGAGAGAGAGAGAGAGAGAGAGAGAGAGAGAGAGAGAGGAGGTCTTGACGATTTTCTGAACATAAAGGGAGAATTTTGAGAGATTCATAGCATTCCACCCGTTTCCTTGAGATCAGACCTCGTTT
Organism: Asparagus kiusianus; assembly: GCA_022839385.1. Taxonomy (NCBI): domain Eukaryota; kingdom Viridiplantae; phylum Streptophyta; class Magnoliopsida; order Asparagales; family Asparagaceae; genus Asparagus; species Asparagus kiusianus. The sequence continues at coordinate 1,519,149 of BQKN01066072.1, forward strand.
TGATCTTGAGAAGAGTGGTAATCTCACTTTGTTGAGGTTATTCACTTATGTTCTAAGTTTCCCCGATTGAAACAAAGAACACTGAGCATTCTTTCAGATCAACCCAGATCTGTTATTCGGCGGTCCACGGATCAAAGCGTCCCTGGCACAGGCAAAGATCCCATGCAAGCAGCGACCGATAAACGATCATGCGTGTGTTTCTAGAAAATTTTTATTTATTTCATTTATATAAGCGAGAAGTCTTATGAAAAGGCTAGACTCTCTTTGAATCTGTAATTGATAAACAATTATAATGGATTCCACAATAAAATCAATTTCCGATGCAAACATGGAGATTCTTGTGAAACCTATTAAAACTTAATTTCAAGATTGGATGTGTAGGTCATATAAGAGAGTTGTTTATATTGTTGATTTCGAAGAGGAGGAGGATTATCAATTTGCTTACAAATCTATGATAGGTCTTAGTTTTAGTACCAAGAAATTGGTAGTATATTTATCCCACTAACTTCCTTGAGTCTGAATGAATTGATCACGATATGTTGTTAATGGGTAATAAATTCCAAGTTTCTTTGATAATAATCTCTTATATCTATATCTTATCCCAAGAGAGAAGTTTTTGTGACACCATTTGTTTTAGTATATATGTGTGAGTTCTTTGAAAGGGGTGAATGTGGTTGAAGGTGCCCAACCTGGTGGAAGCTGAGATTCTAGGGAGAGGAGGGCATAGTAGTAAGAGGATGGAAACATTATGGATTTTGAGTTCCTTTGAGAGTGTTACTGTTTGGACGTTTTGTGGTGTTAATGTGTATTTGTTGTAGTGAGTTAATTCTGTTTTGATTGACTCTGCGTATGTATACTCTTCAATGGGTAACAAGCAGTTCCTCTAATTAGTTTCATGTGGACTGCAATACATAGTGTTGTTTTACATAGTGTTGTCATAATTGATTGTGTATTATACGTTTTTCATATTATAATTGTTTAGAGGCTTTTGTGAAAATAGTTGTTAGAAGTTAGGTGGATATATTGAAAAAAAATCAGGGGCTATAGCACTGAAAGGGAGGGGAAAAAAGGGCAATGAATCGCCCAAAAGTGAAGGGGTCAAACTGACTGATATTTTTAAAGTTCTGAAGGTTTATCTTAAAATGGACCAAAAGATATGGTGTTATGTGAAATTGCTCTAATTTTGACTCTAAGCCTTATTCCTTATATTTTATTCCAGATAAGGATTCTCTGAATTGCAGGCCTATAAAAGTCATTCTCTATCTAGAAAAGGGCAAGATTTTAGAATTTAAGTTAAAAATTAGCATAAAACTACAAATTATTTCATTGAGTTTCTTAGAATTAATGATAATGATTTTAATCTTAGGTAGTTGCTAACGCTAACAAATATTTAGCAATTAATAAAAGCACTGACATTAAAACTTACAGAGCTAGGTTACAAGAACCGTCAACACAAGGAGACCATTGAAAATCTTTTTATAGGTATAATAGACAACATCATATCTCATGCATTCTCAAAAACTTTAAAGTTTTATGTGCCAAAAAGTAATCGGTGATTTTGGTTCAAAATACGAATGACGCATACGAAAATATCAATTTATTAATCACCAGACTAGAAGATTTGTATGCTAATTCAACTTAACATTGAGTTGAAAATAATTGTTTGAAAGCCTCTCTCATGCATAAAATGATTGACCAATTATTATTTTTAACCATATAAATGCATGTGTAAAAAAGTCTTCAAAGGGGAACTTCTTAAGCATAGATATATCTTTAAATAAGCATCATGATTATCCATTACACTTGCTATCCCTATAATTTTTCTTAGCAAACATCAAGTGATTCGTGCTTTTTTTTATTTGAGATTTCTTAAGTTACTCATGATGACCAATTAGATGGGTAGTTCACACACACACAAAATATCATCACAAAAAATAAGCATAAAAATAAATACACGTGCAACACACGTGCACTATACTAGTTAAAGAAAAATAAGCGAACCACCACAGAAAACAGAGCAAGAGCAAAGAGATGAGATTTACGTAGTTTAGCAATCGACTATGGCAATGGTGAGATAGTTGAGTATTCTTTTACTAGATATTTTACAAGATACAATATTTTTTGCCTTCTTATAGAATCCGCAGTAAATCCTCTCCCAATCTCACCACGAAACAACTCTCACGAGCTCTAGATTTCTCCTTTAGTTTCTCTCTCCCTCTTCTTTTTTCTTTTTTCTTTTTAAATATGCAACTCTTCTTGGCTTACCCTTAACCCTAAACCTCAGAAACAACTATTTTTATAGAGTACAATCCCAAATTCAAAACAATTTCCAGAAAACCCGACCCGACCCAAAACCGACTAAAAAATAGATTTAGTCCGTATGAGTGTGCGGTGATGGCGCACCAGTGCAAAGACAGTGGATGGCCGGTACTAGCTAGCTGACTGTCATACGCGCATTATTTTGCTTCTTTCAGATGCATTCTTCTTCTGTCTTCTTTTGTCGTCCATCTCTTGTGCTGAACTACAAAAACTACTTCCCAACACCTTGGAACTTGGAAGTCGTAAAGTTTGAGCTTGCACAGCGAAGAATGGGCACTTGAGAAAGGAGACACTGATCAGGCGGCCACCAAAGTCCTAATTAATTAACTTGTACGAGATAATTAATTAACAAAAGAAAGGGCTTAGGCATGTTCCTATGCCTCCATGCTTCGTTGAGCTTATTTGTCGTCCTTGTCCCATCACCAGTCAATTCAACTTGTTGTGTCCATATCATCTGAAACCTTGACTGCCTTTTAAACATTAATTTAGACAGGAGCTACTACAAATTCAACAACCCGTCTCTCTCTCTACTGCTGCTGCTGCTGCTGCTACTATCTTCTTCACGACAATAGTAATACGAAGAGGGGGGAGAAGATAGATTAATTCAAAAGAAAATCATTTACTTTCTGCCGCTTTTTGAGATAATCCACGTACTAAGCTTTATAAATGTCACTGAAACCCTTTAAAGTTTGTCAAATAACTCTCCAACTAACGGTATTAGATCCCAACATGCGCGCGAGAAATTCAAGCTAGTGCGTCCAAATTAATGATCGAAATATCTTGATGGGAAAACCCCTCTCATGCTCTTTTACATATATCACGAAACCCTCTTTAAGTTTGGTCCAATTGTAGCAGAAAATATTCATGATTAGTTAACTTAATAATTTAGAATGTTAATTTGAAAATAATATTTTGATCCTTTTTTTACCGGTTCATTTCACGTCGATCGCTGGGTGGGACTGGAGTTGGCTAAAAACTGAAAACGATTGAGGATTTTTAACAACACCCTAAAGTCAGGTGGCATATTTATAGCTCAGAGGGGTTGTCTGAAAAATAAAATCTTCCAAACTTAAAAGGCGGTTTCCTGAATCTAAATCCTTCTTTTCTCTCTTTCTAACACGTGGCAAAAAAAAATACGTGTGAATTAACATGTAATGGCATTAAACATGTATTCACTGAGGTCTTGGGGACAAGCTATTCTCAATATTGCGGAGATAAATATATTCTCCGTTCGACCTGTTAACCAAGGTGCCGTGATGCTCCCGCCAACTCCTTTGATCGGCTACTATTTTCGCTCTCTCTATCTGCAGAGTGTACAAGGACAAAGATATATATAGTGCATGACTCTCTATACCAATGCATTAATTGTACCCCAAACTCAAAGCTAGTGGGGTATGGATTCGCCGTTCCCCCACCACTGTCCACGTGTCACCTTCCAACGACGCAGGAAGGGATCACTTCACGTGACCCATTCTCTGTCATGTCACCTTTCAATCCCCCATATCTTTTTAGTCAATTTCCTCTCTCTCATTGGCCCCGGCCCCCCCCCCCCCCCCTCCCGGGCCGCCCTCCCCCTCTCTCACGCCATAAGACTTAATTACAACTTTCAAGCAAATTGATTAATGAATAGCTAGATACAAACAATTAAGCACACATGCAATCCCTCTCTCTCATTATACACATATAACGACATATCACAACCAGATGCGCGCACAATGTAATCACAAACAAATACAGATATGGTCGAACGAAATACAACAAACTCCTCAGCAAGCTACATGACCAGAAACACCGCTATTAGTACAAAAAAAAAGCTAAGAAAACAGAATTGATACCAACCAATCTCTTCTTCTTTTCCTTCATGCCCTCTCATCGATGACTCTAAATGAATCACGATTCTTGACCACGATATCATACATATGCATGGACTTAAAGTGTCGAAAGTCCTTAGGGAGCGAAATTAGGTCAACAGAAGAGCGCTTGTGGAATTGAATCAGATCAGGATCGTCGTAGTATCGCTCCCATCCTAGTCCCATGAGCTTTCGCTCGAGGGAAGAATAAGAGGAAATAATTTCATTGGTAGGCGTGTGAAGTAAAACCTTGCGACGAGCAGTCGAAGATTGCTCATTTGCTGGATTCTCTACGAGTCTCACCACGCCGTTCTTGAACACCCAAACTCCGGACATCTGGTCGATGTTTTTGCTCGTCTCTTGAACTCTTCTATTAGAATATGCTTAGCTAGTGGTATTGAGTGGATTGCAAAGATTAAGTGATTTGAGGGTATATATAGATGGAAGCGAGGGTAAATTTGAAATATAAAAATTACAATTTTGCCACCATGATGTGGGTCCTACGTCACAAAGATTCTACATGGTCGTCCGGTGCCGGACACATGGTGCCCTTTAAGAGGCGGCTCGCTGGATTGGATGAACTACTGTGATGGAATCTTTAGATGAAAATGATAGGATAATGTTGTGGTTAACTTTAATTTGGTAAAAAAAAAAAAGGTATCGTGGGTAGCTTCTAAGTGAAACTTTAACATCTTTTAGTCATTGAATTACTTGTGTTAATTCAATGGCTTTGTGAGCATCACTTACAACAAGCGAACTACGATAGCAGCCACATGGATTATATATCTTTTCACAATCTCAAGCCTTTTCTTTGAGAGAATAATGATGATAAGACTAAATTTATACTATTGTCGGGGAATTTAGCGAAGTTGCTTGTGGATGAAATAGACATGGAGAATTTTCGCGCTATAATATATTGGAAAATGAACAGATGTTGATCGTTCATAACCTCCATCGTTGTATATTGCGCTTATCTTAGTAAGCTAATTAGATGCTCCTATTTTCATATACATGAAGAGAAATGCTTCTTTACGACAAAGATTCTTATACGCGCGCTTGCATTAACGTATAAATATTGTATTAAGTAAAGTGGTGCATGCATGACTTTTTTACTTGCTTTCCACTCTTAGAATGCCCTTGCACCTTGGCTATGGCATCGCTAAGTTTATTTTAGTTTTTGTTTAAGGTTAAGTAAGGTATGTACAAGCAATAGACGCGCCTAACGACTTTTGACTTATGATTATTCTTGCCTAACTGTTCACTAACATAGCGTATAGCTTTGTTAAGCTAGCAATTAGTGCCATAGAGAATTTTTATAGTCATTAAACTATTTATTTTAGTGAAAGTTTGCTTTTGTCAAAGAAAAAAAAGCCTAACCTATGTTGAATACTATCTCAAGATTTACTATACATTGTATGATCACATGAATTCTCTTATATTAATGAACTTAGTCTGCCATAAATAGTTACTAATATAAGTTATCTTGATACTAGAAATTGCTTAACAACAAAAGATGCTACAAGTAAATTTGGTCTCTCATTAGGTATTGATTCCTAAACGTTCTAAGAACTTAAGATTAGAGTAGAGATTAGTGAGTTGATGGTCCTAATATTGTAGATTGTGTGTAATCTTTAGTATATTCTGCATGATTGGTGGTGGATATGATTCTCATCAGTCTTCATCACCCACACGTGTCAACCAAATTTCAATGGGGACTGAGGATAACTTCACGTGATGTCCTCTGCTCTCTGTCTCCTAATTAACTACCATCGATTAATTGCTTTCTTTTTCTTTCCCCCTTAATTTTTTTTAATTTTTTGAGCATCTTATTTGTTAAAACATGAACAGCTTAGATGTATAGAAATTTATGATACATGCATGCATTTTGAAGGGACAAATCACATGTTGGAATCGAGAGAATGTCAGCTGCAGTAAATGAGGTAGTCATTTACCAAGGCGATTTTACATGTCGCGACCTCATGTACAGTCTATGTAGAGGCTGATGAAGCTACAAGACACTTTGGAACAAACTGAGATAACTCAGTTCAACGAAGGCACTGAAGGAGAAATTGCACTCACAGAGAAGTAGGCTATCTAAAACGTTGAATAAAGAACAGAAGGGTTTGAGAATATTTTATTGATTGGATGCTGCTCTAAGACTTAAAAACAAACACTCTCTTTAAATAAGAGAAAAAACTTCTTAAAAACAAACACTCTCTTTAAATAAGAGAAAAAACTTAACAGACTCAAAACCAACCTATCCTAAAGATAAGATCAAATCCCGCAACCAACTCATGAATCCCGCAACCAATTCGTGTTGTTGATTGACCGCTTCTCTCGGCCCGGCATGTAGCCACGTCATGATTATTCCAACAGAAGCTCCTAGGTTTACAGCCACTTGGTCTGGAGCTAGCCCTCTCAATAATCACCAAACTAATTGAACTTATGCATCATGAGTCTTAACATGAGTTTTGAAAAGTGCAATAAACTTATAGATGAATTCTTTGGAAAAAGGTGTTGGAATTCACAGGCCCTAAATTGGAGCGGCGCTACCCCAAAACAAAAACCTCATAATTCACTAAAGGGGTTATTGATTGGTGTAATTTTTGTTAGGAAACAGAGAACAAGAAAGAATATGGAAAGAGCAAATGATTTTTACTATACTTTATTCATAAACCGAAAGTGCCTTTTATAGGCTTACAAAACAACTGAATCACCATAAAAATCTGATCTGATTTCAGATTTATTAGCCACTACTCCACTAACAAAATAACAACCAAAGACCAAAATTTTAGCTAACGAAAATCTGCAATTACATCAGAAAAATCAGCAAAATATCATTTACCAAGTCAAATTTGAATTAGTCTTCAACATTTCCCCTTGATTCAAAATTTATAACTCCTAGTAAAGATCTAAATTAGCAGAATTTAGTATTTGGCAGAGACTTTGTCAGGATATCAGCTAGCTGCTCATCAGTGCCGCAATGCTTCAAAATGATCTCTTCATTTGCAACCAAATCCCGAATGAAATGAAAATGGATATCAATATGCTTGGTTCGGCTATGATAAGCTGGATTCTTTGTCATGAAAATTGTTGCCTTGTTATCACAAAATATCTCTGTTGCTCCCTTTTGTTCTTGTTGAAGTTCAGCTAACATTCACCCCAACCAAATGGCTTGACAAGCTGCTGAAGTTGCTGCAACATATTCAACTTCTGAGGATGACAATGTTGTTGTGGCTTGCTTCTTTGAGCTCCAGGTGATTGCTCCTGATCCCAATGTGAATACATTTGTTGAAATGCTTCTCCTATCTTCCAAAGAACTTGCCCAATCGCTATCTGTGAACCTACATAATTTAAAAATTGAAGCTTTTGAATACCAAATCCCATAATCCATGGTACCATCAATGTAGAGAAGGACCCTCTTTGCTGCTCCAAAATGAATTACTGATGGATGTTGCATGAACCTGGAATTCACACCAATAGAGAAAGCAATATCGGGTCTAGTGTGGGTTACATAAATTAAGCCTCCTACCAAGCTTCTGAACTTCTTAGCATTAATCTTCTCTGGTCCATCTTCTTGCTGTAATTTTTCATTGAGATTCATGGGTGTAGCAGCTGGTTTACAATTGAGCTTGTCAAACTTCTTGAGAAAATCCATAGCATACTTTCTTTGTGTGAGAAAAACCCCATATTCTACTTGTTGAACTTCAAGGCCTAGAAAATAATACAATAATCACATATCTGACATCTCAAATTTGTTCTTCATATGTGACTTAAATTCAGTCAAAAGAGAGTTAGAAGAACTTGTATAAATGATATCATTAACATAAAGACATACGACGATGAAATCACTTTTACCTCCTTTTTTCACATACAAGGTGGGCTCGTTCTCACTTCTCATAAATCCATTTCGCTGGAAGTACCCATCAATTCTATTGTACCATGCCCGGAGAGCTTGCTTCAAGCCGTACAATGCCTTTTTTAACCTGTACACTTTTGTTTCTTGGCCTTCCATCACAAAACCTTCTGGTTGGGTTACATAAACTTCCTCTTGTAAATCTCCATTCAAAAATGCTGACTTAACATCGAATTGGTAAACCGACCATTGTAGTTGTGCCGCCAATGCTAGAACTATCCTCACAGTCTCAAATCGGGCTACTGGAGAGAAAGTTTCTTCAAAATCAATGCCATGTTGCTGCGCATATCCTTTCGCCACGAGTCGAGCTTTGTGCCTTTGTATGTTTCCATCCGCACTATATTTTGTCTTGAAAATCCACTTCAAGCCAATTGCATTTTTGCCTTCTGGTAAGTCCACAATCTCCCATGTCTCATTCTTTTCAATTGCTGCTAATTCTTCTGCCATTGCTCTCCTCCATTCTTCTTTTTCAACTGCATCATCATAGGTCAATGGATCTAAAACAGCAAGAGAAAATTAACATGATGCATAAATATCGACCAAAGAACAAATTTTTTTTGGCTGTGTCTCCTCTGATTCTTTCGATCCTCTCGAGTTAGATGATGGGTTTGGACTTTGTGGTGTAGATTGTGAGCTTGGCGTTGCTGAAGGAGATGAAGTTGGTGACGCCATGGAGGAACTAGCTGGGGATGTAATTGGTGTATTATGGGACTCTTCATTGATCATTGGAACATGCTCCTGCAAATTTTTTTCACATCTATTCCAATTCCAACTATCATTTTCGTTAAACACAACATCCCTTCTAATCAAAATATTGCCACTAAGAGGATTATATAATCTATATGCTTTGGATTGACTATAATAACCAATAAAAATGCATTTTTCTGACTTCTCATCAAGTTTCTTCCGAATTTGAGAATTTACCCAAGCATAAGCAATGCACCCAAAAACCCTTAAGTGACTTAAAGATGGTTTTCTCTCATACCATGCCTCAAATGGAGAGATGTTCAGCAAATAGACAGCAATCGCTACCGCTTCAGCCCAAAATTGATTTTGGAGTCCTCTTGCTTGTAGCATACTTCAGCCCAAAAGGAGCCATCAATTCCCTGTGAATGCCACTTTCTTCACAAAAATAAGTAAACTCATTAGATAAAAATTCTCCACCTCTGTCAGTGTGAAGAGTTTTTAATTGAGCTCTACTTTGTTTCTCCACCATGATCTTGAAGTGCTTAAACTTCTCAAAAGTTTCAGACTTGTATTCCAGAAAATAAACCCAACTCATACGAGTATAGTCATCAGTAAAAAGCAAGAAATAACGACTCCCACCAAAAGACGCAGTTTGCATAGGACCACATAAATCAGCATGAATTAATTCAAGACATTTTTGAGCTCTCCATGCCTTTCCAACAAGAAATGATTTCCTGGTTTCTTTTCCATAAATACAACTTTCACGTAGATCAATGGAATCAATTTTTGGGAGTCCAAGAGCCATACCTTTATCACTTAACAATTTCAAGCCTTTAATGTTGAGATGCCCGTATCTCAGATGCCATAACTTTGAGTCTTCTTTTCCACTAGCAGCTAACACAAAATTTCCCACATTTGAAACATCTAATGGGAACATTTTATTTTGGCTCATCTGGATATTGATTAATTCTTGACCTGTATGCTTTTCTTTGATCACACATGCCTCATCATCAAATAATACAGAGTAGCCACTAGTAATTAATTGTCCAACACTCAATAAATTATATCCCAAGTCAGGTTTGAATTGAACATTGTGCAAAAACTTGGTCTTACCATGGCTAGTTTCAAGTCTCACCATACCTTTTCCTTCAACTTGCAATTCCTTGCCATTACCAAGCTGAACTGTAATCTTTTGTGTCTCATCAAGATCATGAAATAAGGATTTTGAGCCCGTCATTTGGTTCGAACAGCCGCTATCCACAAACCATAAATTGCTAGAATTATGGTTAGTGATAAATTGAGCCATGAAAAGCTTACTTTCTTCTTCATTCTTGGTTGCAAAGTTGGCTTTCTGATCTTTATACCAACAATCAGCCTTTTTGTGTCCATATGCCTTGCAATGATAGCATTGAACACTAGTTTTGACGGTTCTTAGCTCATTAGACTGCCTTTGTCCTTCATATCTACCTCTGCCCCTTCCACGACTGCGACCACGACGACGAAATCCTCCTCTTCCACGACCTCTACCGGCTAAACGTTCACCATGTCTAGTTTTGGGAGCTGTTTCCTTCACTTGAAATGCCTTCTCTTCATTCTTTTCAAGTGATCTATTAATTCTTGTCTCATGTGCTTGAAGAGACCCCATTAGTTCATCAAATGAAAAAAAAATAACAAATCCTTAGATTCTTCTATAGTAGCTACTACATGGTCAAATTTAGGAGTCAAGCTTCTAAGTACCTTTTCAACAATGGTCTGGTCGGTAATCTTCTCACCATAAGACCGCATTTGACTAAATATTGTCATTGCCCTTGACAAAAAATCAGCAATTGATTCTCCACTCTTCATGATCAAGGTTTCGAAGTCACGCCGAAGAGATTGCAATCTTACTATGATCACCTTTGAATCACCTTGAAATTCTCTTTGCAAAATACTCCAAGCTTGCTTTGACGTGGTTGCCGCTGCGATCCTTGAGAAAACACTTGTGACGCCCCAAGGTTCACACAATGCTACAGTCCAAGGTAAAACCCAGATTGTCAAACCTGCCAAGCACCAAACACCATGCTACGATATGTTTCACCATCACATTCACTATCTCTCTAGTGGAAATAACAAATAGATGAAAGTACCGACAGGCAAAATAATAAACATAGAATGAACCCGGTGTACACAGAAATAATAGGAGAGTAATCATCAGTGAGCCCAACTAAAATAGAATAGAAATATCTCTGAGTCTGAAATAAACCTCAAGTACAATGAGTCAAAAGAAATCTCAATAAGGCATTCCGCCTCTACAAAATACAAGTCTAGAGTCTGAAAAATAAACAACTAAATGTGGAGTTCTGAAATAACTACAAATATAATAATATCTAGATTGAATCTAAGATGTAATCTCATCAACCTGCGACTCTCCGTGCGCCAGACTTGCTGCCTGAAATGAGGAAAAACAACGAGCATCAAAACGCTAGCGAGATCATCTCCACCACTCCCAAGGGGAAGGGGTAGGAGTATGTAAGTAAAATAGAGTCAGTACATATAAGTATAAAATCATTCATATAACTCTAACTGGAGATTAGTATTTAGAAATCCATAACACGAGAATTAGTACGTCGAGTGAAATAATCCAAACAAGGAAACCCTCATGTATATACCATGTCTCAAATTATGACTCCCTAAATACCAACTCCAAACTCTATGAACGAAACAATAGAAAACATTCCAAACCTCAAATATGTAGAATAAATATCTCGTCCCAAAACTACACTCGAGTAGACAGCTCTAATGTAAGGGGAATCTCATCCAAAACAAAAGTTAACCATAAACCATATCATGTAAGCCACGATCTCAAAGAAAGTACCCTACTTGCTGGAATCCAATATGAAAGCCAAACTACAACTGATAATACTTACATGTGTGCATATCCTTGTGCAATAGCGATACTCTTATAATAATCTTACTCAATCATCCTACGAAATAGGTTTTATCTCCCTATTCCCTATACATGAAATGACGATACTTTTGTAATAATCTTACTCAATCGTCCTGCAAAAATAGGCTTTATCTCCCTATTTTGGATACATGAAATGACGATACTTTTGTAATAATCTTACTCAATCGTCCTGCAGAAATAGGTTTTATCTCTCTATTCCGGATACATGAAATGATGATACTTTTATAATACTCTTACTCAATCGTCCTATGGAAATAGGTTTTATCTCCCTATTTCGGAAACATAAAATGACTTTTTTTATATGTTAACTAATCCACATGTATCAACTATCCCAACATTGTACATCAAATAAATAATCACTTGTACTGAGTGTACGTGCACATAACTCGATGTACGTGTCCATATCTAGTGTTTACCATCATCCCAGATATTAAACAACTCTTAATCATTATAATATAATAGTACAAGGTCGAGAAACGCTCTCGAAAATAACAAACAAGAGCGAAACTCAAGAGACTTTCACGTTATATATCAATTATTTTAAATCAGCATATTTGTAGTTTTCTGCAGAATATATCGTTAGTAAATTGAGCATATATTTCTCTAGACAAACTCTTTTTAAGAATAGTTTTTTGTTTTGGAAACTAGATTCACATAGCTATCATTTGGCATTAGTTTGGTTCAGTTTGGCATTCATATGATATCTCTAATTTCTAGTTAAACGTTATATATGTGTAGCAGTTTTTCTACAAAATGTATCATCAGTAAATTGAGCATATCTTTCTCTAAGAAATTTATCTTTAGGAATGATTTTCTGTTTTGAAATATATATTCACATATCGTTCAATTGGCATTAGTTTGGTTCAATTTAGATTTCATTTGTTATTTTAAATTTCTAGTTAAACAGTATATATGTGCAACAGTTTTTCTACAGAACATAACAAGCATGTTTATTTGCACAAGAAATTATATTTAAACCTTCAATCATACACGAAACTTTAAAACGAAGAATAAGATATCTAAATTCAGATAAATAATGTTTTAAATCATTTTTAGTTCTTAAAATACTTCTATAAAATTCGTGCTTAATCTCTTTAACATGAAAAGACCTAGTCTTTATACATATAATATAAAAGATCTGATTTTTATACATAAATTAATTGATTAGGCTCTATAAAACTCATTAAAAACTCTTCAAAAATATTTTAAAAACTAGGACAGGAATTAGCAGAGATGAACCTCACCTGAGACATGTTGAAAAACATGCAAGATGCAATGCCAACGTAGATCCCTACTGAGCCAAAAGCCAAAAACGAACCGAAATCCTACTCCAAAACCTTTGAATCTTCCTCAAAAATCAAAATAGGGTTTATGGGGAAGTTTGGTGGCTACTAGGGTTTTAAAATACTTAAATAGTACTGAAAATTTCGTGAATACATGTTATATATAATAGAAAAACGGGTGTGGGCCTGAAAATACCCGAAGCCAACTTGAATCGGTAAACCTGATCTGACTAGAAAAATACCCCTTCGGTATTTTGACTCTTGGCCTTAGTGCATGTTTTGACTTGTTTCTTTCTCTTTAACTAACTTGTTTATACTCAAAACATGTGTTAGTGTACTCATACATCATATATTCATATTTATCTCAATAAATATCGACTTATTATCATTAATCACATATTAATTATATTAACACAATTTTTCGGGGTTTTACAACACTGTTGTGGACAGCCTGTTGAATGATCACCAACGCCTTAGAGTCTTTCTTCTTATTCACCTTCAACTTGCTTTCATGTTCTCCGGGATCTGCATACCCTTGTTCTACAAACTCCCAAAGATCTTGAGATTTGAGTAGAGTTTTCATTCGGATACTCCAAAACTCATAGCCTTCTCCCTTAAAAATGGGAATGAGAGATTGTGCAGTGCTCATTACATTCCCATTGTTGGCCACTGAATTTTTTCTCTCTAGTGTTTCACTCACCTCACGTGTTAACACTCTCTACTCACTTTCTCAACCCTACCCTGATACCACAATGTTGGGAAATAGAGAACAAGAAAGAATATAGAAAGAGCAAATGATTTTTACTACACTTTATTCATAAACTGAAAGTGACTTTTATAAGCTTACAAAACAACTGAATCACCATAAAAATCTGAACTGATTTCAGATTTATTAGCCACTACTCCACTAACAAAATAACAACCAAAGACCAAAATTTTAGCTAACGAAAATCTGCAATTACATTCGAAAAATCAGCAAAATATCATTTACCAAGTCAACTTTGAATCAGTCTTCAACAATTTTGGGGTAAGTGAGATATTTATTAGGACCTTACTTTGTGTTATTCATTAGGACAATGAGATTGAGATTTTACTTTAAGGTGTTATTCATTAGGACAATTACCCCCACTTTTCCCAAAATTATCCCACTTCTATATAAATTTTTTTATCCCAAACTATAAAAATTACGACATTCTTAACTTTGGGATAATCATGAGAAAAGTGGGTTAATTTTGAAGCACTAATTCATTAAATATCTAATATATAATAATTGTATTATAATATGTAATATACCTTAATTACATTATATTATAAAATTCTATTATAACGTAAGATAATAAAATATTATATAACATTATCTAATATAACATTATTATATATCATTATTACATATTGGTTAATAATATTTCATTTATTATAATATTAGTATTATATTATTATAATATTACTTTATATTATTTATTATATATTTTATTAGTTAGAATAAAAATATGATTGTAGTATTTTTATGATATAAAATATTTTATTATAATATATTATTTATATATTTAATATAATAATATATTAATTATACTATAATGTAATTTATTATATAATAATTTACTATTTTCTATTATACTTTATTATATTAATTAACAGTCTTAAATAAATTGTCAAAATTATGGTTGTTATAATATTAAATAATGTTTTATTACTACAAAAAAATTATAATAAATTACTATATATTAAAGTATGATAATATAAATAAAATTAATATAATATAATTTATTATTTAATAATAATGAATATATTAATAGTATATTATGATTATTATAAATATTATATTTTAATAAGGAACCATGTCATCAATTATTCTATTTAAATTATAATAATTATAATAAAAAATATTATATTTTAATAATGATTTAATATTTTAAATAATATTATATTACATTAAACAAAAAATTATGATATTTGATTAAATATTATATTATTAAAGTATTATATTAAATATATTGTTTGTATATTATATCAATTATTATATAATATATCAAATTATTATAATATATTTTATTATATTAATTAATAACATTAAATATAGTTATAATTAATTAGCAATTATAATATAAATATATTATAGTTTAGTATAAAGTAAAATAATGTATTATATTATAATAACATACCAAATAATATGCTAAACCAATTAGGTAAATTAATTTAGACTTAATTGATAGATAAATATTGCACTTTAATAAGGTGTCATATCATCAATTATCCCACATGAATTGTTAAATCAAAGCTTCAAGTTATCTCATTATCCTAAATTGTCCTACTTTACACCATTCAAAATTTCCCGAAGGGATAAAATTGTTCCATTAGAACAATTATCCCACTTAACCCAAACTTGTCCCAACCAATAACCCCCTAAGGAGCTCATCAAATTCATAAAAAAATCCATGAAGAAACGTTGATGAGAAGAAATATTATTAACAAAAAGTAACACTTCTCGAGTCTACCATTATTTGCTTAAACATAAAGCAAATTAGACTCCTAATGGAACATATTTATTAAAAATAGAGAGTATAGAAAACTACTCTTAATGATTCTTTATGATGAGTGCGAAAACAAATTAATCAAGTTCAAGATCAAATCAGATTTGTTTCCTCATCCAAATTGAATCTAACTTTATCACTAAAAATAGGAGGGAAAAGGACTAAATTAAATTTGATACTTTGGAACTTTACGAATTTGCAAATCTGGTTAGAATTTCTCGAACATGCCAGTATGGTTCGCTTCGCCTCCTTAATATACATGACAAACATACATTATTTCTGGAAACTCTTTTCAGATTGGGCGATGTTACCTTTTTAATCTTTGTGATTAAGTCAATGACTCATTTCAATATCCATGTATGGCTTTTTTGAACCTACTGCTCCATGGACTCATCCACCATACATTGTATGCCAGTCATCCCCTTCATCTGAGTTCCCCCTTTATCGCCTATACCGAGTCCTCCCCAAGTGCTTCCACCTCTACCAACTCGTCCTGACAATTGGCCATTAAGGGAGGACAGTGGAAATGGTCGGGTGGGTTTCTCATCTCGGTTGGGAGTTGCGCTGATAGATAGTCGTACATGACCTTGCAAGCTATTGCCACTTCGGTCTTTCTGGTTAAGCTCTGACAATATTCATCAATGACCTCCTAGCGATAAGCCTCAGACTTGAGGTGAACGACCTCCCCTTAACAACCTCCACTTGAAGCTTGGTGAGCTCTGCCTGCTTCTCGGTCAATTGACATTGTGCGTACATCACCTCCAGCTTCTCCATCTTGACATGCGCCCTAGCACGATCCCTCTCCTGAAGAGCCTCACCAAGTCCCTCAACCTTCCTTCAGCTCTCCTACAGCTCATGCCTGAGCTTCTAGACCTCAGAGCGCCTTGGACCAGATAGCTCTGAAGGCTCAAATGGAGACCGACATTGGTGTGACGCCTCTGGGTTCACACAAGGATGCAGTCCAAGGTGAAACCAAGAATGTCAAACCTGCCATGCACCACACTATGCAATAACATGTTTCACCATCACAATTCTATCACTCCAGTAGAGTCAATAACAGGTGTAGGTACAAAAGCAAGTAAAAGATAATACAGAGATAACTGATGAAATGATAGAGATCAAAATAGTATTTCATCATCCAACATACAGAAATACAAAGTCAATGTCTGAAATGAATAAACTGGAGTTCTTAACAAATCTCACAACAAGTTTGAGTAAAGGAAATAAGGCACACAGCCTTTATAACTTCTAGAATAAAACTCTCAAATGTCTAAGCAAAAGTCTACTCAGAAGAAAATATAACTAAATAGACGGCTGAAGCTAAAGTGCATCGCCATCAACCTGCGACTCGCCGGGCTCCTGGCTCGTTACCTAAAAGGGGGGAGGGACAACGAGCGTCAAAGTGCTAGCGAGCAACATCACAACCAACCCAAAGGGAAAGGGCTCGTTGTATACAGAAAGTACAGTTTTTACATAATAGTTAAAATCATTGATCCTAGCAAATAATGGGTTTTTAGTATTTAGGAAATTACAACACGAGCATAAGTACGTCGAACGAAATAATCCAAACAAGGAAACCCTCATGTATATACCTTGCATCTCAAATTGTAAATCCCTAAATACTAAACTCGAAGTCTAATACATGAATAATAAACTAAAAGAAACAGCCCATCTCAATACCTAATCAAAAGTCATACCGAAACCATATAAGTGTCAAAGGTCAATATCACATAAGTGTCGTGCCCAGTCTAGGTAACTATCATGTCCAAATCTCATGTAATCATGTCATGTCCTGGTTCAGATAAGTGTCATACTCATAGCTTAACAAATGTCTAACACATGGTCTCATATGTAGATGTCAAACATGAGGCCTGAAATGGATTATAGTCCAACACAATGACTTCAATGGATTATAGTCCAACACGAGGACTGAAAGGTGAACGCATGTCCAACACATGGACTGCATGTAACAAATATCCAACACATGGACTAAAATAGGAAATAGCCCAACACATGGACTATATATATAATGCATATCCAACACATGGACTATATATGATGTAGGTCCAACGCATGGACTATAAATACTACAGGTCCAACATATGGGCCGCAAGCTTCATGTCCAACGCATGGACTAAAATAACGAATGTCCCACACATGGACTATATGATCAAGGTCCAACATATGGGCCATGATGGCTAAACGTCCATGATGCATATGAATGAAAAGGTACACATATACTAGTAACACACGTATCTCAGTGTGTGGGTCTAAACTGATATCCTAATGTCACTCACATATATAGACAAATGTTCCATACTGTAAATTTAATGCCAGAAAAATCGAGGTAAACAATTAGTACACACAATATACACAACAAAAAAAAATCCTGCACAAACAGTATCGCGGTCGACCGCAGAGGCCACTCCGGTTGACCACAGAAGGAGCAGAGACATTCTGCTCGACAGAACGCCCAGCGGTCGACCGCGAGACTGGCAGATGCCAAAATTTAGGTTTTTCTTGATTTCAAAATTGATCCAAACAATTTATCCCTGCTTCCAAACGATATATCGTATATTCTAACACATATAAATCATCATATAACAACATTCAGCATGTAAAAATCATCACTAAAAATCGTGAACATGTATACCCGTGTTTTAAACTTTATAAAATAGTAAAAATAAAAATTTTAACTCTTAATAAAACATTTTCAGATTTATATCTCTTTAACCATAATCATTGGTGAGTATTTAAAAACTGAAATACTTGGTTTTCACATCTCATATCATAAAGATCTATCTGTATACGCAATATAGTGATTTAGGCTCAAGAAAACTCATTAAAATCGTTAGAAAAGCTTGTAAAAACATGGGTGAGAGATTGGGCGGGATGTTACTCGCCTCTGAGGTGAACAAAGCTCCAGGATTCACAAGAGAATGATCCCCTTTGCTGATCCGTACAAAAATTCATCGCAAATCCTTCAAACTCCTCAAAAATCACCAAAAACGAAGCTAGGGTTTGAGAGGAGAGAGAGAAGGGGGCTGAGGCTATTAGGGTTCAAAAGAGGGTTCTGAGAGCTTCAAAACGAGTATAAATACCTAGGGTAACAACTGGGTTCGGTATAAACAAAACCCGACCCGAAACAGAACTGACAGAACCAGGTTCGCCTAGCGGTCGACCGCAGCGACCACGGCGGTCGACTGCACAGTGTTCTGGGTCATGCTCAGATTAGGGTTTGGTATAAAGGCTGTATCTTTCTCGTCCGATCTCGGAATGAGGTGATCTAAGACTCATTGGAAATCTCTTGAAGATACCTACAACTTTTATCTTATACACTTTTCCAGATTCTGATTGAAACAGTATGAAAAACATAAAAACTCTCAACTGGTCAAAATTCTCAGATTCTCACTCTTTGCCTTTGTGCATGTTTTGTGAATTTGAACTCATATATTCACAAATATATATTGAATTGACCTTAAATCAATTCTTATCATACTCAAACATCAAAAATATATTATTTTCACCATATAATATATTTATTATTATTTATCACCAAACATTCAAATGTTGGGGTTTTACATTCTTCCCCTCTTTAAAAGAATTTCGTCCTCAAAATTCAGAAATCATACTTAAGAGAATAATAATACTAGAAAACCACGTAAAGGGTCTAATTCAACCCGCAAACATAAACATCTCAGAGTATTTACTCTTGATAAGCCTATAGGGATATTTATATTTAACAGTCCAGGATGACTACATTCCCACTCAACTCTTAATCGAATGGAACTAGTACGTCGGACGAAAAATCCAAACAAGGAACCCCCATATATATACCATGTGTTCCAAAAGATTAAGAATTAAGTGAAAATATCCTCATTCTAATGTTAAATCAAAATATAACCACACAAATAATCGCACACATAAATCAATATACTTCCTCAATAGGTGCAGGAAGTCACGCGACATAATATATTTGCGCTCCCGAAAATCATCTTCGATGTCTATACTTAACCATCTAAAATGTAAATACCCCCACTTAACACCTAACTAAATGGAACAAGTACATCGAGCGAAAAAATCCAAACAAGGAACCCCTCATATATATACCATATGTTCCAAGTACTTAGGAGATAAGTGGTAATACCCTCATTTTAGTGTTAAGTATAAACATCGCCATACATGCAACTATCAGCCATAAACAAGTCCTACAAAAATTTAATTTACTAGATCAAATAAGTGTGGGTAGTCGCGATGTATACCCTCCTCGCGCTCCCATGAAACCTCTCAAAACTTGGATTTTAATCGTAGTCAAACCATTCTAAAGCTAAATCTTCACTGCGTTCATCATTCATTACTGCTCTACATCATGAAAGTGCTTCCTAAGCATAGAAACATGAAATACATTGTGTATACTAGACATCAATGCTGGAAAATCTAGTCTGTATGATACAACTCCAATACTCTCCAAAATCTGGTACGGTCCAATGCATCTCGACATAAGCTCTTTTTTTTTCCGGCTCTACCCAACATATAGTCGATTCTGTAAGGCCTCCCGTACGATACTTCATACGGGATCATACCGATTGTCACTTGATAATTATTGTTCTAAACGAACTCTATCAATGAAATATGATCCTCCCAGCTACCTTAAAAATCAAATAACACAAGCCCGCAAATTTGTTTTCCAACATCTGATTTACTCTCTCCGTCTGACAATCCATCTTAATTTATACTGTCGTATCTGGAACTCCACGAAGTTGAATAGTCTCCTGAATAAATATCCTTCCTGGAATAAAATGTGCTGACTTTATCAGTCTATCAACTATCACCCCAAACCGAATCATTCTCTTTCTTCGACTTTGATAACCCTACAATAAAGTCCATAGAAATGTTCGCCCACTTCTACTTCAAAATGGGTAAAGGCTGATGTGTTCCTGTCAGTCTCTGATGTTCCGCCTTTACTCACTAACGGGTAAGATACTTAGCTACATACTCTAAAATCTTCCTACGCATATCACTCCATCCAAGAGTGTCTCTTTAGGTCCTTTTACATCTTAGAGGTCTCTGGATGCATTGTATACCGAGTATGATGTGCTTCATCTAGCGACTCCCTCTTAAGCTCTGCATTGGCTGGCATAACCAACCTGTCCTTCATCTATAGACTTCCATCTGCTCCAACGGTCTAATCATTCTTATGCTCTTTGTAAATTTCCTCCTTTTAGATCTGAATTCAATAGTTTTCTAACTGAGTTCTGACAACTCTGACACTCCAAGCTGGCTGCACTGACACAGCTCCCTATAATGCACTGGTTCTACCAATCTCGTGTCTAAAATCACAATGACTAAGGGTGAGAATATCTCGATACAACGAGCATCTCTAAGCCGAAACCCGATGTCGATGTTTCCTACTCAAAGCATCTGCTATAATATTTTCCTTTCCTGGATGATACTGAATCGCGAACTCGTAGTCCTTGGTAAACTTAATCCACTTCCTTTGTCTCTGGTTGAGTTCCTTCTGGGAAAAAAGATACTTTAGACTCTGATGGTCTGTGAATAATTCATACTATACTTCATATAAGTAAAGTCTCCATGACTTTAGTGTAAATACCACTGCTGCTAACTCCAAGTCACAAGTGGAAATAGATCTGCTCATGTACTCTCAATTGCTGCGAGACATATGTTACTACTCTCTGAGTCTGCATCAAAACATCTCCTTAACTCTGCCAATGATGTATTTGTATAGACCACAAATGTAGCCTTCAAGGTATCAAAGGCCTTCTGGTACTCCATGCTCCAAATAAACTATATACCCTTCTTCGTAAGGCGTGTATGTGGTGTTGAAATCTTCGAGAAGTCCTAGATAAACTTCTAATAATAGCCGGCTAAACCCAAAAAGCTATGAATCTCTATCTCCGTCTTCGGTGGATTCCAAATCAAGAACTGCTAAAATCTTAGCCGGATCTATTGCTATGCTTTTTTTGCTGATGACGTGACCGAGAAATCTGATTTCTAAAAGTCAAAACTCACATTCGCTGAACTTGACATATAACTGATGTTCCTATAGAGTCTGCAAAGCTAACCGGAGATGCTGCTCGTGCTCTACCTCCGATCTCGAATAAATGAGGATGTTGTCGATAAAAACTATCACGAACTGATCCAAGAAGGGATGGAAAACCCGATTCATCAAATCCATGAATACAGCGGGTGCATTGGTCAACCCAAATGGTATGATCAGAAACTCAAAAGATTCATATCGAATCAGGAAAACACGGCTTTGGGAAAATCCCTCTCCCGAACTCGCAACTACAATAACCCAAAACGAAGATCAGCCTTCACAAAACATGCGCTTCACACAGCTGATCGAACAAGTCATAAATCCTAGGTAATGGGTACCTATTCCGGATAGTGACCTTGTTCAACTCTTTATAATCAATACACAAACGCATACTGCCGTCCTTCTTCTTCACGAAGAGAACTGGCGCTCCCTACGGAGAATGACTCTGATGAATAAAACCTTAAGCTAACAACTCGTCCAACTGGGTCTAAAGCTCCCTCATCTCTGCTGGTACCATGCGATAGAGTGCGCAGGATATTGGGGCTGTGCCTGGCTGCAACTCAATACAGAACTCGACCTCTCACACAGGAGATAATCCAAGTATGTCCTGAAAGACACCCTGATACTCTGAGACGACTCTAATCTCTAATAAATCAATACCCTAATCCCGTCGCATCACCTCATCGATGTATGCCAGAAATGACTCCGCAAAACGGTTGCCTTGGGAGGTTGCTATAATCATCTCGGACCCATCGGACGCTCGCAAATTTGACCATCTCCGCAAAACAGTCAATACTAATATGGTAGGAAGATAGCTAATCCGTACCAAGAATGATGTCGAAATTTGACATCAACAACACGATCAACTCAATGACTAACTCAAACTCATCTAGTTTGATGACACATCTCCTAAAGATGGAAGGGACACCTCCCTTAGAGGGGTAGGCACTGACAATGAAAATTTTAAGGAATGCAATAAGCTGACACCCATCAACGAAGATACGAAGGATAAAAGATAAACGAATTTCATAAATCAGACTAGATCTGATCAAAAAGGTAAACACGAATAAAACTCTGCTTGGTACTAAGTCGACGTTCAAGAAATTTTCACATACTCCTTCCCTTATAGGTTGCAAATGAAATTGGTTTGTCTTGAAACTCTAGTGCTCTCATTGTCTGATATCTTTCTTATTCTTTCAGAGCTAAACCTCCTACTCTGCGGCTCTATAAACAGCTGATTGTGGTGGTGGTGCCATTATAAGTATTGCTTCTTTACTTCACGACGGGTACCACCGGTGATGGAACTCCTGAAAGTGGTACTGCTGACGGAAACGGATACACTTCTTGCTCCTCGAATGTTGTAACATCTTGTTGCTAATGGTGCCATGATGTCGATCAAATACTATAGAGCCTGCTGCGGCTCGTCTCTACATGCCCAGCTCTCCAGGTACGAGTTTTTACCTCGACCACATTCTCGTTTCGATATTTATAATATCAAAAGGAGAGCTTAATTTTCACAGTAAGTGAGATAGCAAAAATACATATATATATTTAACGTATTACAGTACGAATTCAATAGACATAATATTCATGCAAATACTTTCAGTCAAAATAAAATAGTTGTCGTAAAAAAAAATTTCTTAACTTTTTTTTTGAGAAATACGCATATATTGTCCTCACTCATACTAGGAGACCCTTACGAACTCTATACATGAATCCTAAGAAACTCTATCCTAGCCCCACGACTCGACATAGGATGATCCTAAGGATACTAGAACTAGAGCTCTGATACTAACTGTGACGCCCCTGGGTTCATATAAGGCTGCAGTTCAAGGTGAAACCAAGAATGTCAAACTTGCCATGCACCATGTTTTCGTTGAAAGTTACATTCATTGCTGAATTTATTATAATATTAATTATTTACAAAGAATTCAAATTTTCAACAAAAGAAAATAAAAGGTTATAACTTTCTCGAAAATAACACAAGATCCGTTCGTCGTTTCTTGCTTGCGGGGGTCTTTAGCCGGTGACGGGGACGTCGATATCCATGGACTACCTGACAATCAGATCAGATCTAGAACTCCGTCGATTCATGAAGGAATCTAGAAGCAGAAGCGCTTATCTCGACAACGGTGAGATAATTGCTCTTCTTAAGATTATCGCAACGGGATAATCCTAAGTAACGAACACGGGTGATGCAGATATGAAGAATCTCTCTCTCTCTTGCGTTGAAGAACTCGATCAATCTTCAGTCCAGCAGGGCTTCACTAATTCTCCCAAAAATTCCAGATCTCTAAAAATGAGGCTTCCGGGGCTGTATTTATAGGCTCCAAGGAAGTCTGGGCGGTTAAAACCGTATAACGGCTGATTCTTAGGCCTGGAGACACCCTTGGGTGTCTCAGCGAGGCCGAGACACCTTGGGGTGTCTCAACTCAGGCTGAGATACTTTTTTCCGCACACTCGTCCGTTTCCATCATAATTTCTTCGTCTGAACTCGGATTTGAATGATTCAAAATGTGTTGGAAAGCCGACGAGGAGATTTATAAGCTCTGATGATTAGATCGTTATGGATTAAACTGAGATACAAACGGTGTTTCGCCTTTTGTAAGCGACACGGGGCTCCCGATTAGTTCGTATCCTTATTATTCCGAAACTCCGTTACTTCACGTAGTTCGTCGATCCACTTTAAGCGTTTGTCGACGTCAATCAAGCTTCTGTGAACTGGATAGTAACATTCATCGTCTTTTCTTAGTGTTGAGCTGTTCGTGGAGACCTATAGGTAATTTTTGATGCCTACAGATACCCCCTCCAAAGCCTTCCAGCCTCGTTTCTTTCATAGAAGGGGCTGGAATACTTTGGATGTGATTGGTCCAGCCTTCGGTCAGCGTAAAAGATCTGTAGTTAGCTTCAATTCTTGACTCCTCCGATTTTCAATCTATTCGATACTTTGACGAATAACTGAAGTTCTTTCGGCGCTGCGTTTATCGTCTGGCCGTCATCAGAGTCTCAAATCTAAAACTGACGAATTGAGTTTGGCTCGTGTCATTGATTTAACTTAAAACTGATTACCTCTGTTGTATCGTGCTGACTTAGGGTTTCAGATCGCAGTAAGTTGACTTTTGGTCGCAACGCGTTGACTGGCGTTGACCTAGGATTACGCGTTGACCGACGTTATCCTAGGGTTTCGGATCACCCGACATTGACTTTTGGTTGCAACGCATTAACCGGCATTGACATAGGGTTACGCGTTAACCGGCATTGACCTTAGGGTTTCGAATCGCCCGACGTTGACTTTTGACTACAACGTGTTGACCGGCGTTGACCTAGGGTTATGCGTTGACCAGCGTTGACCTAGGGTTTCGGATTGCAACGTGTTGATCGGCGTTGACCTAGGGTTATGCGTTGATTGGCGTTGACCTAGGGTTACGCGTTGATTAGCGTTGACCTAGGATTTCGACCGCCGTACGTTGACTTTTGACTGCAACGCGTTGACTGGCGTTGACCTAGGATCACGCGTTGACTGGCGTTGACCTAGGGTTTCGGATCGTCCGGTGTTGATTAGTGTTGATTTTGTCAAAATATCCAATAACCGACGAAAACGGGCAAAATTCGGGCTTGAAAGAGTATCCGGGGGTTCAAACTGGGCTTAGACACCCGTGGGTGTCTCGGCCCAAAGGTCGAGACACATGTGTCTCTTTCCCCTTTTTTTTTCTTTTCCTCTTATGTTATGTACTTTTCCCCCTCTTTCAAAGTTTTCAAAAGAATCCTTTTCCCCCTAAACTCCCTCTCCTTCCTCCTCTTATCCAAACACCATTGTTTTCCTCCTTTATGAACTTCAAACCCATTAAAACTCTCCTCTTTAAAACCCCTCAACCCCTAAAAAACTCGGATTTTATATCCTCATAATTTGGCCGAAAATCCCTCCTCTCAAGCTAGGGTTCCTTTTATCTTCAAGTTCAAGACTTGATCTTTCGGAGTTGGGTTTTCAAGCTCTTGGTTTGGGTAAGCTCCTCTTCAACTCTCTCCTCTTTTTTTTAAGAAAGATTACAACTTTATGCTTATGATGGGGGTATGACATGAATTCATATGCCAAGATCATAGCTTTTTGTTCTCATGAGTTGGTTTTGTGAAAAGGATTGGATTTTGGTGATGGGTTATGTATATAGGCCGAATTTTTGGGGGTTTTATGCCAATAGTGCAATATGGCCGAATTTAAAGGACTTTTGTGCAAAAGTGGACTGAAATTTGAGGAATTTTGTGCAAAAGTGGGCTGAAATTTAGGACTAAAATTTAGGACTAAAATTTAGGACTGAAATTTCCCACCTATTTGGCCAAACTTTGAGGGGTGTTTTCATGCAAAAGAATCAACATTGTTTGAGGGGTTTAATTGCAAAAGGCAACCGAATATTGTGGAGGGGTTTATTTACAAAAGGGCTAAAATTTTAGGGCTAAAATACAAAGAGTTTAGACCACAAATCCATGACCAAAATTTTGAGAAGGGTATGTGGAAACTAAACCGAAATTTGTGGAGGGGTTTATTTGCAAAATTAGCCAAACTTTACAGAAGGGTTTATTTGTAAAGTTAGCCAAAACTGTGAGATATTGGGGGTGTTAGGTGAGCAAACACAATGATCATGATCCAATTCGAGTGTGTCCTTAACTAGAATTTAGCCTTGAACACGAGGGGTATTTTGGGTATTTCACTAAAAATTTTATCATGAGGGTTTACACCGTAATATGAGCTCATTGTTTGCATGCTCAAAACTCATAAGTTTAATTAGACTTCAACTATAAAATCCTATTTATTTTATAGAATTTTAGTTAAAGTTCTTAATTTCCCTTTTAACTCTCGGGCGTTC
Organism: Asparagus kiusianus; assembly: GCA_022839385.1. Classification (NCBI taxonomy): domain Eukaryota; kingdom Viridiplantae; phylum Streptophyta; class Magnoliopsida; order Asparagales; family Asparagaceae; genus Asparagus; species Asparagus kiusianus. Next base: position 1,545,599 of record BQKN01066072.1, read on the forward strand.
AGATTTATGATTGTACCTGACCCGTCAATTTTCATTGCAGGTTCTCCATGTCTCCGTGCCGACAGCGATTTCATAGGAGTCGCTCCTTTTCACAGCATAGCGAGAGGGAGGCTCTCGTGGCATCCTCCTCCGCGGATTTCTCTTTCGGGGGTGAGCATTTGTGCTTTCTGTATTCCCGATTGATTCCTTTGCGGGTCATTCGGGAAGAACCGACATCCTCCTTCGCGGGGATCGAGGTTTCCGGAAATTCGCAGTTCTGTCACATCCTCGTTTGGCCCCTTCACAGGTCATTCGGGAAGAGCCGACATCCTCCTTCGCGGGGGTCGAGGTTTCAGACTTGTTTTGCTTGGCCAATTCAAGTCCTCCGGCATACTGGGGCGATTTCGTGTTGTCTTACACTATGTAGGTCGGGGTATGTTACCACATTGTTTACGTGATGATGCATACCGCTCTTCCAGTGTAGGACACTCAAAATCGTCTCGCCAATTGCCCAATGGAAGATCCTATCTCGCTCTCTTGTGAGATGGATTTAATCCTTGTATAATTCATGGATAATTTTCTGACTCCACCCTTGTTTTGTTGCAGTTGAATTCCCTGCGGACAGTCTTCCCCCTCATGCTACTACTGGTTGCAGTGGGGAGGTTTTTTCTTCTATTGCTGACAGGCAGGCTATTGGTCCGCTTCCTCAGTTTGATAGAAGTCGTTCCGATGAATCCTGCCGTTTGATACGAGATGGGGGACGCCGTACATTACGCCAGTTGATCACTGATGCTCCTTTTACCACAGACTCCATTTCCACTCAGGCTTTAGAGAGGCCAGGTTATCTGTTTGGAGATTCCGTTGAGGATCCGGCTAGGTTGACTTTTGCTGATGAGCATTGGTTGAATAATGATGAAGGAGCTCTTCTTTATATTCTTTCCATTCCCCGTCAGCATTCCTTTACTCATTTAGAGGGGTAGGCTGTACAGCAACGGATGTCCTGGAATCTCACAGATGATGGCGACCGAGTTCATTGCGGATATATCTCCCACCATAAGACTCCAGGCTCCGATGGGTATAATTATATTCGCGGTCTTCGACCAGGGATTCTGGGTCTTGATACCGCACCCCCAGACGAGGTATCAGCAGCTGCTCCTACTGTAAGGAATCGTTTGGCTAAGCTTGGAAGGAAGTTACCTCCACCAGATTTCAGATGTTTTTTTTGGGTTTACTCACAACCCAAGGGATGGTGGACACGTATGACTAGTTACGTCTTGGGACGTTGGGAGGGTGATCTGAGAAGCAGTGGGTTGTATGCGCCTATACGAGCCACCATGTATGGATTCCCGGTCAGCTGTTGCCACTTTCTAGCATTATTAGAAACATATGTCCCTGGTAGTAACACCTTTCTGACTTGCGGTGGAGAGTTAGGGTTAGCTTTGCATAAGATGCACAAAGTTTCTGGCCTTCCGATGGGGGATTGTCCGTACCAGGAGTACTTTCCCTCGAACATGCAATTGGAGTGGATGAAGAAGGATTCGCCCGATATGTACGACACGCTTTGGGATCTTACGTGTCACTATTATACATCTCTAATCAAAGTGACCACTCAGGCGAAGAGGAAGAGACAGATAGTTTGAATCAAATCGCCGTCTATCTATTCCAGTATTTGGAGGGTGATTTAAGCGAGACTGTTCGTGAGTTAGATGTTTTGACACCTTCTGTCGTTAATGAGTTAATGGAGAAGGCCGAGGCTTGTTCTCTCACTATTGCCAGTGCTGAGGGAGATTTTTCTGCAGGGACCAAGTTTTGGACATTTCTTTGTCATGTACAGAAGTCCATTCATCCCAAGACTCTGCTAGCAGGCTATCTTGCTATCTGGTTGAAGAAGTGCATCGTTCCATATTAGTTTTCTGATTCCTTACCTCTTGAGGTGCTTTTCCCTACCGTTCAGCTAGCTTACGGGAGGGAGCTTTCTCGTCTTCCGCCGATGGTTGCTGGCATCCATTGTGGGCTTAGGTACTTGGTCGATGGTTTTATGCAGGTGGGTTCTGAACCGTTGACCGAACTTATTTCTGTAAAGGTCGAGCTTCCGTACACATACCTGATGGCATGGCTCGTTCTTCATCGTCCTGATTTGATGTCGGCACCAGTATTGTTAATGTCTCCGTTCCTTTTGTGTAGCTGTTGGAAAGGAGTAAATGGTTTGGGAAGACGGTCACTGATGTATAGCGAGAGCTTCAAGTTCGTAAGAGCTGGGAGTTCTTCAAGTGTTTTCCTCGCTTCTCGGGCCATTACGATTATGTGTTGATTGATGAGGAGAAACCCAGGACTGGTCGGACTTCTCTTGACTCTGGTTGTTTCCGTTGGTTGGTGAACATCCGTGTTGGATATCTTGTTCTTCGGGTGAAGAACCGTTTTTATATAGAGCCTTACCTTCCATGTTGCTTTGCTCACCAGTTCGGTTACGGCCAGCTGTATGTTGGGAATCCGAGCCGTGGTTTGAGGACTGAGGGAGGGCTTATTGATGGCGTTCGAGCATGGCTTTGGACTATAGTAGGCTGTACTGGAGCCTACTTCGCTCTTCCTTCATCTAAGCGCAAGTCGTTGCTTACCTTCCTCAGCTGCAAGTGGTTCCTTTCTGCCAATGAGTTTATAGGCGTGAGGAGTCTTTCAGAGTTGGAGGCTGAGCACTTGGTTCAAATCATTATCAAGGCTGCTCGTAAGGCTGAGCTTTCAAAGAAGCAGGGGAAAAAGCCTGCTAAACCCTCCCTTTTGAGTAGAAATAGGATGAAGGATGATGAAGAACTTCTTCCTACTGACGATGAGGATGAGACTTCTGAGGAAGAATATGTGGACATAGGTACCGATGGGGAAGAACCTTCTACAGGTTTGTCCGACTCTTTCTTTTAAGGATTAATGGATCTAGCCCTCTTTCATTGGCATCAACATCATATCCTTTCTAAATCTCAATTGGCTTTTCAAAAACCTGAGCGAAAGGTCTTATTCACTTATCCTAACAATATGACTCTTATCACCCCAGGTAGAATGGTTGATGAGCATGAATCGCTCGCTTCTCGCTATGCGAGGTCCCAACCTAGCGGCAAAGCTCCCACACAGGTTGAGATGCGTAGTAAGTTCATGCATGAACGGCCCGTTGGTTCTGTGAGAGTTCGTATTCCGAAATGGAAGAAGACCGTTCATAAACCACATGTTGGTCGGTGCACCTATGGAGCGGAGTTAGGAGGCATCGCCGGCGGAGAAGAGGGTAATACTTTATTGTCTTTATTGCTTTAAGATGATTCACCTTTTGGATTCGTTGAGCTTAATTATGTTCTATATTTTAGGAAACCATGATGAAGGTGAACTTCCACAAGATTCTGTATTCCCTGATTCTGGCCATTTGGATAGCTTCGTGCAGCAGATGTGTGATGCCATTCATGACGAGCCTATGGATGTTGACACGAACATGGATGCTGAGTAGGTTAATAGTGTTGAACCAACAATTCTATGCCGAGGTATATCTAAATCTAATGATACCCTACTCGAGTAGCAGTTGAAAGAGTTAGGGAATTCAGGATTTACTTCTCCCTTAATTATTTCCGCGCTTTGCTTTCTTTCAAATAACTTGAAGAATACAAGCACGGATATCGGGGCAAAAGAATCTTCTGCCACTACTGCAGGTATATCTGAGCTCTTCCTTCTTTCCCCATCTTTTTTGTATATATCCAACACCTAAATTCTCACGCAGGAGCCGTGTTAGAGAGACCAGTTGAGGATGAGGCTTTCCGTGATATAGGTTTTGAGGAACATGCGTATGTCTCAGCACCAAGTTTCTCAGGATCCGACATTAGACTGTTAGTTGATATGTTGGCGGAGCAGGCTACTAGAGGGGCTACAGGACCATCCTTTAAGGGTGATTCGTCTGTAGGTATATATCTAATTCTCTTCATTTTGACAAAGTTTTCATTCAACTAATAAGGAATTGAAATCATAGGACCAATCACCGGGACTGATACAGTTGTGATTCCTGGCATCTCTAGTCGACCTGAGGGTGATGGACCTGCAGGTATGTGTATAATCCTATCACCACGATCCTCCTTATTCGTCTAAATTTCCATTTGACTAATAAAAAAGTGTAACCATAGGACCAGCCGTCATGATTGATGCGACTACGGTTTCTAGGACCGCTAGCTTGCATAACGGTGGTGTCTCTCCTTCACAGCCGAGACATTACCGATTTACCTAGAGAGGTTGATGTACCCTCAATGACCACACCTGCTATCATCTCGGGGCCCATTGAGACTAGACTAATGGAGCCGATCATCAGACCTCAGTCTGCGGGGACCTCTATTGGTATTGGTATACTTGCAATTCGCTTTAAATTTTTCGTCATGTTCGAAAATCTCTTACTCTTTCATATGGTTGCTTACAGGATCTCAACCATCTCCATATGAGCATGTCCTCGCCCTTTTGGCTGATCCCGATCCCAGCAAAGACATTTTCCGAATGGATCTGAGCTCTTTCGTCGTCTTTTTTAACGGCATGATCGAGAAGATTCTTCATCAAGGATATTGCTTCGATCAGTTCAGACGTTCTCTTTCTCGCCACCTGACGATGATCAAAGAAGAAGGATATCCGGAGTTAGCTGACTCTATTGCTGCCGACTTTGTTGTTCTGGAGTCTAAACTCCGAGAGTTAGAGGAGCTAAAGGCTAATGGAGCTTCTTCTTTCGTATCCTCTTAGTTGGAGCATAGATTGCCACAATGACGTGATCTGAGATCTTCCATTGGCAGCGAGCTTCAGTCACATGAGAATTCTATTGCACAGCTGATGGCTAATCTTGCAAGAAAGGACACTGACAGAGCCGAGTTACTCAGTTCTTTGGATTCCAACCGTGAGGAAGTGGACAGGTTGAAGAAGGCCTTGAAGTATGCCGAGGAGTCTGGTGATATCATTGCAGAGGATATGACTCGACTAGAGAAATCTCGCGGATAGATACTTGAGAGATTAAGATCTACGCAGGAGAGATTGATGAAGCTAAAAAATAAAGCCGCGAAGAACTTGAGCAATTCTGAAGAATCTGTCCGAGTTGATCTGCAGGCTGAGCTTGAAAAGAGTTATGCAGATAGACTTTCTAAGTTAGAATTTCACATTCTTGATCGCTGACTGCGTTCGGGCCAATGAGCTTTTTATTGTATGCTTTGACTTGATCTATTAGTAGAGACCCAGTGTTTGATTTAATACACTCATCTTTTATCATGATGTTTCTTTATTGATTGCGAATCTAATTGACATAATATTTACAGAATTTTTGGCAAATCCTCAGCCATCAACGGGTTTGATGTGCCTTTACCGATTACCGTTTGAATCGGGCTAGCATGCAGATTATTTTAGTCCGTTCCGCATGTAACGTTGTGCTAAGAGTGTTAATTCACTTAGACTTGATGCTATGATTTTGCATACATAGACTTCACCGTTTCTTATGGAAAAAGATACCCAGCAACGCGTATTAGGCGATGACTTATCCCTTCTTAGGTTTCAGGATAAAATTCCCCAAACTTAGACTCTGGTATCTTTTTCAATCGTCGAAAGACTAAACCGACGATGTGTGTTAGACATAGACTTAGGGTTTTTGGCAGACCCCCAGCCATCAACGGGCTTGATGAGCCTTTACCGACTACCGTTCGAGTCGGGCTAGCATGTGAATTATTAAAACCCGTTTCACATGTAACGTTGTGCTAAGAGGATTATTCTCTTAGACTTAGTGCTATGATTTTGAATACATAGACTTCACCACTTTTTACGGGAAAATGAAGCCCGGCAACGCGTATTAGGCGTTGACTTATCCCTACTTAGGATTCGGGATAAAATTCCTCAGACTTAAACTCTGGTGCCTTTTTCTATCGGTGAAAGACTAAACCGGCAACGCGTGTTAGGCGTAGGCTTATCTCTATTTAGGAGTCAAGATAAATTTCCCGTGCATAAAGTGCGCGGATTGGAAGTTAAGAATTGTGTCTTTTCTCAAGGCAAAGAAAAACCCAATGTTGGAGCGGAAGAATTTTATATTCTTGGCCCCAGGTCTTGTTTAGGGTAAAGACGAACCCAAAATGAAAGAGGAAGAATTTTATATTCTATCTTTTAATACTGAAGAGGAAGAATTTTCTATTCTATCTACAGTTGGAAAGGAAACTCGAGGTGGGATCTCCACTCCCAGAACCCGGAAAGATGAAACTAAGAGTGGGATCTCCACTCCGAGAATCGGAAAGATTCAAACGATCCTAACTTTTATAGGATTAGTTGTTTGATCCAAAAAGAGTCCCTCATTTATTGAGGGGAAAGTCCAATTTTGACCCTAACTTTTATAGGTTTGGTCAAAAAATAAAAGATGGCAGTCTTTTGTTTATTGAAAGGGATAACTCGATCTTAGTCCTAACTATCTGCAGGTTTGACTAAGTGAGATCGGAGACAATCCTAACTTTTATAGGTTTGATTGCTCAAATTGAAAGTGGACCTCTCGTTCATGAAAGGAATCGAGAGGAGAATTTGGCTTTGGCCCTAACTTTTATAGGTTTGACCTGAAAGCAAAGAGAGCGGAATACAGGTAGCAACAGAAAAAACTGGTTTGTACTAGCCACTCGATGGAAGATTTCGACGTTTAAGCGATCAGGACTTAACATGTCGATTTCAGCGATTGCCAAAATTGGCGGGTGAAAATTCGTTGGACCCACTTGTCAATTGATTTGATCAGTGTGTGGTTTTACGAGGAAAGATTAATCTGTCAAAAGGATTGAATCTCGTCTCAACAAAATAACTCATGAGAGTTAGTGAATTTGATAACAATAAAAGGAAACATTCTGGCATTTAGAGTTTAAATGTGGATGTTTTAATTATCACTTTTATAGTGATTGGGTTATCCCTAAGAATACCACACGTGGTATTCTTCCGGGAACTTCCCGATGCATTGGTTATCCTGAAGGTACCAAGGATAGTATTTTTTAAGGAATTTACCGTTTATTGGCATCATAAGCCGATCGCCTTCCTTGGTAACTAGGCGATATGTGCCACTCGAGTAGACTGTCTCTACTACGAATGGTCCCTCCCATTTGGGTTCAAATTTACCTTTCTTCTTGGAGTTAAGGATCATAGGCCGTCTTTCAGTTAAGACCAAATCTCCTTCTTTAAAACTCCGTTGTCGAACTTTCTTATCGAAAGCTCAGGAAAATTTGGCTTGGTAGAACTCAATATGATGTTGAGCTTCTAAGCGCTTTTCGTCGAGCATCTCGAGTTGTTCGAGACGTTTCTGATGTTGTTCTTCGGTCGTCATCTGGGTTGCGAGAGCGATTCGAAGAGATGGAATTTGTATTTCCAACGGAAGGACGGCTTCACATTCGTATACCAAAGAATACGGGGTTGCGCCAGTAGGTGTACGAATTGTGGTGCGGTAAGCCCACAGGGCTTTACCGAGTTTATCATCCCAATCTCGTTTGTTAGTCTTCACGAGTTTTGATAATAGTTTGATGATAGTCTTGTTAAAGGCTTCAGCTAATCCGTTTGCTGTGGGGTTATAAGCTGTCGATGAGACGTCTTGAATTTTGAACTTCTCGTAAAATCTGATGAAGGCATTACTGACAAATTGAGGACCGTTGTCATGTATGATTCGTCTTGGGACACCATGCCGATAGATAATATGGTGTTTGATGAATGCAATGACGTTGCTTGTCTTAACTTCTCTGAGTGGAATTGCTTCAGCCTATTTGGAAAAGTAGTCAGTAATTGCTAGGATGAATCGGTCATCTTTGACTGACGGGGGATTTATAGGACCCATAATATCCATTCCCCAGGTCTCAAACGGCCATGATGTAACCGAAGGATGCAGATGCTCCGGAGGTTGGTGCATATAATTCGCGTGTATCTGACACGCACGACACTTTCGGGCATACGCAACTGCGTCATTCATCATAGAAGGCTAGAAATATCTCATTCTTCTGATGCGGTCATAAAGTTTGGGGCCGGGTTGGTGTGCACCACAAACCCCTTCGTGTGTTTCCTTAAGGACTTCTTCAGCTTCTTTAGTCGATAAGCAACGTAATAGCAGACCATCGTACCCCCTGCGATACAGCGTTCGACTCTCCATATTATAGTAAAATCTCGGTGCTCTTCGTCGGATTGAATCCCTTTCCTTTACGTCTTCTGGTAAGATTCCATGTTCGATGATGGGGAAATGCTAATCTTGGGGTTCAAACTCGACCTGAGTTGAATATACTTCCTTAACGTCCTCTTCCGCACCATTTTCATAGTAGATTGGCACCAGGAGTTGGTGAGTCCTTACTGTAACAAACTGTTCTGTTTCAGGAGGCTGCGCCAGGGATACGGCTAATGCTGTTAACGCATCTGCGTAAGCGTTCTGTAACTACGGAATGTGTTTGATGAAGAATCTTTCGAATGATTCTGCCATCTCCACGGCCATCTTATGATATGATATTAAATCCTGACTTCGGACCTCATACTCCCCTTGAACTTGCTTAACTATTAGTTGAGAATCACCGAAAGCTTCGAGATACTCAACCCCCAGTTCTTTAGCGAAATTGAGTCCTATGAGTAGCACGTTATACTCGGCTACATTATTTGAGCATGGCTCGGTTAACGAGTAGGCTCAAGGCATCACATGTTTTCCTGGGGAAACTAAGACGACTCCAACTCCAGAAGAAATCTTAGAACATCCAGGAGCACTTACTACATTAGCTGCTCGGGAAGCGCCATCGAAGTACAAACGTCATACTTGTTGGTGCGAAGTTGCGTTGATTTCGTGGGTTTCATCTGGTAGGTCGTCATATATCTGGCAGTATCCGTAGTTAGGTTAGCTGCCAGGAGGTCACAGATGGCCTGTCCTTTTACTAACTTCTATTGTTTAAAGTGTAAGTCATATTAGGACAAGAGCAAGGCCCATTTTGATAACCGCCAATTCATGAAAGCTGGCTGTGTCATGAACACTCGGACTGGATTAACTTTGGAGATAACATAAATAGTCTGTCCAACCAGGTAATGCCGCATTTTTTGAATTGCAAATACCAAGGCGAGGCATTCCCTTTCGATCATGGTATATCGGGATTCGGCACCTACCAAGGTCCGACTTAGATAATATACTGCCTGTTCATGACCGTTATCGTCATCTTGTGTAAGTAGTGCACTTAATGAGTGGCTCGTCGCCTTGACATAAATCAAGAACAGTTTGCCCAATTTCGGTGCAACGAGTACAGGAGGGTTTGAGAGATATTCTTTAATACTCTCGAACGCTTTTTGACAAGCGTCATCCCACACGAACGATACGCCCTTCTTTGTGAGTTTGGAGAATGATTGACATTTTCCTGAGAGGTTCGAGATGAACCGACGGATATAAGCCAACCGCCCTTGCAATGCTCTGAGCTCTTTAAGGTTTATTGGAGGTTATAACTCATTAATTACCTTTACTTTATCAGGGTCGATGTGAATACCTTTGGTGGTGACGACGAATCCAATAAATTTACCGCTGGACATTTCGAGGAATAATTTGGTAGGATTCATCTTCAATTGATGAGTTCGCATTAGATCGAACATGGTCTTTAAGTCTTTAATGTGATCATTCTTGTCACAACTTTTCACGAACAGATCATCCACGTAGTATTCGACAGTCTTTCGGAGATGCTCCTGGAAAATCTTCGACATAGCTCTCTGATATGTGGCACCTGCATTCTTTAAGCCGAAGGACATGACCGTGTAGCAGAAAACACTGAGGGGTGTCCTAAACGCGGTGTGCTTTTCATCATCCAGATGCATCTTTATTTGATTATAACCAGAAAATCCGTCCATGAAGGACATTCTCTCGAACCCACATGTATTGTCAATGATGACATCTGTGATGGGAAGTGGAAAATTGTCTTTTGGGCAAGCAGCGTTGAGGTCTCTAAAGTCGATACAAACCCTGATTTTCCCATTCTTCTTAAGGACCAGGATAATATTAGCAAGCCATTCGGGATGTTGCTCTTCCCTAACAAAGCCAGAGTCAATAAACTTTTTAACTTCGGACTCGATTACCTCCATCATCTGTGGACAAAACCGTCTTTGTTGTTGTTTGATAGGTTTGACATCCGGCTTAATATTGAGACGATGCACTGCTATATTTGGATCGAGTCCTGGCATATCTTCATAGTTCCAGGCGAACACATCAATGTATTCCCTGATAAGAGAGATTAATTCTTCTTTCTCATCTGGTGGGAGGCTGTCGCTAATGAATATTGGCTTCGGATGATCCTCGTTACCCATATTCACTTGGACTACTTGATCTTTAGTAGGAGGTTCTCTTTGTTGGTATCTGCATATTCAGGTGATGAACCCAAGGATCTTCCCAAGTTGGTATCTGATCGTCTTCCTCTATTGTCGCAGGGTCGATCGTAGCCATGTTCGACATTAGCTTTTTGAACATTTCTCCAAGACTAGCGTCAGAATCCCAAGCTGAAGAATCAGAAGAATACCCGTTTTTACCTTTGTTAGCAATTTGATCGATGACTTGCCAGCAACATTCATCATCAGATGAGGATACATAGCCTAAACCTCTTCTGTGGCAATAATAGTCGTCAGGTTTTCCTTTTGGTACATAGGCCATTCGAGGTGGAACTCGCGGACCTCGACCAAAACAAAGACCTTGTCCGAGCGTAAAGTCATATCCGTACTTCTCCATGAGACCACGTGCTTTTGTGTTATACCTAAATAGATGAGGAGCAGGTTTATCATCATCGTCTTCTTCTTCCAAGAAATGGTCTGGTATCAGAGATTCTCTTCCTTTACCGTAGATAACTTCCTTTTCACCATTTATCTTTGTAAGGATGACAAGTGTCGTTCCGACTGGATCCTGTACCTGCTTTTTTGTCTTGCAAAATGATTGAAGTGGCATATACAAGTCAGGATTATCATACAACCCCTTTGTGATATTATCAAGACACAACGAGTACTCTAAATCATCATTTTTTGCAATATCTTCGGCAAGTTGCCAGTTACAACTACTTTTCGATGATTCTTCATCGTCAAGATTAATTACAATGGGTACAATGTCATTAAGTATAAAACCACCATCATAATCAAACCTAGCTTCGGTATAAGCTTCGTCTCCGCTGTCCGTTCCTTGGGCCAATGGTTTAGTATCGGATTCGGCACCGTAGAGAAGGGAGTCGGTAAAATAGTTTTCCAACCCCTTAAACGGTTGCTTATCCGCGACCACCGTCTTGACTTCATTATTAGTGTCCACATATTTGAGGCACTGATGAAGAGTTAATGGGACTATAAGATTACCGTGGATCCAGGGTCGACCCAACAGTAGGTTATAGGAAGTCTCTGTGTCAGTCACATAACATGTGACTTCTGACTTCAAATCCCCGATCTGGCATTTTATTCGAATCTTTCCTAATGGTCTGGACCCACTGGTATTGAATCCATAGATTGTAGTGCCTGTGGAGGCTAGTTTACTAGCTGGTATTCCGAGATTATACATTAATCGGAGTGGTATGATGCTGACAGCGGAACCCGGATCGACTTGGATCCGGTTGATAACGCTGGAGCCAATGTGCCCGGTGAAGTACAAAGGCCGGTCATGCTTTGAATTCTTCGTCTGCATGTCTTCTTTGGTGAAGGAAATGCAGGGAAATTGTGCACCGCAAGATTGCAGTGTTGAACTGACGGCTCCGGTTCTTCAGGAGATGGCTTGATCTGAGTCAGGAAAGCTTCAGAATTGCTCAAGGCTTCTTGTAACGCCTCCCTCGTGTCTTTTGAGAGACGCAAAAATTCATACAACGTTATTCTAGTTGGTATATTAGCTAGTTGTGCCATAATATCGAAGCGATGCGGAGTATTCGAGCTCCCCGGTTTATCTCTTCCAATCGGTAGAATGAACCGAGACTGCTTTGGGTTTTGGACTTCCTGGTGTAGAGGCTCTTTCCCTTTTTGCTTTTGTTGGGCTTTCTCCGCAACTACGGGTGCAGGGGGAGTCACTATCACCCCCATTTCTGCCAATGTCTTAGAGGGAATAGCTCTGGTCACCCCCTGTTCAGCTAACTGCTCGGAGGCATCCGAATATTTAAAGTGGTACTCATTCCCACTCCTGGTAGTAAAGGCCTCTTGCTCATCTTCGGATAATGGGAAAGTAGGAATACTTTCCTCATCTCCTTCTGGAATGGCTGCAGCTCCACAACAAGACTTTCCTTTTCCTTTTGACTTCTTCTTAGAAGAGGATCCGGTCCACTGTTCATCTTCAATGAGATCAGGGTGAACCCAAAGAACTTCGCCATTTGGGGCTGTGTGTGGCACAAGTCCTTTTTGGCGTTGCTTATGAGGATCGTCGTTGGCGTTCTTCACTGCTGCGTTTATCACAGGCTCAGGCTGAAACCAGTTCAAGGGAACGGATCCGAAGCTAATCAACACTGCATTCGTACCCACCTTCTTCTCCTTAGGGTGCTTCATAGTGATGACCCCAACATCAATCAAAGCTTGGATCTTATCTTTCAAGGCGTAACATGACTTGGTGGGATGGTGAACCGCTCTATGGAACACGCAATACTTCGGGTCATTAACCTTTTTGGCGTCTTCCTGATCTTGAATCGGAGGCAACTTAATCTTGTTATTTTCTATAAGGTATTTTAAAATATTAGGGACTTCATCCTCTTTGAACGAGTAGACCTTCGGGAATTTTGGCTCCGAAGCCTTCTGTTTCTGAGGCTGTTGTTGCCACCGTGACTGCTGAGGCGCTTTCTGCTGCTGCTGTTGCGGTTGCGCTTGCACTTCGAACGTTTGGTTCACGTCCACTGCATTCGCTTGTGCCTTTCCTTTGCCCTTAGGGACAAAATTCTGTTGTGGAGGATTATTTACTGCTTGACCCCTTTCGGCCTTTTTCCTTTTAAGGAATCGTTCGGCTCGTTCTCCTCGCACCTTCAAATCTTTCCAAGTCTTTGGTGGGACCATTCCCATAGCTTCAAGGATGTCCAATGAAAGATTATTGTGACAAGTCTCAAGGATGAAGTCTTTACTGATCGGATCTCTGCAGTTCATTGCTTTGTTTCGGAACCTTTTAACGAAGTTTTCGATCGACTCACCGTTTTTCTGTTTCTCATCAAATAGTGTGCCGATTGAAATCTCGGTGTCGTCGTCGAAGAAGTTTGTTAGAAACATATCCTCCATGTCATCCTAACTGCTGATACTCCCCGACTTAAGACGGCGATACCAATCGAAGGCTGCTCCATGAAGAGTGCTAACGAATGACCGCACCATTAGAGGTTCATTCCCGAAGATTATTCCCAAGTGAGACTTAAAATATATTAAGTGTTGGGTAGGGGAACCCTTTCCGTCAAATGGCGTAAAGTTGATTAAGTTAAACTTTGTCGGATACGGGATTGACTCCCACTCTCTTGGGTACGGGCACGGTATTCCGGACCTTTTTACATCTTGAGCACTCATCAACGCATTGATTTTGCTCTCCAAATACCTCATTTTCTTATCCTCGCTCGAATCTTTCTTCAAACGATTTCGAGGAGAAGCAACATGATCTTCCTTCGTATTATTATCATTTGAAGGACCAACCTCGGTATTGTTTTCGACGGGAGGAATGGTCATGTTAACGTTTTCATTCACTTCCCGTTCATCATCACCTTGGTTAGGATTATTGCGATGGCTAGATTCTCCTTGATGAGTTGTCAATGCCGCGATTTACTGGTTATGCATTTCTCTCATTTGCTATATAGCCATTTTCATTTCGAATTTAAAATTTTCTTTCTGCTTAGTCAAAGCATCCTCAAGTATCTTAGCCATTTGCTTAGCGCTAATCATGAGTGATTCATAGGGTTGTCCTGCACTCGATGCGGTGTCATCGAAAGCCATCGCTGAGCAAGCATCTGAGCAAGCATTCGAGCAAACATCCGAGGTTTCATCATCTGGAGGGAGTCCCTTCTGCATTCTTTGGTAATCCATTCTTCTACTGGTCCCCGATCGCAATCGAGTTATACGCTGGGACACCGCGACAAATTGATCTGGACTAAAGTGTCGCGTTGACTTTCCTCTCCCGGTCATGTTGATGGACACTTCTGGAAATTCATCCTCTTGAAGAGCAGGTTTCCTTCTACGAAAGCGTCTTGGTTTGGTCTCGGACGTTCTGGTGGAGATTCTCTCAAATACCGAAACTCTTCGTGGGGCTTTAGAACAGCAGCATTCTGATAATACCGCCTTGATTATATTAGCACACGAACAGTGCGAATCCGCGTCTCGAACATTTCTCTTTTGGGACTTGTTCGTACCCCCAGCCCTATAGTACAACTCGTCAGTTTGATGACTGGAGCAACCCATAGGGTGTTGGTACGACCTCCCAGGTATAACATCATCATCATCAGGCAAATATGTTTTCCTCTGGGGATATGACGTTTTACTGGCGTCCCTAAGAGTCACTCGTTCAGATTTACGCTTTCGTGAGCGTGAAACCCTAACGGGCTCTTGAACTTCAACTCGTAATCCAATGCGGTCGATAACAGGGGCCTTCCCCTTATCATCATTCTTAGGGGGATTGGTACGACCCCTAGTCTGAATTGTTGTTTGGGGACCTTTCAATGGTCCCAATCGCTCCTTCACGGGTGCTTTAGCTCGATCTCCAGGTAGAGGACCGAGGTGACCTTTCAAAGAAACACTAGATTTGGTGAGATCCATGCTACTACCCGGCTCCGTTCTAAATTTGAAGAAGGCCGGACGGTAACTTCGTTGACTTTTGCCTTAAGCGCTGGCTTTGCCTTTGGTACCCACACCTGTTTGCGCTTGGGCGATTTCTTAACTGTTTCTTCCTTCTGCATCTCTTTCGCTTTCTACAAAAGGACTTGGGCATGCGCGAGCAATGCGCGGCGCTTCTAGATTCGCTCCTCAAGAGTAGAGCGGGTCCTCTTGACGAGAACCCATTTGTTCGTTTCCGCCTTAGAGGAGGAGTTGGTGGCTCGCCGTTGCTATTCTTGGCGCTACCTAGATTTCAGATCCACATTATAGCGGATCCTGTCCATTGGCTCCAAAGCCTTAGCCAGCTGACGTGCAAGGCGTTGACGCCGTCTCTGGCGCGCTCTCTTTGACATAGTTGGGGCGCCTTCAGTAGTTATCTTCACGGCAGAGGAGAAGTCCGGATCTACAGCTTCGACCTCTTTGGATGTCGTGGGGGCGTCACGAGGTGTGAGTGCAGCGGCGGTAAGGGGATCTTCGATCTTCAAGCTTGAGGTCCCACGAGTGTTTTTGGAAGAGGAGGCCTTTCTGCGCCTGCTTGGAGAGGCGAATCTAGAGGAGGATGAAGAGAGGTACTCTTCAAACTTTTGCTGGTCGAATTCATACTCGACCGCTTCATTCACCCGGATCTTGAATGCCGGTTGCGTCACGACAGCCTCGGCAGCGAGGTTGTTGGCTCCCACTATGGTCGCCAGTTTGTTTTCACTGAAAGTTACCTTCATTGCTGAATTCATTATAATATTAATTGTTTACAAAGAATTCAAATTTTTAATAAAAGAAAATAAAAGGTTACAACTTTCTCGAAAATAACACAAGATCCGTTCGTCGTTTCTTGCTTGCGTGGGTCTTTAGCCGGCGACGGGGACGTCGATATCCATGGACTATCTGACAATCAGATCAGATCCAGAACTCTGTCGATTCGTAAAAGAATCTAAAAGCAGAAGCGCTTATCTCGACAACGACAAGATAATTGCTCTTCTTAAGATTATCGCAACAAGATAATCCTAAGGAACGGACACGGGTGATGCAGATCTGAAGAATCTCTCTCTCTCTTGCGTTGAAGAACTCGATCAATCTTCAGTCCGGCAGGGCTTCGCCAATTCTCCTAAAAATTCTAGATCTCCAAAAATGAGGCTCCTGAGGCTGTATTTATAGGCTCCAAGGAAGTCTGGGCGGTTAAAACCGCATAACGGCTGATTCTTGGGCCTAGAGACACCCTTGGGTGTCTCAGCGAGGCCGAGAAACCCACACCCTTGGGTGTCTCGGCCTTGGCCGAGACACCTTGGGGTGTCTCGGTTGGGCCGAGACACCTCGGGGTGTCTCAACTCAGGCTGAGACACTTTTTTCCGCACACTCGTCTGTTTTCGCCGTAATTTCTTCGTCCGAACTTAGATTTAAGTGATTCAAAGTGTGTTGGAAAGCCGATGAGGAGATTTATAAGCTCCGATGATTAGATCATTATGGATTATACCGAGATACAAACGACGTTTCACCTTTTGTAAGCGACGCAAGGCTTCCGATCAGTTCGTATCCTCATTATTCTGAAACTCCGTTACTTCACGTAGTTCGTCGATCCACTTTAAGCATTCGTCGACATCAATCAAGCTTCTGTGAACTGGATAGTGACGTTCATCGTCTTTTCTTAGCGCTGATCTGTTCGTGGAGACCTATAGGCAATTTTCGATGCCTACACACCACACTATGCAATAACATTTTTCACCATCACAATTCAATCACTCTAGTAAAGTCAATAACAGGTGTAGGTACAAAAGCAAGTAAAAGATAATACAGAGATAACTGATGAAATGATAGAGATCAAAATAGTATTTTATCATCCAACATACAGAAATACAAAGTCAATGTCTGAAATGAATAAACTGGAGTTCTTAACAAATCTCAAATACAACAAGTCTGAGTAAAGGAAATAAGGCACACAGCCTTTACAACTTCTAGAATAAAACTCTCAAATGTCTAAATAAAATTCTACAGTGGAGCTCAGAAGAAAGTATAACTAAATAGACGGCTAAAGCTAGAGTGCATCGTCATCAACCTGCGACTCTCCGGTCTCCTGGCTCGTTACCTAAAAGGGGGAGGGACAACGAGCGTCAAAGCGCTAGCGAGCAACATCACAACCAACCCCAAGGGAAGAGCTCGTTGTATATAAAAAATACAGTTATTACATAATAGTTAAAATCATTGATCCTAGCAAATAATGGGTTTTAGTATTTAGGAAATTACAACACGAGCATAGGTACGTCGAGCGAAATAATCCAAACAAGGAAACCCTCTTGTATATACCTTGTATCTCAAATTATAAATCCCTAAATACCAAACTAGAAGTCTAATACATGAATAATAAACTAAAAGAAATAGCCCATCTCAATACCTAATCAAAAGTCACGCCGAAACCATATAAGTGTCAAAGGTAAATATCACATAAGTGTCGTGCCCAGTCTAGGTAGCTATCATGTCCAAATCACATGTAATCATGTCATGTCCTGGTTCAGATAAGTGTCATACTCATAGCTTAACAAATGTCCAACACATGGTCTCATATGTAGATGTCCAACACGAAGACTGAAATGGATTATAGTCCAACACGAGGACTTCAATGGATTATAGTCCAACACGAGGACTGAAAGGTGAACGCATGTCCAACACAAGGACTGCATGTAACAAATATCCAACACATGGACTAAAATAGGAAATAGCCCAACACATGGACTATATATATAATGCATATCCAACACATGGACTATATATGATGTAGGTCCAACGCATGGACTATAAATACTACAGGTCCAACATATGGGCCGCAAGCTTCATGTCCAACGCATGGACTAAAATAACGAATGTCCCACACGTGGACTATATGATCAAGGTCCAACACATGGGCCACGATGGCTAAACGTCCATGATGCATATGAATGAAAAGGTACACATATACTAGTAACACACGTATCTCAGTGTGCGGGTCTAAACTGATATCCTAATGTCATTCACATATAGAGACAAATGTTCCATACTGTAAATTTAATGCCAGAAAAATCGAGGTAAACAATTAGTACACACAATATACACAACAAAACAAAATCCTGCACAAACAGTATCGTGGTTGACCACAGAGGCCACTCCGGTCGACCGCAAAAGGAGCAGAGACATTCTGCTCGACAGAACGCCCAGCGGTCGACTGCGCATAGCGCTGCGGTCGACCGCGAGACTGGCAGATGCCAAAATTCAGGTTTTTCTCGATTTCAAAATTGATCCAAACAATTTATCCCTGCTTCCAAACGATATATCACATATTCTAACACATATGAATCATCATATAACAACATTCAGCATGTAAAAATCATCACTAAAAATCGTGAACATGTATACCCATGTTTTAAACTTTATAAAACAGTAAATCGAAAATTTAACTCTTAACAAAACGTTTTCAGATTTAGATCTCTTTAACCACAATCATTGGTGAGTATTTGAAAATTGAAATACTTGGTTTTCACATCTCATATCATAAAGATCTATCTATATACGCAATATAGTGATTTAGGCTCAAGAAAACTCATTAAAATCGTTAGAAAAGCTTGTAAAAACATGGGTGAGAGATTAGGGGAGATGTTACTCGCCTCTGAGGTGAACAAAGCTCCAGGGTTCACAAGAGAATGATCCCCTTTGCTGATCCGCACAAAAATCCATCGCAAATCCTTCGAACTCCTCAAAAATCACTAAAAATAAAGCTAGGGTTTGAGAGGAGCGAGAGAAGGGGGCTGAGGCTATTAGGGTTCAAAAGAGGGTTATGAGAGCTTCAAAACGAGTATAATTACCTAGGGTAACAACTGGGTTTGGTATAAACAAAACCTGACCCGAAACAGAACTGACAGAACCAGGTTCGCCCAACGGTCGACCGCAGCGACCACGGCGGTTGACTGCACAGTGTTCTGGGTCATGCTCTGACTAGGGTTTGGTATAAAGGCTGTATCATTCTCGTCTGATCTCGGAATAAGGTGATCTAAGACTCATTAGAAATCTATTGAAGAGACCTACAACTTTGATCTTATACACTTTTCTAGATTCTGACTGAAACAGTATGCAACACATAAAAACTCTCAACTGGTCAAAATTTTCAGATTCTCACTCTTTGCCTTTGTGCATGTTTTGTGAATTTGAACTCATATATTCACAAATATACATTGAATTGACCTCAAATCAATTCTTATCATACTCAAACATGAAAAATATATTATTTTTACCATATAACATATTTATTATTATTTATCACCAAATATTCAAATTTTGGGGTTTTACAATTTGGGACTCCTTTAAGTACTCGTCATCTCAAGGAAGTAGAATTGCTCAACTATCCTCAACTAGCTCACAAGAGAGCCGAGGACAGTTCCCCTAGTATCAAGATGATGAGTAGCTTTAAAATGGTGCTCAGGGTCAGTCTCCCGCACATATCAACAGTCGTCCTGTGAAGTCGCAATGAGGTATGTCCTCATCATCTCCTGATTTCATCAACACGATGGGAGAAGGGATACTCCAACCCTTAGGAAGGCTCAGGTTCCTCCTTACCCAGCTCCTTTCCACGGTGGGATGACTCGCCATGATGAGCTGACGACTTCGCTTTGCAACACCAGCTCTAGTCTCGGCTCCCTCTCCTTGAGTAGCCCCGGCCAGTTCAATTGGAGAAGACTCATCTAGATGGATGACCTCTGTCTCCATCCTCTCCACCACTGCTTGTACCTCTTATTCCTCATCTTCCCCTCTCTGCCTCCTCCTCCGCCTATGGACGAGGGTAGGGCCTTCCTCCTCCTCAGCTACATCAGCCTCTGTTGGAGGAATGTCCTAATGAAGACGCTTCGCAAGCCTGACAGACTCCTCCTCCCAAGGAATAGCCAAAGAAATAGTAGGCGCCCGCACCACTTCCGACCCCCCTATAGTGAGGGCTGAAGCTCTATCATGATCTTGGTTGGTAGCCGACACAACCGACATGCCAGCAACTTGCAAGACTGACTTATCGAGAAGATGGTCGACTTGATGAGAGCCAGCATACGACTTAATCCAGTTAAGCGCCACCCTCTCATCTACAGAAAGCTCGCCTCCCATGAGTGTCTCCCTCCTTATCTCGGGCCAGTTAGAACAGCCCAACTCTAGGTCATCCCCTACGACCAAAACAAACCTCTCCTTCTAGTCTTAGTGCAAGTCAGAGAGTCCGTTGAGGAGCCTGAACTTCCGCACCATCTGAAAGTGGAAGTGGGGCGCATTCTGGTTCACCTTCACCACCACCAACAGGCCCAAGACCCGCAAAGACGGCCTTATCCCTAGACAATGGGTGATTTCAATGAACCCTACTAGGATAGTGATTGTTTTCGACTTCATCTGCACCGATGATACCACCAACTCCATGAATACTTTCTTAAGGGAGGGGTGCAGAGGCAACCGAAGACCAAATTCCAGATGCCTCAAATAGAGTGGACCTCTCTCCAGCCCATGATCAAATATGGCCTCCAATCTCGTCAGAGCCAGTAGCCCATACTCCTCAGGGACATCAAACCACTTGTAGATTGTCTTCTTCTGGGTCAAAGTCACCTTGGAGTGAATCCATGCTAAAAGAGCTCGACGATCAACAGGATCAGATGCCATTGATGGTTGCATAGGTGATTGCCGGATGAAATGATCAAAGAAGGCTTTTTGAGTTCTTAAGAGAATTTGAAAAGATGGAAACCGCCACCCTTATGGACCTACTCCTATATATATGCAGTTTGCTTTACAACTATTGGAATTCGAGCCGTTGGATCCAGTTTTTTCCAACGGTCAAGATTAATTCACAGAAGCTGAAGTGTCCTCTCTGAGATCAAAGCATAGACCACTCACCTCGAGTAGCCCGCAATCTGCTAAGAAAAGCAGAGTTGTTGAAGTAAAGAGAATGTATGATGACGTTAGTCACGTCGCTTCAGAAGTGACTTTTCAGTTCTCATTCGAAGCACCCATGTCCGTCCAAAATAATTTTTTTATTGTATTTCACTCGGACCTATCTAAAGCCGACACCAAGCGAATGAGGCTAAATATTATGGTGTTTCCATTCACCTGAGTATAACTCAGTGCTAAGCAACGGACAAGTGTACTTCTGCATGCTATACCCTAATCAACTTAGCGGCCATAAACTAGTAGGGATGATAACCCAGCTGACTTGTTGTAATGACCGTAAATTTTAATACTAGTTAAATAATTTTTTAGAATTTTAAAATATTTAATTATTATTTTTAAAGAGCATTTGTATTTTTTTTGATTTTCTATAATTTTCTAGGATTTAAAGTCCAAGTTTTTTATTTATTTAAATGATTTTAAAATTTTAAAATTTATTTAGTGTAATAAAAATTTCTAGAATTTATCTGTTGTGTTATCGATGCTATTACATATCATTTTGAATAATACGTTGTATTATTATTATTATTATTACATATTATTTTGTATAATATATTGTATTATTAATTACGTATTCTTTGTATAATTTATTGTATTATTTTTACTATTACGTATTATCTGTCGTATTAGCACAACTGATATGCTTTATCGCGTAGATAATTATTCCATAATTATTTGATTTTTAAAATCAGTAGTTATATGTTTTATTAATTATTCTTGTTTAATTGTATAATTTATAGTATTATTTCTTTAGTTGCGTATCAGCGGTTGTATTAATACAACAGGTATATTTTTATTTGTAGATAATTATTTTGTAATTATTTTAATTTTTAAATATCCGTAATTATTTATTTTAATTATTTTCGTCTAAATACCAAACCCCAACATAATCCTATATATATATATATATAATTCCTCTCTCTCTCTCGTTTTTCTATCACAGCCATCTCGCTCCTTCTCTTCTTCCCTAAAACACGAGAACCATCCTTCGTTCTCCCCCTCTCTTAAAACCCACCGTCGCCTCGCCCTCCCAAGCGCTGTCAGTACCACCACCCGACGCCATAGAGCCGCCCGCTCAACCCCCCTCCATTCTCCTACCCCGCGTTGTCCAATACCCTCACCCACACCTGAACCCGCCTCCACACCCTCAACCAACGTTACCAACCCATCTTCGACCGCCCTACCGCCTCGTCCTCCTCCGCCTCTTTTGCGCTACCCCTAGCCAACCCGCAACCACCTGACACCACTCGACCAAGCCCAGATCGGCCGCTGCCTTAACTATCAGCCATCAACCCCTCTGACAGCTCCACCTCCCCTCCTCTTCCTCCTCTCACTGCCGACACCCCTAGCTCACCCTCCAGTCGAACCACCAGCCTCCCCTCTCCTGAACTCAGTCCCCTCCTCACGTCGCTGCCCACTCGTCCTCCTCCCCATCACCACCACCTCCTCCAACACCCGCAGCCCCTCTCCTCTGATAGCTCCGCCTCCCCCCGTTGACATCTTACGCCTCCGACACCCCAGGGCCGCCGCCGACCCACGTAGCCCCCTCTCTTCCCTGTGATCTCTCCTGTACCCCGCGACAACTCCGGCGGCCGCCTTCCTCAGATCCGTCGTGCACCACCACGTTCGATCCGACCTGTGCCGTTGATGTTGACTCATTCAACGTACCGAGGCAAGATCTCGCCTCTCCTTATTGTCGTTTTAATATTATATATGATATGTGTAGATTAGTTTGCATTATAATTAATTGCGTGGGTTTTTTGGTGAATAATATTGATTCAAATCATATATATGTGATAAATAGTATTTTCGAATTAGTTATAATAAATTAAAAGAATTTATTTTGATAACGAAATTATTTTAAAAAATTTGTAATATTTTTTTAAAGAATTTATTTCAAGGAAAAAGAATTATTTTAGAATAATAAAATTGAAATGACAAGTTAGGTATTATAATTAGAATTTACGAAATATTATCGAAAAAGAAATAAATTAAAGGTTATTTATAAAATAGGAAAATGTTACTATTCATGCAGGAAAGAATTAATATATATATTACATAAATATATTATGTTAAATTAGTTATAATGAGAAATAGTTTTAAAGAATGATTTTGCAAAAAGAATATTTATTAATTAAGAACGTATAACTGATAGTGGTAGAACACGACATTTCATGTGCAAAACGACATCGGTTTCCAGTTTTCTTTTTACCTTATTATTATATTTGAGGATACTTAATTACGGTTAGCTTATATGAGAAGTTTGGACACCCAGTAGTAAGTTATCTATAAAAGCTATTTATGTGTGCATTCACACTGTGCTAGGCTGTTCATGCATTCCATGTTTTAATGTAGTGATTATTCATGCTTTATAAACTTGTTTAATCATGTTCGACACGCTATGTTATTATTGTATAGAATTAGTTTTATTTATTGTCTCTTATTGTGATTAAGAACCTTAGTAGTTCATGACTTAGTTGCCTCGTGCGTCATAAGCTGTGATGCCCTAGGGTTCACACAAGACTGCAGTCCAAGATGAAACCCGGATTATCAAATCTGCCGAGCACCAAATACCATGCTATAATATGTTTTACCATCACAATTACTATCTCTCTAGTAAATACAACAAATAAGTGAAGGTACAAACAGGCAAATAAAAGAAATAGAGTAAACCAGATATACACAGAGGAAGCATGAGAATAATCATCAGTGAGCCCAAATAAAATAGAGTAGAAATTTCTGAGTCTGAAATAAACCTCAAATATGAAGAGTCAAATAAAGTATCTGTGAGACCCCGTTAATTTTGACAACTTGCAAGTGTGTACATGAGTGAATAAAGATATTTAATATATATTATAAATTTCTTTGTTGCATGGTCATGCATGGAAAATGATATTTGAGCTTATGAGCATGTGTATATGCCTCAGGTATGAGGATGGGTTGCAAGTTTGCAAATCGTGTGCAAAAGAAATCGAAGTATGCAGATTTTTGTTCATGAGTCGACTCATAACATATCATGAGTCGACTGATCAGGTTTAGTCGACTTGCGCCTGTCATAAGTCGACTCATGATATCGAGTCCTGTTCTCATTTTCTTTCTGCTGAGTCGACTCATAATTTATGAGTCGACCCATGAGTCATGAGTCGACTCATGACATATCATGAGTCGACTTATCGACGTTTTTCTGGGTGTTTTCGGGTCGGGTTTGCTGGGTTTCGGGTTGGGTTTTCATTGACTTATATATACTTCCCTCACTCGAAAACTCTCATTTCTCATCTGAACTCCCAAGAAACCCTAGCCCCTCTTCCTCTCTCTCAAACCCTAGGTGTTCTTGGTGTTTTTGGAGGCATTTCAAGGGGTTTTCAGTGTTCTCTCTTGGATTTCAGTGAAGGGGATTGCTATTCTTCGCATTTGAGGCGAGTAGCATCTCACCCAAACCCCTTCCCTATGTTTTTATTTATTTATAAACGTTTTTATGAGTTTTATTGAGCCTAAGCCTTATCTTCAAGTATAAATCAATGCTCTTGATAGGGTGAATGCTAAAAATCATGTGTTTAAGATTTTAAATCCCCACCAACCAGTTTTTAATGAAAACCCAGATCTGGAATTTTGTTTAAAGGATAAAAACATGAGTATT